>JACEVL010001855.1:0-505000 GCA_020284085.1 Aporrectodea caliginosa
GGAGAAGTATAGTTTGAAAGGAACTGAATCCTCAATCCGAGAAGTATCGCTTTCAGGACCACCATTAAGAGAGAGTGAGAATGGAGAAGAAGAGAGAGAGGAAGAACCAGAAGGAAGTGTTAAATCTAGAAGTCTAGGTTACTCACACAAACAGGAAGACTTAGCACCCTCCCTGGAGTATACTGACAGCGACTTCAAAAATAAGGCGACGAGGACTAAGAATGAGAGAACCGAGGTCGAGAAAAGATTAGTGACAAGCAGAAGTGATCCTGAGCATATTAGCAACATGTCAGGAACGGTACCGAAGTGGAACGGAGACAGACCGGAAAGGGAAGGAAGAAGAGAGCAGGGAAGGAAGTTCGAGGAGCATCGACATCACTCCCTCCTGCCTAACCCAGGGCCCCCGAACCAATTAGGGCCCCGGAATACTATTAGTTCTGAGATTAGCCCTTCCTTCAACCTTACATCTGTCCGTAACTTCGTACCGCCGGTTGACGTCAACCCCTACTACCAGGTCTTTGGGAGAGCATTGGTTGAGGGGAATAACACCCAAAATGACGTCAGAAACTGGGAAACGCCGGTTCCCACACTAACTAATCGATTAAATTCTAATCGATTGGCTAATTAATTAGCTGAACAGCTAATTCCACTCTAGAGAGTGACATGGGGAGACAATCTCGTCCCCATCCCCGCCCCGCAACAAGTAAGTCTTCCCCATCCCCGCCCCATCCCCGCAGGGTTTGTCCCCATCCCCGCCCCATCCCCGCAGGTTTTCTCCCCATCCCCACCCCATCCCCGCAGGACGACATCACATTGCCCGCAAACGTTTACACCAATTAAAATTTAAAAAATAACATATTTTAGCTTACAAAGCTATGTGTAGGCTATTTCTCACTGCATTAGCCTGTTATTTTTCTTATCGACAGTTTGCATTAACCAAGTCTTGACCATTTCTGACTAGAAGGCTTCAGGAAATAAGAAAATCAGTTCTCAAGTTCTTAACATCACCCGGATTTCTTGCCGGCTCATTCCCCATTACCGCGGTATTACCGCGAGAGTAAACCCCATTACCGCGGTATTACCGCAATTGTTGTCCCCATTCCCGCGGGATTTACCGCGGTTACCCCACGGGGAAATTCCCCATGTCACCCTCTACTCCACTCCTGATCGATTAGCTGCAAGATTTTGCTAAATCTAATTTTAATCGATAAGCAATTTAATTAATCGTGCCCATCTCTGGCTGGGAAGGCCCATATAAGAGGGGGGGGTAAAAAAAATTACTGCGGCTCCGAAAATTTTTAATAGTTCTATAGATTTCCGACCCCCTGCTTCTTTTTTGACAAATCGGACCCTGACTAGCATAATACAATTATGGCAATTAATGTAATTTTCATTAATATCAGATGCCAAGGGGAGATTTTTCAAATTTTTCAGTCTAGCATCGTGGCCCTCTGCGGCCGGTTGCTCAAGAAGATCTTGACTATCTATCCCTCGTATGCATTACTGCTACAGTTCAGTACAGAAGTTTTGCCTATGTTGGGCAGGGACGTCATTTCAGGTAATTCAGAGGAGCAGACGTTTTCAGGAGGGGGAAAACCTTGGCCAGGCATGTTAAGTTTTGTATTTTGTCTACATGTGCAAAACTGTAGTTAAATGATCTAACATGTTTTCTTCTTGTTCTTATTTATTTCTTACTGTTTGATTTTCTGCTGTCCTAGATTCCTAGTGATGAATAGATATTACTTCATCAAATGCACTGACATACACACAACTAGTTGATTTTCTATCAAATTGAGGGGCACTTGCCCTCTTCCGTAAATGACGTCCCTGATGTTGGACCCACCAGCTGGAATTGCTTTTCGAGAGCTACGGCTCAAGCTGGGCAGTTTGTCTCTTCCAATTTTGCAAGTGCCTAATGTCTGTCTCATTTAACAGTGATTTCATATCAATTTACGATTCGGGCTAGGAGTAGGCCTACCGACGAGTTTTTCTTAAGTGGCGCTTTATAAATGTCAGATTACAATTACAATTAGTAACAATGATTTTGGCTTCGGGAGAATGGATCAATGGAACCCAACCGGAACAGGTCTAACATGCCTGCCTTCTACGTATGTATACGGTCTAATATACACCCGCAATTACGGTGTCAGAACCCGAATCTAAAAGATAATAATAATAAAAGATGGGGCCAAACAGCTAGAGTTGGTGAAGTATGAACTTTTATCATTTAAAGTGTTAACTTTTACCATTTATTGTGTAATGTATTTTGTAATTATGATGGGGAACAATAACACTTTTTGAATTGAATTTAAGTAGGTCTATATTTGGAATCTCTGGCACTGCACAATCTTGAATCAAGTCACACCTTTCCTCATTTGCATTCACCGTTAATTGTGCTGGACACTCACCTAATCAGCACACCCTCACCTGTGATGTTCATCCAGGAATATGCCCAGGGAAATACACCAGTGAGAATTGTGGACAGAGTTATAATATAAGAATAGTAAACCCTGTGTGAACATTATTCAAGACCACAATGAACATCTTGAAAGTATACAAATATAAATGTAACTGTACAAATTTGTGTATTGCAACTGTATGGACTGCCTGCTCAATTTTCAACAAAAACTGGTCAGTAAACCGTTTGAACGGATGCCTTGCCATTCAAGGCGAGTCTGCCGTTTGGTCGAGAATATCTTTCACCATCACCTTACAACAATGCAAACCATACCGAAACCAGTGACATATTTAAACTGACATACATAACTTTTCTACAGTTAAGACACACAGTACATCAAAGATTATCAATTATTGTTCTCCACATCAAAAACCCTACACAATGTATGTGTTCATTAGTGTCGGTCGGATTTCTTACAGAATCCCTTTAGCATGTTCCAAGTGACCGGCCATTTTTCGGAGCTGTTGTCCAGTGTCTCAACTTGCTCAGCAACGGGAGTTTTCGATTGTTTAATGTTCAAGTGACGACGATCTGATACTTTCGGCAATTGTAATTCCAGTGCTTCTTTCTTCAAGGATTTCTGAACAGCAACATGGCAACTCGAAAATAAAGTACTTTATTTGTGCAGCCAGAAACTAAGAAACTTTTTATCTTCACAACAAGGAAATTACAATTATGGTCTGCTGTCAGGATCAAGACGTTGCAGGGTTTAACTTACGTATTTTAATTGCACTAAGGGCAGGGACATGGGCTTATTTATGGGTGGTTTTACGGGTTCAAACCTCACCCCAAATAAATGCATTACTGTTATAAAAGAACTAAAAATATAGAAAGTACAACAATTTCCAATGGAAATTCCCAAAAATTAAACCCCCTCTGAGATTTTTCCCTGGCTATGCCCCTGGGCAGGGAGACAGCCTAGAGGAAGTTGATGTAATGGTGGTCGAGAAGATAAGTCAAAGACACAACGAAAAATTAAATATAATTTACAATTTGATGTCTGACTTGATTCTGAACATTGACTTAGAACTAGCTCGCTACATCCATGTTCAAACATTTGTTGAAAGCAAAATCAGTCATTCAACCATGAATTGGCAAACAATAAGGTCTCACTGTAGCATTCACTCCCACACCATCCACCCACCAATGGTCCCAGCTCATAATACATTTCAGCCTTTCTGAGTTTATAGATTGTAAGCAATAAGAACAAAAATGAGATTTGAATCCAGACCTGAATGACATAAAAAAACTGGCAGACTGTACAGAAAATCTTTCGCACGTGTTAATATAACCACGTATGTGGCAAAACAGTTTTAACTTTCTTTTAATTAAAGTAAAAGAGAAGGAAAGAAACGTACAGAAGGTTTATTTATATTATGTATTGTAGCACAAAGTGATAAAAATAAAGATCAACCTATACTTAGATTTCCATCCCCGGTCACAACATACTTTGTACAATACACAAAGCTGCGAAAGTGACACACACAATCTTACATCATCTTTTTCATCTTCAGCTTCACACTTTCTTCCGTCTTCATCTTCTACGTTTTTACCTTCCTGTTTGCTAACGTTGACCTCAGCACTTATGTCTGGGGATGTTGCTGTTGATGAAGCTGCTTTATTTTCATCTGCAACAACATGTCATAGCCTCTTAACAAAGTTATGCACAAGAACATTCAGACATACTAAATAGAGAACATTCAGACACACTAAATAGAACACACTTGATTCTATTGTGACCCCAAAACTAGAATATTAAATGTATTGTAGGCATGCACTACATTAACAGTACTTGTATACTTGAAACTTGTGCAAAATTAACACATTTCTATAACCCCCTGTCAAAATTAAATCAAATCTTGGTTAAAACTGAAAACTTTACAGTAATGTAGGCATATTCCGTGTAAACCAACATTTGTCTATGAACACTTTAACGACAATTAATGATACTAGCACATTTTTCAGCAAGAAAAACTAATCTTCTAGATTTACTCTCCGGCTTTCTGTGTTCTGTCAGTTGTTTAACACTTTAACGACGAGCTGCAGTGGTTTCCCAGTAACTTTTAGTACACGCTAGTCATTAAAGTGTTAATGTAATTCGGTCTAAACTTAAGATTCATCTGTTCAGCTTGCTTACCCACTTCTGGTTTTCCTAACCAACTGAATTTTGTCTGGGCTTTTCCTGTGCCTGTGCTTTTCCAGTGGACTATAATTTTTGGCTACAGTTTCACTTCAATTGAACAGTTATTGATGCATTCTGGATTTTGATAATGGCACTAAAGAAGTTCAAGTACCAATTACTGCAACCTGACATGTTGCATCCAGTATAGACAAGTCATGACGCATCTTCACATTACCGCATTTAGTTAAGTTCTTAGTTAAGATTATAATTAAGTTTTTCTTTTCATGCAATGATTTGATTTAATTAGGCCCTTACCATTATATCTCTTTCTTTCACTGGCCAATAATGAATTTAGGTTACAGAATACAAAGGCACGGGGACCCTACTTAAGCGGGATCATATCCCTTCTGGGTTTCCCTTTTGCTACCCTGGTTTCTTTTTCTCTTTATGTCGTTATGTGATATATATTGTTGTTATGTTTTTTCTGAGTTGCAATTAGATATATATTTCTGTTATGTTTTTGGGTTGCAATAAATTGATTTGAATTGAATTTGAATTGAATGGGTAATACCATTGAAGACAACAGACTTCTTAGGGCTCGTCTTCGCAAGATCCGTTTCCATTGTGCTATTCTCACAGAGATTCTCCGCACTCGAAAACTGCTCCGTGATTCTACAAAGATAAGCACATGCCAGCCATGGGCATCTCACTAATTCTTGCTATTTTTCTGTTGTAGTATAGATGTTTGCATATTTGGTATAAAGAATAATGTATTGATTTAATGATCAGTACATAAATTAATTTTTAAATCATTTAAAGTGCTGATTTGAAAAGTACATGTACCATTATTTGTTCATGGCTATCCTTCATAGAAATACTTAGAAGCTGCAGCATTGTTTAAAAAAATCATCATTCGTATTTATACATTATTATTATATCAGTATTTTACATTACAAAACAGTTTTCAACAGTGCAAGGCTAAAAAATTATAATATTCTTTGACAATCATACAGTAAATATCTGCCTGCATAGCATTTGAAGGGGTCTGAAATGAAAGGAGATTTTCTGGCAAATTCAATGAGAAATTATATTCATAGACAGGTTGTACATGTTCATGTAACTTCATACAGTCCTGACCCAGAGTCCAGCTGCAATCAGATCTGAGGTTTTCAAATTCATAGAGCTTTCAGCTTGACTTAGATTTTGTATAGATATGGTAATACCTGGATATCTTCAAATCTTCCAAGTGCCTGTGCTTGGCATCATTAAGCAGGGTCAGGTTTGCCTGGGTCAGTTCCTCTATCTCGTGAAAAAGGTTTTCAATGCCGTGTCGTTGCGTTTTAATCTGCAAGACACAAAATAGTTGTAACTTGAACTGGTAATATTTCTTCAGTCATCTCAACTGGTCAGTTGGGATCTTCCAAGATGACAGGGGGTGCAATGAGACACTTTAACAATGTACTAAAAGCGACTTGGAACCAATGCAGCTCGTTAAAGTGTTAACGAATCTGCTAATTCTCTAATCTGTTGACTATAAACTGTGTTGCAAAATATTAATTTAAAAAAAACAATAAAAAGCATTTGAAAAGAAACAAAGACCTCAGAGCCTTCAGGCAATAACAGTCAGTTTGCTAGACATTAACCAGCATATTGTGCCACAGAAAAATCAAACCATTGTACGAAACTACATAATATGTGTAGTTTTTATTGCCACAAATTGTTATTTCAACTTTATTATTTGTACATCTCAGTAATACAATGTAATAGTATTACACACCTCTTCTTGAAGCCAGTAGTTTTCCATAATCTCTTTACGATCGTAGCGGTCCATCTTGGTAATAGCTTTCTAAATAAATAATTTACTGTAAGCCATAGTACATAAAGACTTTGTTAGTAAAAATGTGATACATTGATAAGCAATTTAATTCTTTCAGTTCTACATGCATGATGTACAATAACAGAACTGCTTGTAATTAGCTGCCTTTAACTGGTATTAAAGAGCTGATAATCATTAGGCTGTATTTTCAGTAGGTTACAATAATTAAAAGTAGTAATAACTTTCCATCTAATCTCAAGTATGCATGTCAGTGTATATGTGTCACTGAACTTTTGTGACAAAAGTGGCCTGTTTGTGAAGTGCTTGTTCTGCAACAAGCTTTTGTTGTGAGGTTTGGAGCATCTATGAGTACGAGTTTCTCTTGAAGTGGTGCTATATAAATTTTAAATTACAATAACTGAACCACTACACAGGAATACGAAATAAGTAAATAAACATTTTTGTATAATTGTACAATTTCAACCTCTGTGGCCATACACTGGTTTTGCTCTATGATTTCTTCAGTGACTCTTTCTGATTCCTCGCGACTTCTGAAACGATCCTGCTCTAGTTGAGCTACAGACAACAGAGATAAAGATAAAGGCAGCTGAGGCACAACCAATTTAACAAGGATAAAACTTGAGCCTCTAGTGAATGTGAAATATTTGTAAATACTCTTCCGGTAATGTCAATACAACCAGTTTCTCTACCAATATCATAAGCTCTGGCTGCTGAGTCAGTGGTGCAAAGTTACTCAACCTTAGAACCTATTGTTGTGTGTGTGTGTGTGTGTGTGTGTGTGTGTGTGTGTGTGTGTGTGTGTGTGTGTGTGTGTGTGTGTGTGTGTGTGTGTGTGTGTGTGTGTGTGAGTACGCATTTCATCCTCTCTGAGAACGTCAGTATGTAAACACACCAACGGACCGAGAACGCGTACGGAATCTGCGAACGTGAACAGGAGTTCTCGGAATGCGAGCCCATTATAAATTATTTAAACGTTTATTACACCAAAGTTTGTTAAAATAAATATACTGGAGTATAGCTAACATAAATGTCTTCTATGTTTTTGAATCTTAAGGAATTCCGATCGGTAGAATATTTTAAAATAACGATTATGTTGAGCACTCGGATTGTCAGGGGCGGAGCTTAAGATTTAGCATTCTGAGAACTAAGACACACGTTTCCATAAAATTCCCACACGTATGTATTTTGGCATGTAACAATTTCACACTCGGCTAGTTTTGGGCTAGTTGCGCTGAATGCGATGGAAGGCCCTAGCGACCGTATTAAACATGGACAGCGAAGTTAAGAGGTTGGCTATTATTTACTTAAATTCTTATTTAGTTTATTTCTAGTTGTAAGATGTAAATATCGGGTCATGTCGAGAGCGTTAAGCAAGTTAATACGACATTTATTACCTAACAGTATCATAAATAGTAGGTATAATCGGAGGTTGGTAGACACGCAAACGACAACACGTGCCTACTGCATAGTACAGGTCTCCACAATTCGACCCCGTGTCCACTGTCTGGTTTAGAACGCGTTGTCGTGCTGTTGAATTTAGCCGATAATGGCAGTGATCGACGCCCGATATAACTGCCTATCTTTTGAGGGTAAACGTGTAGCTTAGCGTCGTAAATATTCGCAATTGCATGGGTTTCAGCGTTGGTCGAATACATGCGTAGCATGCCAAAATATACCGTGTAAGAACGGTTGAGAATCTCTGTGTGTCATTTATATTGACCAGCCAGGGCGCACTACAATGCTTAAATCTTTTAGTTCAAACGTTCATGGCAGAGATTAAAAGACCAATGTCCAGCTGGACTGAACGCAGAGAAAACTAATTACTCTATTGTAATATTTTAACAGTTATGTTATCAGAACAGTTTATTATAACATTGTTGTTGCGTTAAATCATGTCTGTTTTGTGAGTGCTTGTATTCTCTTAAGTGTTTATTTTTTGTGGTTATTTTCCAGCTTTGTTCCAATCTCTGGCTTCTATGACATTGTTGTTGCGTTAAATCATGTCTGTTTTGTGAGTGCTTGTATTCTCTTAAGTGTTTATTTTTTGCGGTTATTTTCCAGCTTTGTTCCAATCTCTGGCTTCTACCAGCTGCAAACAACGGAGTCAGCCCTTGACCAGCACGCAGTCAAGTCATCACATCCGTGCCACACTACATCGGAGAACCGCGAGGCCAGCACACGAAACTACGTAGCAGGCATGTACAGCTTCTAACACTTTTATAAATCTGTAGCCCTTTCAGTCCTTTAGTTCATCTTTGTCAAATAATTCATATCTAAGGTATCTGGTTTCAATAAAGATTGTTCCAAGACAACTGGCTGAACTGAGCTCAGATTTAAAGTGGTTCTTCAGCTTTGAGAAAATTGGTCGCAAAATTTACTGTGTAGTATTAGACAATCAAGACAATTGGCTGAACTGGTCAGGAACTGAGCTCGGATTTAAAGTGGTTCTTCAGCTTTGAGAAAATTGGCTGCAAAATTTACTGTGTAGTATTAGACAATCAAGACAACTGGCTGAACTGGTCAGGAACTGAGCTCAGATTTAAAGTGGTTCTTCAGCTTTGAGAAAATTGGCTGCAAAATTAACTGTGTAGTATTAGACAATGGTTACTGGTAAGCCTAGTGCATAGCACCAGTACCAATAATTTGAGTAGCCGTTCCAGATGCACAACTCTATATAATCTCTAAGACCCTGGGGAATGAAGTACCTAGGGGCAACAGAAAGTGACTTCATTTTCTTAACTTCAGTCCTCTTTACTTTGCCATAATTATGATCTTTAAAGTTATTGTAATTGTCGTTGAATGAATTTATTTTGTCTCTTTCAGAATTTGCTGCCAGCACAAAATCCAACCTGATCGTCGCACTTCCAGATTCGATGCCCGCTTTTAAAGAAACGTCAATTATCATCGAACAGGAGGAAGGAACGGAGAAACACACCCTCGTCTCATCAGCCGCTGACTCATCACTCAATTTTGCATCACTTGTGCCAGGTATGTACAGTATATTTAAAATGCTTTGTTAAATTCAAATACAGTGGATTCATTCAAAGCCAGTTTAAGTATTTTGGGTGGAAAACAAATCAGAAGAATTAAATTAAATAATAGTTGAAATAAATTCAATGAAGAACAAAGTAAATTCTTTGTGAAATATTAATTAACTGAGAAAGCTTGTCTGAAGAGGTCAGTCAATTTAGTTTACATGTACTGTAGGTCACTCCTGTTCTTTAACCTAATTCATAACTGACTTATATCGTGGAGCCTTTGCAAGGCAAACGCTCCTCAAAAACAACCTTACTGCACGTGAGCCTACATATACTAAAGTTTTCATTATGATCTCTGTATTTACTTGTTGTATTTATCATTGTTATATTTTATTCTTAGTAATAAGTTATTAGCAACTTCTATAGCACTGCATTTCAAGATGGTTTACATGGCAGCCGAGGTTCTGTTCAAATGTGCAATCTGCACAAAGGCGTGCACTCGGAAGGCTAAGCTCAAACGCCATCTGACACTCCACAACGAGACAAAGAGTTCAAATGTCATTGCCCTTACAATAGTTTGTTTTCCAACAAATTTACTTAATAGGGTTTCATTGATTTTTAATTTTAATAGTATAGTAATGTTTATCATTTTCTCTTTTCAGAATTTGCTGCCAGCACTGATGCCAAAATCCAACCTGTTCGTCACACCTCCAGTGTAACGGAGCGGCAGGAATTCTGAAAATGCACTTCAAGACGGTTATGTTCCAGTGTACAATCTGCATGAAGGCGTTCACTCGCAAGGCTCAGCTCAAATGCCATCTGACAATCCACAACGAGAGAAACCGTTCAAATGTCCACACTACGAATACAGGTAGGAGGCCTTCTTAATCTCAATTAGAGCGCTCGACCAGTAGCGCGGAGAGTACGAGTTCAAGCCTCGTCCAAGGCAGTTACTGTGTAGGGACCTTGAACAAGTCCTTCCCTCACAGTTGCTCAGTGCCATAGATGTTCTGTCATATTGTCATGTGTGGACTTCTGAACTTTGGAAGGAGGGCAATATCAAATGCAGTTGTACTGTACTGTTAATTACTGTCATTGTTAATACTATTTATTTGATGTAGGAAGGAAGGGAGAGAGAAATGGAATCAGAATGAGCTAGTTATGAAGAAAGGATGGGAAGAGTATAGGTTGAATAACTGTTAGCTTTTATTCATGATGTACCATATTAATATGTAGGCTTATTTTAAGTTTGTTAATTAAGAAATAACATTTAGCAAGTTAAGCATAATTAGCAGCAGTTACTGTGAGTGGCTGGGCTAGTTATAATATAATTGTTGTTGCTTCTTTAAGCATGTTTTATGTGTAACTATAATGACTGATAGTGTCTATATAGTTACACCATCAATTATGGTGTAACTATACTACAATAATTATACCAAATGGTCATGGTTCTTTGTAAACCTCAAGACTGTCTTGTTTAGCCGTGGTTGGACTGGGAGCGCTTCTGAGTAGATTACCTTGAAGGGGCGCTATATAAAAACTCCTTAATAATAATAATAATGGTGAGTGAACATAACTTTTCTGCCAGTGATTGAAGCACATGCAACATGCACAAATCAGCACAGTTTGTGCTCTTTGATGGTGGCAGACTGGCTGTTGACACCAAGTTGATCAATGTTCTGTCATTTAGTCATGTAGGCCTTTATTATTATTATTATTATTATTATTATTATTATTATTATTATTATTATTATTATTATTATGGGTGGAAGAATATGGTTGTGTTCTCTAGGTCTTAATTGGTAAGAGGAGAGGGGTCGGAGTGGAGGTAAGAGTTGGTGAAGTACATGCTTGGGGTTGTGTAATATTGAGAAGGCCTAACTTCATATTATTATTATTATTATTATTATTATTATTATTATTATTATTATTATTATTACTACTACTATTATTATTATTATTATTATTATTATTATTATTATTATGTGTCAGAAGACCATTATTATGTTATAGTTTGTTTGGTTTTAGTGTTATTTTCATTCATTCTTTTAGAGATTTATATAGCATCCCTTCAAGGTAATCTACTCAGTAGCACTTCCAACCCAACCTCTGCTAAAGAGAACAGTCTTGAGATTAGAGAAGAACGTGGCCGCAAGGGCTCTATACATTATTTTGCCATTATTAATAGTCTGTTCGTGAATGTTGAATTTCATTGCTACTTTTAATTATTAGCCTATTACTATAGTAAATAGTAACAGCTTACTGGCACATGAAAAGCAATTGTGTTTATTTTTCCAGGTTATTTGCTGCTTTGCTGTCTTCCCTGAACTCTACCAGCGGCAAACAACGTAGTCATTCCTTCAGGATACACTACCGGATGAAAAAGAACCATGCCTGATCCTTGACCACAGTCAAGTCATCACATCTTTGCTATGGCAATCCCTTTGAACTGAGAAATGCCAGCCATGCTTCCACTTTGATTACAGAGGCAGAGAGCAATAACGATCCGTTCAACCCATCCGTCGCAATTCCTTCAAGAAGGACTCCTGGACCATACCATTATCTGGTCATGTCCTTTGTTTGGCACAGGTCATCTGTGGGTGATTGTCAGGGTGAGTTCACACAGAGAGGGCATTATTATGTGTAAGAAGACCATTTTTATGTTATAGTTGATTTGTTATTAGTATTGTTTTCTGTTTCAGCAACTTTGCTGATTAGATATGTGTTAAGTAGTTTAAGATCACTAGCTAATGGTAGTTTCTTTGGATTATTCCATTTTCGTTCATCAATAGTTTGTCTAGCTTGTGTTGACACTTGCAATTTCCAGTCTTCTTTGGCAATGTCTAGACTCTAGAAAGTCATCTCACTGCTTCTTGAAATAACTGCACCCTTCTCGTACAGCCTTTCCACGAAGATTCTGGGCACATTTTGTCAGTGACTGGCCCAGATGCAGCGCTAATGATGGAACCTTGTATGTGCCAGTTCGACTATCATGTCCAGAAAGAGTCTTCACTGCATCACATACAGCCTCAAAATTTTCCACGTGAATGCATTCACTGAGGTTCTGAATTTCATGGTCAATGGTACGAACTTTGATTAAAAATCATCCAAGTTCTCGCAAACTGCATCTTATTTCCTGCTGACAATTTTGGGGCAGCCTCTTACGTTCTTTGATGTACCGACGCTTTCCAAATTCTGAGATTGTGCTGTCATTTTGAACAGCCATACCATACCCACTTATTCATTTTCTAGGTGGGTTAAACAGGTGGAGAAGTTCAGAGAATTACTTTATCTGTGTATAAAAACATGATGTATTAAGATGTAGGAATATTTTAAGTTTGTAAATTAAGAACTAACATTTAAATTTATGCACAATTATTTGCAGCAATTACTGTGAGTGTATTCAGCTAGTTATAATATAATTGTTGTTGCTAGTTAAACATGTTTAATGGCATATATAGTGTAAATATCGTTACACCACAAATGTTCTACAAACTGCTCTGTGTGATGTTCTTTAGTGAGCAATAGCTATAATACCACAGGGTAATTACTGACCTTTCAGCCTGGCCGTTGTCTAATTAATGCGTTACCAGAAAGACCTCACTGAATACATGTATGTCAAAAGTTGTGTCTA
This sequence comes from Aporrectodea caliginosa, assembly GCA_020284085.1. Taxonomy (NCBI): domain Eukaryota; kingdom Metazoa; phylum Annelida; class Clitellata; order Crassiclitellata; family Lumbricidae; genus Aporrectodea; species Aporrectodea caliginosa. The sequence goes on from JACEVL010001855.1 coordinate 13,030, forward strand.
CAGTTTGCATAAATTACATTTAGGTTTCTTAGTTGGTTTCTATGATTAATTCTTAAAGTCAGTTCCAAGATTATAATAATTATTGTAATCTTCCACTACATTTGTGAAGGTCTATGTGTGTCTATGCATGCATTACATCTGATCCGAGAGCGTATCCTTGTACACACAGCATCATTCTGAGTGCCAAAGTTTCAGACCTGTTTGTTGAAGTAATTTCAATGGTTTGTGTGTGTGTGCGTGCGTGCATTACATCTGGTCTGAGATCCTGGCCTTGTACACACTGCATCAATCTGAGTGCCAAAGTGGCACTCGGAATGATGCAGTGAGCCCATTATAAATAATTTTGGAAATGAATCATACATTACATCATTTTTTGTTTCAAGGTTCAAGTCTTTCTTGTGTAATCTCTATTGTATTGTATTGTATCTGGGCATTTATAGAGCGCCTCTAGCAGTAATGCACCATTGATTTAGACCTTTCTTAATTTCTTCTTAGTTTGGAAAATCATTCTCTTATGATAATAAAATTGTTGCTGAAAATTATGTACTATTATGTGGCTTCAGAGCAGTTCACTCTACTTCTCTGCCACTTATGAATATACATTTCTGCATTATTGTAAAGAACATGTTTGCGCCTTAGCGTGTAGTTTCAGAGCTGTTTGTTTTGAGTAATTTTACTAGTTGGATTTTCCTGTGTATCATGCAGATCCAGAGATCAACTGGTATTGTAGTTTTAAAAAAATCAGTTTGCAGGTTGTCTAATGTCAAGTTACAATTGCAGTTAAATTTATGCATTATTGTAATTGTAAAGAACATGTATGTATGCACTTTGGCGTGTGGTTTCAGACCTGTTTGTTGCAGTAATTTCACTGGTGTGTGTGTGTATGTGTGTGTGCGTGCATTACATCTGATCCGAGAGCCTGCCTTGTACACACTGCATCAATCTGAGTGCCAAGGTGGCACTCGGAATGATGCAGTGAGCCCATTATAAATAATTTTGTTGCAGTAATTTCACTGGTGTGTGTGTGCGTGTGTGTGTGTGCGTGCATTACATCTGATCCGAGAGCCTGCCTTGTACACACTGCATCAATCTGAGTGCCAAAGTGGCACTCGGAATGATGCAGTGAGCCCATTATAAATAATTTTGGGAATATAATTATTACATCACATTTTTGTATCAAGGAAGTTCAAGTCTCTCTTATGTAACCTCTTTAGACCTTTCTTAATTTCTCTTTACTTTGAAAACTCAAATGTTGTTAAACCTCTTATGGCTACTAGTGTTGATTTTGATGTGTAATTAATAAATGGTTACTTTTCTCTACAGTTCCATGCATTAATGTTTTAGACCTCAATTACTGTTTCCAAATGCTGACTTTATGTTATGTGACATCTGTGGCAATTAAAATTCATTTTATTGATGCATTGTTTTGCTGTGTGTTGATTTTTATCACATATGCCTAGTACATGCACACCATTTAGGTGTGATGTCTGTAATTGTATCTGACATTTATAAAGAGCAATTTCAAGAAAGAACTCATCAGTGGCTCTCCAAACCTAAACCAGTTGAATAATGTCGTTTTAAAATATTCATACAGAGGACTTATATAACGCCCTCCAAGATAACCTAATCAGTGGCGCTCCCAGTCAAACTACAACGATAGAGAGGAGTTTTCAGATTCTTGTAAAATGTGTATGCAGAGTCTCTAGCGAAAAGAACACGCAGATCTGAAGGAAGATTATTCCACATGGTCACTGGTCAGCCCTACCACTGAAAGGCACAACGTTGCATCATGTTCATAGCCTATATGCAAGATATTCCTAAATCAGATCTATGTTGCCTCAAACTCTCGATCCAGCTAGCTGATACATAGGTTTTGATTGTTGTAACTCACTTCTAATTGGCATTACTGAAGGAGATCTTCGTGAACTACAAATTGTTCAGAATTCTCTTGCCACAGCCGAAACAAAGATCACTAAATACCAACGTATAAATACTAAAACATTCACTGCAATGGCTTAATTTGCCATTGAGCAAAGAATCCATTAGAAAATCTTATAGTAGCGGGGGTTGACAGATATAGGCTAGTGATTAAGTTTACTAGCGTTGTGAGTGTCGGTTAGGGTCAGGGTTAGTGTCGTCATTAGAAAAGCTGGTACCGTCCGGCATCCGCGCGGCATGCCCACAGATACTGTATAAATCCGTCAGCCCCAATACTATAAGTTTGCCAAAGTTTGGAAATATTACTGCCCAGAACTGGGTTCGTTTTACCAATTCTTTAATGTCACTTAGATCTAAACTTTCTTCAAGTTTGCTTATCAATCGCAGCCCGACTTCTGGTTTTTACCGACTGGAATGCGACCCAGAATAACTGCGCTATATAAGCGTCATTAGATTGGATTTGTAGGCTACATCAACAAATAATAGGCCTAACTAATCATTTTTATTTGATGTTATTATATTATTAATATGATTTTTTCGTTCAGGCAAACTTGATTAAATGCAGGTTTAAATAATATTTAATTATTATCATTAACATTATTTACGCTAATATTTCGATGTCGGCTTGGCTATACGGAGTTGGCTATAGTGGCCTACGGAGTGTGAATTTGCCTGCAGCGCGTCCGAGAACCTCAAACACACGTACGTTGCTATGCGTGCTTTTAATTTTCTTATTTTGAAACTTAGGCCTTTCATACAGAATCCGAGAACGCTCTCGGAACGACGCTCTCGGATATGATGCAATGTATGTTATTGGTTATAAATTAAATTGTGGGCGGTGTTTGTTTTCAAACAACCCCTAGTGATTGGCTACTCATCCTGACGAACATTTTGATATAAAACTTGTTATGGTAGCTATAGGCTAAAGGCAGGGTCTCGGAGCGGATGTAGAGGACTATGTTCTCGGATGTGCATTAGAGGCATGTATGTGTGTGTGTGTGTGTGTGTGTGTGTGTGTGTGTGTGTGTGTGTGTGTGTGTGTGTGCGTGCGTGCGTGTGTGTACGCGCGCGCGCTAAAGAATGATTGTTTCTTTCACAATATCCTCTTAGCAAAATGGGTTGCTAGTGGCAATATATTATTTCCTACTTACAGCAATATAATATCATGTATTATCTACAAAATATATTTTAGAAAGCTCTTCTACCAACTCATACTGATTTAATACTAGTTTAGCCGACATAAGGAACACAACCTTAAAAGCCATACACCGCTTCTATTCAGTGCCAATTTACCTTAACAAGTACAGTTACTAAAGCACACTTTACTGATAATGCGTTTTAGTGCATTCTCAGTAGAGTGTGGTAGAAGATGTCGTCTTTTCCTTTTCTTGACAAGAAACAACCAAAGGAACAATTCTAAGATTCATCATCTGTCATCATCTGTTACTACTATATCAAGTAATCTTACTGCATACTTGTTAGTTTGAATTAATAAACAAATATTATTATTATTATTTGTATTATTATTATTAATCTGCTCTCACCTTAGGACCATTTACATGGCTAATGAGCTCGTGTGGCTTAACAACCTCAGTCTGCATGTTTTGCGTGTTGCCAAACAACAGAAGCAGAGGTAAAACAGACGCTCACCAGAATGAACAAACATTTCTCTGCAAAGTGCCTGAGCACTAACTCTGGACACTGCAGGAAAATTGTCAAAACTCACCAACGCCATAGATTCAGATAATTTTAATTTGCAGTAAACATAATTTAATGCTGACAAACCTTGCATTTGTTCAAAATACTTTTCCATTTTATTCAATTCTTTCTGGAGTAAGCTGATCTCCTGTTTGTGCTGAAGATGGCCTTGGTCCCTGTAATGTTTCCAACTTTCTATCCCATGTTTCTTTGTCTCGATGTCTCTATCAGTCTCGACAATGGATTTGGTCAATTCTGCACAATCAGAAACAAAACAGTACTTTAGAACAACTGGGTCACAATCAATCAACTCTGCAAACAAATCGTAACTACAATAATCCATCATGTATCTATTTTGCAGTTTCACTTAAAGAGCCATGAAACTGAATCAAATAGCACAAGAAACTTGCACACATATTTGATTATATACCGGTATATCAAAAGCCTCTACCTGTTGCATCTTGATAAATTACAGATCTATGCAACATATATAAAAATTAATACTTTTGAAGAAAGACTGACAATTGTATGATATTCGAAACAGAAATAGGGGCATTCCACGGTATTGCAACTCAGTCTAACTAATATCGAGCTAATCCGTGATTGAATGTCAAAAATATTTTAAACAGTAATCATCTGTTTGCATGAACGGTTCAAAGTCTCCTGAATGTAGAGTCCATAACATTTGAAATACCGTGGAATTGCCCAATAATGAAATAAATTAAAGAAATAAAATCATGACCCATTCTGTAAGAAACTAATTATTAAATACATTTAGGCTTCCAAATTCTTGTCTGCAATCTTCCAAATGACTGTGAGCTTTATATCTTATATCACAGCTTTTAAGAAGAAGCTAGGAAAATTGGGCTATTAATCATGCATGTTCCAGGTTAATTGCAGTGGTTCTAACACAGACTAAACGTCTTCTGAACCACTTAAAACCCTTGTTATGTTGTTATGTTATGTTATATCGAAATGACAGTAACAGGAGGAAATATTTACTTTGCAGAGTTTCTGTGTGCCGTTTCTCCTTTGACCAGTTCTGTTTTTTGAAGCGAGTGACTTGATCTCTGGTATACACTGACTCTGTACTCAGCACGTTTCTCTCATCTTCTTTCATTGCCATCACAGTCTTTATCATTTCTGCTTGTTCTTTCTGCAGTCTTGCAATCTACCAGTATATGTGGTATATTGTTTTTAATTGCAATACAGCAAACTCGTTTCATTTACATTTAACAGCAAATCTTGTACAAATCAATGTACTACCAAGCATGTTTTAAGGGATTTTTCATCTAGGATCCGATGTTCATACTCACTACACCAGAAACTTTAACTCTTATCGCCCCATATACGCACACACCAATACTCGCTTATTCTCCATAAAATCTGTTGGCTCCACAACCTGGAACATGCTTCCCTCTCACATACGTTGTGCCCTCCACCTACGGCACTTAAAAAAATGCTGCATGCCTACCTGATTAATGGAAATTAGCTATAACCTACCCTGCCGGATATTCTTTTCACTGTTAGTTGAGGTTTTCGGTTTTTCTTTATATTTTCATAGTGTTTTGAATCGAGTTAATCATTTACTGTGTAATATGTACTATACTGTTTGCATTGCTGTACGAAACTTGATATTGCACTGTTTATCAAGGATTTAGCTAATTCATATTTCTGAAATGTTGTTCTAGGTGTCCCTAGTTAGCGGGATCTTGATCCTTTTGGGACTCCTCTTGCGGCCAATCCTGATACTTTATGTTGAAATGTTATGTGTTTTTCATTTGGCTTCAATAAAAGAGATTTGATTGATTTGATTGATTGATTGATTTGATCTGAGCCAGAATTTACTTTACTAGTACCGGTAAGATTAATTATAAAACATCACATAACGCTGCTGCACAGAAAAGACTCGTAAGATAAACTCATGTGACATTAGAATTTAAAGATAAATTATGGACAGAAATTCCTATAAATGAAGATACTTGCCAGAGGGAGGCGATGCCTTCCTCTCTTTTTGTTTAGAAAGTCAGTATTAAGAACAGAGCAAATGTGAAAGGGTGTAACAAGGAGGGGCACTCTAACCATGACCCTACTCATAAGATTAGCTGAAAGGACCTTGGCAGGTGTGTGGCCCTCTTGATCTGCTATGGTTACTTGTAAATTAATCTCATTAGGAAAGTAGTGTCGTGCTTCTCACTTTGAAATTTCTTCAAAATGTTAAAAACAGCATTACTGATTGCTGAATTAATTTAAAGAGCAGATATGCAACAGTGGCACATGATAAATAAGTTACAACTTCTTACCAGCTCTTTAAGATTTGTATTTTCAAACTCTTTGACTTTTAGATCTGCTACGGACGTTTCTAGAAGTTTCTTCTTCAGGTTTAGTCTAGTAATAAAAAAACAAAACAGAATTAACTGTTGGTTCCTGGAATTGTCTGGTGTCACAAATTCACAATAAGTCCAACATATCAGTGAAAAGTTGTCAGGTTCAAGTCCAAAGCACTAAGGTCTGAATGTTGTAGCATACTCTGTTCATTCTTTCAAACTTATTTTCATTTCCTAACTTTCATACAAATAAATCATGGTTTACCGATAAGCAAGCATCGCCTCTTTCGGACCAAGTTCTTGTGGTTTGCGAGGTTTCTTCGGTTTGCATTTTGCTTTTGCAGAAGCTGTTTCTTGACCTTTGAGTGCCTGTCCTTTGGCAACCGCTGAAATCGACGAAACAGACGAGACGCCTACTATGGCCTCAGTATCAACAGCTGCAATGCTCACTACACGTGAGATAGATGCAACTGAAGTCGCTGTGACACGACCAAGAGGATCCGTTGACCCTTCACCCTCAGATTTCATTCTATTCTCGTTTTAAAACAAGACAGGAATAGGAGCAGCCTCGCGCGTCTTTAATATCGGTCAAATGTTCAATATATTCGGAGCTGATTGACTAATAATTGCATTCAATAGCAAATTAAGCTAATTCGGAAAGATAGGAAATTGTTATTGTTTTACTTTCAATATTATTCTCATTTCTCCGACCTTAACAACTAAAGTAACCAAACACTAAATATTTTAAGGGTTGTCAGAAATTTGTTTTTAGTCCTGTAAACATTGACGTCAGTGTGACGCAGACGAAAGGTGGCGCCACTTACAGCATGAACCATGCATTGCTTTCTACATGAGACCAATATTATAAGGCACTACACTTTATGGCAGAGTAGGCCTAATGTTTGACCTACCGTTTTCAGAACTTCAGAAGATAACCTTTCCTACATCGTTATCAAAATCGTTGTCAACTTCTGACCGCTTTATTGAAATTTGATGCATGCTCAACGTTCTTACACACTGACCGCCTGAGTGGGAGCTCGAACCCGTAGCCTACTGTCCGCATAATTACAGGTCGAGCTTTCTATCCAATTGGCTATACAGTGCCTTACAGTTGCAGCACAAGAGAACAGACTCCCCAGCTTCTGCCTCTTATTGTTGCATGTAAAACTGAGTAGTAAAAGATCATTCGGAAGCTTTTCTATCATCCTGCTTTGCCTGTGCATGCGCAGTTACTTAAATTCGTTTATTTAACAACGCCGTCATATCGACGATGATTGGCGTCATTAGAAACATCAAACATCATATGTACACTTATGCAGGTACATCAATGGTCGTAATTTGACTGTTTTAACAGTTGTGTCTATGTTTTTAGTAGCTAGATGCTAAATATGCCTAAGATATTAGTAATAATAATAGTAATATTTACATTAGTGTTTGCAGCCATAACGACAATGATTGGCGTCATTGCTCATAGCATATAAGAGTGTTCACGTTTTAAAGCAGTGTTTAGGTCTATGTCAGAATAATAATAATATCAGTAATAATAATAATAGCACTAATAATAATAATAATGGTAATAATAATAATAATAATAGGCAGTGATGATAATAATAATAGTAATTATAATAATAGTGTAATAATAATAGTAGCAATAATAATAATAATAATAATAATAATAATAATAATAATAATAATAATAATAATAGTAATAATAATATAATAATAATAATATTATCAATAATAATAATAGTAATAATAATAATAATAATAATAATAATAATAATAATAATAATAATAATAGTAGCAATCATTATAATAATGTGATAATAGTTATGTACATTAGAGTCTCTAATAGTTAGCAGCGTTCTGTGTTATTGTTCTTGGTTTTATTTATAATAAAGTTTATAATAAAATGTTAATGTTCTTCTTCTATCTTGTTCTTTGATTTCTTCTTTGTCTTCTTCTTTGTCTTCTTCTTTGTCTTCTTCTTTGTCTTCTTTCCGGAGGGGTCAGGGGCCGTCTTCAGATCTTCCGACCGGAAACCTCCAGCCACTTGTAGATGGTGTCTAAGCAGCTGGATTGACTGAGCACGGTGTACAGGTCGAAAGGCCAGTTTTTCCGTGCGCACTCTCGGAGGAGCTGGTCTTGGAGACCAGCCTGAGATGGACACTCCAAGAGGAAATGGCGCACGGTTTCCTGGGCGTCACCGCACTCGTCACAGTTTCCGGTCTCGTGGCGGCCCCACAGCTTCAACTGCGCGTTGAGGCAGCTGTGCCCCATCCGGAGTCTGGTGATGGCGACCTCCTTCCTCCGGTTTGGGTCGGTGTATTTGCGGACCAGGCTGACGTTTGGCTCGACGATTCTATAGGCGGAGCCGGTGTCTGAGGTGGTCCACTCTGTTTGCCACTTCCGGAGGTAGAGGTGTCGTGCTTCTGGATACTCCAGCGTCACCGGGATGTCTACGGCGGTGTTGTGAAGAGCCTGTTTGCACAGGGCATCTGCCGTCTCGTTGCCTGGGATGCCGAGATGACCAGGGATCCAAACGATCTTCGGTGGCGACTCTGCGTGTTGCCCGTAGTCATCTATGGCGATCATCAGGTCGACGAGTTGATGTTGTCTTGTCCCGGACTGCTGTTTCTCCAGACTCTGCAGGACACCGAGAGAATCTGAAAAGACAACAACATTGGGTATGTTAGCGCTGGTGGCCCATTCTATCGCCCTGACTATGGCCTCCATTTCTGCTGCCAGGACTGACGACCCGTCGCTCATCCTGTAGCTTCCATGGTGGTCACAAGAGGGCACGTAGAATGAACATGATGCATGACCTGCGGTGTTCTTTGAGCCGTCCGTGTAGACACTAGACAGCCACATGGTCCTCGTAGATGCGGATATGGTCTTCGACCATGGTCTTCTTTGCATGCGCAGTGACCCTCGAGGTCATGTTATATCCGACCGCAGACGCCTGTCTGCGCCGTGGTCGGATATCCCATCCATTATCCTAAGCGCCTTCAATGGAAGCCGCTTCAATCACTTGCAGATCAATTAGTTCACCTGATCGGGTGAAGAGAGCTCGTGCCTTGAGGCGGCTCCTCTTGGGGTGCAATAATTTCGGCTTAAGCGCCCTTGCCAATCTGTTCCCTGACCCCGAAGCGGTCACGGGGTGCTGGGCAGGACGCCCGCCCGCTCTTCTGCCGTTTGTTCCGTTCTCTGTTGCTCACGACAGGTGTAACCAGATCGGAAGTCGGCGTCATGCTGCCTAGCAGGGAATAGAACAATTGGTGAGGTCGAACAGACATGGCCCGTACACCTGAGCCGACGGACATCAAAGCCAGGCGCCGAGCACACGGACAGGTGTGTCTGTAATCGAAAGCCTTTGATGATCCTGGAAAGATTCCGGGCAGGGATTCACTTCAAAGATCGCCGGTCGCCCGCAATTACACCTCGGCTGATGCATGCGTCGCATTGGCCTGTAGTTATAAAGGTCGTTGACGACAGGTTCAGTGGTTCACTCATCCAACTCCGCCACTGTTTGCACTCTGACAGTGCCAGTCCCAAGCCTGGATAAAGGAGGAGGGCGACGCTAATGGTCTTTGTTACCACACAGTAATCGTTAAACAGGAAACAAGGTTCACTCTGGGACTATTAGGATTCACCAGCACAGAATTCACTGGTTGCTCTGCAACTTTTTTGATAGTTAATAATAATAATAATAACAACAATAATAATAATAATAATAATAATAATAATAATAATAATAATAATAATAATAATAATAATAATAATAATAATAATAATAATAATAATAGCTATAACTTGGTTGCATTCAACGGCACTTTTCCTGCAAACCCTGAAGACGAGACCTGACCCTCCAGACAAATTTCCCGCTCCTTATAGCAATTTTTCATAAATCCTGAGGGATCCTTGATACCTCGGGTTAAAAAAAAAATAATAATAATAATAACAATAATAATAATAATGACAATAATAATAATAATAATGATGATGATGATGGTGATGGTGGTGGTGATGATGATGATGATGATGATGATGATGATGATGATGATGATGGTGATGATGATGATGATGATGATGATGATGATGATGATGATGATGATGATGATGATGATGATAATTCGGTATCATTAATACCTCGGGCAAAAAATAATAATAATACGGCGCTTAACACGGAATGCTTAAAGCTCGGCAAATCTAAAGACCTCATTGGCCTCCACGTACAGGACTTTGTTGACAGCACATCAAATGAAGGGTAGGCCTATTCAAAAATTCAACTGTAAGCTACATGGATAATAACCTACTTTTCTTTTCTCAATGGGTTCTTCGCACTGGGAGGCTGGGAGCGCCTCTGCTGAGGTTGTACTGTGAGATGCGGTTTATAAGTCCGTAAATAGGGCCTAGACTAGATCGGAATAGAATATTTGAGCTTAGGAATTCTTACTTGTTTAAGCAGCATAGGACAACAGTTTCGAGAAAGCCTACCCGAATGACGAATTAAATACGCAATCCTGACTACCCCATGCAGCCGTGTGTCTTGAATCCGTACATATGTCTGAGTTATAGCGGAGTAACTCACAACTGACAGCCGTATACAAAAATAAGCATAGGTCTACAGTCTACACATCTTCATATCGCCCTTTCTTTGCCCGTTACACAGTTAAGTTCAGCGTATTTTTAAGAATGACGATGCGCGTGAGAGGCAGATTCGAGGGCACATGAAATAAAATGGCGTTCGTTCTTAACAATAAAATATAATAGTTTAAACAGACAAATCGGTTCTGACTTAAATCAATATATCACATGTTCAAGTTGACTCTACAAATGTATACATGTTTGCGTTTATGTGTAGGTCTTCCTATTCATAAGCACACTCAAACTGAAAAGAAAGTCATTTTTCTTATCTATAGGTCTATTCTTGTGATTTTTCTTTCTGAACTTTAGCTTGTGTTACGTATTAAATCATCACGATGGGTAAATTGCATCATAAGCAATGCATCACGATTCTATATTACGGTTCATGTAGGCCTATCATCATAGGTTCTTTTGCTTTACTTTGAAAGTCACTTAGGGGCCTACTTATAGGCCTACCCAATCTTTCCATCAGTTCCTGTAGATGTTTGCCAGAGTGGAATCTATCAGGGATCACATCATTATGTCAGCCATTTGTTTCTAAAATGTTCTTAACTGAGTTAACTCCAACTACCAAAAGTCAAGCTATCACACTTTGAGCTTTTGTCTGTCTGTCTGTCTGTCTGTCTGTCTGTCTGTCTGTCTGTCTGTCTGTCTGCCTGCCTGCCTGCCTGCCTGCCTGTCTGTCTGTCTCGATAAAGCAACAATGTTAATCACGAAGAGCAAGAAAGGTCATCAGAAACTTCGGAGCCTTTGAAATTATTGTCGTCTACGTCTCGATGACTAAATAGGGTCGTCAAATTTTTTGGGCGAGAAAACCTACAAATTCCTCGTTGTTTCACACCTTTTCCTCTTTTGAAACCTCGTTTCTCTTCAAAACAGAATCGACGCCCACGAGAGTAGGCTGCGCATACGCACGAAACAGTCTGGTTATAAATGATTATGTCTCAAATTTTTAAGCATCTATACAATTAAATAGGCCTCTAGGCCTACGTGGCTGTGACTACTAGGCCTATATCATGGTATTTTTAATTTATGGTTTGATTAATTTTAGGCCATTCTGCTGAAAGTAATCACCTCTCTTGATTTCATTCATGGATAGGCTATCCATAAGCTACGACAGCCTATCACCTTGGACGAGACCTGCAGTTTAGCGTTCTCCAAACGAAGCGGTTCAACGCTTATCTGCTGCAGACATATCAAACATGTATACATTCGTAGAGACAGATATACTCTGACCCCTCTGATCCACTGGAAACCGGACTCGGCCCTCCTTCGGACTACTCTCTCGGACAACCCTTCTGACTAGACGCAGCGCTCGTGAATAAGCTGGTGCCCTGCGCTTGGGTTTCGCGTGGCGCTTTAGAAGTTTGGAGATTACGATTACGAAGGATGTAGAGTATATGACAGTAGGCCTATATCTGATAAGTTGCCTCAGTTTTCTCCGTCTCTTAACACTTCTGCATGGATCTGCTTCTGGCGTCCACGGCGCGGTTTGGCTCCTCTTTCTTTTCTTTCACTCTGATCATAAATTATAGTCTGATGCCTCCAATGCGATGGATCTTTGTAATTGTAACTGTTAAATGGAACATTTATAAAGCGTCACTCAAAAAAGGTCAGTGGAGCTCTCGGTAGACCCGGGTCAGTGTCATCACTGACAAACACAGGACAGTGTTCAGGTGCTTACGGAACTGAGGGGAGAGACTTAGGAGCTCTAGCCGCAGGTCCTCATGAGGAAGATGGTTCCAGCTGGACGGGCGAACAGAAGCAAAACTCCTGGATTGGACCGTAGCGGTGCGCATACGGGGAACCAGAAGGCCACCGGCAGCCGACCGAAGGGAAACCCGCCAGGCAAAGAGGAGAGGGGTTTAGGGTAATGATAACACTGGCACGAAAAACAGAAGGTTAATTAGCAGGGACGCGGGATCGCTTCCCGCTACCATATCAAAGGTCGACTCAGTCTTTCATTCGCCAGATGGCGTTGGTAGAATGAGCAGTAGGACGTGATGGGCGCCTTGCATGGCTGCCAAACAGTTATATTCGACTCCTGTGATAACTTGTGATCATTCGTTTATAGGCTAGCCTACTATGAATTGTAATCATACTGCATGCGGTGTCAGTTTGAAATAGGCCTAATAAACGAAGATGTTTATTATCAGAATGCAAAACAGGGCGCAGCAGCGCTGACTAGACAGTTGCGCATGAAGGTAAGAATCTTAAACTGGATGCGCTGATGGACAGACAGCCAGTGGAGAGAGTGTCCAGGATGAATGAGGATATACGGGCAGACCTCAGGATGCCACCTATAAGACGGGCGGCGGCGTTGAGGATTGACTCAAGCGTCAAAGCCTTTAACCTGTAGGCCTATACCTCCCTTAGTACACATTATGATGTATACGGTGAGGACGACAACGACTCAGAGTCAGACAGCAACAACAACTACAAGAACAACAACACGTGTGATTATGATGATAATGATAATGATGATGAATGATGATGATGATGATGATGATGATGATGATGATGATGATGATGATGATGATGATGATGATGATGACGAAGACGACGATGACGTTAACTTAGAAAGCATAAGCAATGGCCATTTAGACTAAGCGAATTTATGAACAGCTACGAACTAATTACGTCAATTAAAGTTCATGCACCCAAGCAGATTCAGGCAGTTCAGCTGAAAAACCAGAAGCCCTATAATTACAGGGTAAGCCTTTAATGCTTTACTAGCCGCGGACTGATACGTATCAACTGTGGACTAAAGCAAGGGCGGTTCTAGGGGCCGGGGCCACGGCTTTCCGGTCGTCTGATGGATGACTCAAACTATAGAATGCAACGCGAAACTCTTAAAACTAAGCAACAAAAATACCACAATGGCGAATTTTGATGTTCAATTTTTACTGGCATAGACCTGTCTCATTCAGTGGCGTAACGAGGGGGCAGGGGGGCGGCCGCCCCCGGGCGCAGGACGGGGGGGGCGCAAAATTAGGTCTGAAAATGTGTTTTTGTTAAAGAAATCAGGTAAAATAGAAAAATAGTAAAAAAGTAACTTTTTGTACGTGAGTTTGGGGGGCGCGGGCAAGGGGGCGCAAATGATATTTGACAAGTTTCTTGTGAAAAACAGTGAAAAAGCACAAAAAAAAAAAAAAAGGTCATCAGAAATTTTTGCGGAAGTGAGAAAAAAATTTTCAGGAAATTCTTGCCCCCGGGCGCACGAACCCCTAGTTACGCCACTGGTCTCATTGTATCAATACCCTACTTCTTCTATGCAGACATGTTGCAAGTAGGCCTATGTATGTATGTATGTATGTATGTATGTATGTATGTATGTATGTATGTATGTATGCATGTTATAGCGCCCCTTCAAGATTTCTACTCAGAGGCGCTCCCGACTACAGCGCGGACACTGAATCGGAGTTTCACGCCGAAGCGCATGAGCAATTGCGAGTGAAGGACTTGCCAAGGGTCCATACGCGGCGGTTTGTGGTGGATTCGAACTCGCAACCCTCCGGCTGCAAGGCACCGAACATACACCCCGCGCCTCACAAGTATGCATGCATATATATAGGCCCTATGTGTGGATTATATTACCTATATATAGGCAGCTAATCTGTCGCATATTGAGCCCTTCTATTTGCATATATTTCATATAGTTATAACTTTCATCTTGTCGTTCAATCCTCTATGATCTGAACCAAGCACGATCACTCAAAAAACTTGGTAACAGGGCATTTGCGCTAGCCGGCCCGGCTGAATGGAACAAACTCCCTGTCTTTATCCGCAAATCCCCAACTTTATCGATTTTTAAAACTAACCTTAAAACACATCTGTTTAAGATTTACTATGATTGATTTTTCTGTTACGCGCCTTTGTGCAAGATTCCAATTTGTTTAGGCGCGCTATAAATAAAAGTCTAATAATAACTAATAATAATAAAAAGCAGGCCTCAGTATAGAAAGGAAAGAGAAAATGCATATGGACTGTAGTATAGGTCTCTTAAACTAGAGTCACGAGTGATGATTGAGTGAGTGCTGTGCACACTTGTTCTCTCTCTCATGTGTAGGCTTCTGCACATGGGCGTCCGCAGGAATTTTTCTAGTGGGCGCAATTTAAACTTTTAAATAGTTGTCGCAGGGAGTAAATAGGGTGTCGAAAGCAACCGATCACTCCACATTCGACACTCGCTCCCTCGGCACTGGCGCGCGCGCTACCTCTCGATCCTCTGGCGCGGATCCCAACATGAGAAAAAATTCATAGACATTCATTGCCAAAACTATTATGATAATTAAATTTTATATGACTGAAATCTGACCTTATTCTTGAAATAACAATTGCAATCGTCTGGGTTCTTGTCCAAACTGATTTATCACTCTATCTATGAATCCGTCTTTGTTGTCTGAAATTTCTGTTCCGTTCACTACCAAGTTTCTTCGACCCTCAACGCAGTCGACCTTCACAGTTCCTACGAAATTGTCCTACTCAGAAGTGTTCCCCTTCTCCGTTCCAGTGATACTATCCGACTGACTCACAAAGCGTAGTAGTAGAAATTTCAGCTTAACGACCCGTGCGACAATAAAGATCAAAAGATTCGCTTTCCACCTTCATCCAGGCTCGGGACTGGTTCCGAAGCTAGCGGGGTTTGTTTAAAAAGTCTGGCAGAACGTTAGATGGCATTACATGCACTGCTCATACATGGCTCCTGCTGTAAAACCAACTAAAAAAATTAGAAAGCCTAAGGTATGAAGCTGATTTCAGTCGCTCCAGCCAGTGTCAATTATATATGTTTATATATACATTTTATGTATAAAAGGGTAGTAGGTACATATATCATACTGTAACGATTCTTCCGGCTGAGTGTAAAAGTTTAATAATTGTCACTGTCTGTTTCTTTGTTTGATTAATGGTAAAACAGCTGGACTAAGGTATAAGTTAACCCAGGATACGCCACCTTAGGCCTGCACATATGTCGGCTTGGGCAAGGCTCAAGCGGTCAGCCTGAGACTCGATGAAATGAAAAAGAAAACCATTTCCGTTCCAGAAATTGACTGATTGTATTCCATTTATGAAGAAACAATATGTGTTACACGTCACACATCAAATGAAAAGAAGTAACCTTGATATTCCATGTCCATCAGTTAAACATAATATCCGAACAAGAACGCTTGATTAACTACGGACTTGATTACTTATCCGACTACTGATCAACGCCCGACGACTTAACTGCCGACTACTACTTTATCGACCAAAGCCCCTGCTATGACTGACTTGACTAGAGACCCGGCTACTACTCACTACTTAACTGAACGAAGCCTTATTTATATGCTTTTTAAGGCGCGATTTCTTTGTCTGATCTAGCCTTCTGTCTAGACTTCTGTCTAGCCGTCTGCCTAGTTCAATCAGTGCATAAACGAGGTTAACGAGTGCAAATCAACACGCAGAGTTCATAGTGTACATCTACGCCTTAAGAACAAACAAGTTTATCGGGTGCAAATAACACGCTGCCAAGTTCAGCAAGTGCGCACGAAGCTAGAGGTTATCGCGTGCAGACAGTCACTAGATACGTTGTTAGCTTAACACTAGGGTCATCCGGTTCAAATATAATCGTCAAACAAAAAGTAATATACCATACAGAGCAAATCCGTCACAATTTCCCCTGACAAAAAAAGTTGAGCGTCCTCGCTCAAAAATTCTTCATGTAAATTTAATCATCAATGACAATTGGATCCTCTGAACTTCCTGGTAGTCCCAAGGTTTGATAACATTCAACGGCGGCACTCAAGATCCACTCCGGGCAAGAGGGAAAACGGAGACGTAACAGTCTAATCCCCTGTTGATGAGTCGTTCCGGAGATTAACCATCTGGCATCTCTGAAGATGTTCATCAGTGAAACCTTGGACACTGGTGAATTCTTTTCTTCCACCGGCAACAATTCCTCAGATGAAGCGCTGCCCATACCAGCCGGGTTGTTCACTGCACTAAGTGGCAAATCATCTCCAACAAGAAAATCATGTTCCAATAGTCCTTGGAATAAGGCTTGACTACTGGGCATCTCCCACATGTCTTCCAGGAGATTATCAGAATTTCCAAGTTCTGGGAGGGAATCCGCCTCTGAGATATTTTCATACAAAGGCTTAACGCCCGTCTCAACTTCAGCACAAGGCTTAACGCCTGTCTCGACTTCAGCACAAGGCTTAACGCCTGTCTCGACTTCAGCACAAGGCTTAACGCCTGTCTCAGAATTCACCGCTTGTAGAGATGGAAGAAGAAAATTCCCAGGCCATGAAACCGTATATATCCTGTTGCTCCTGGATACAGTTGCCTCCATTTCAGTGGACTCTTCCAATTGAATTTCCGTAGAATTTTCCATCAAGACAAAACGTTCGACAAAATTGTCAGAAAGTTATTATTTTTTTAGATCACCCAAAAATGTCATCCAATTCCTACAACGTCTCTGAAGCAAATGATTAAAAATAGTCTGACCCGTTAAACTTATTTACTATTTCTGTAACTGCGTGACGTCATGTCTAGACATGTCTAGACCGAAAATATCTTGTTGACGTAAATGTTTAAACAATCCAACAGAGTAATCAAGGTTAATAAAATCCAACGTGAAGAAAATAGCAAAACTCAAAGGTCCAATCATTTCAGCTGTGACGTTATCCAATATCTCCACGTCATAACTAAATCAGCAAATAATGTCTGATATAATTAGTTACCAAGTTGACAAGATGATCCCTTTCGGCTACACATTTCACACAGATGCTGAAGATGTGGTTTATTCTCCTCGTGTATACGATCACTCTTCTGCAGAGGTCGTTGCCTATGTGGGTAGACATTCACCCGACATCTTCCACACTCTTGTCCCATGTTGGCCCAGCTATTTCCGGATTTCCATGTCCGGTTACATTGGTAACAGATAAATTCTCCAAAGCATTTCTTGTTACCTTGATAAGATGTAATGCCCTGTTTCCGTGGAAAGGCTAGCTCACAATCCCGGATATAGTGGCCTTCCTTAAAGCAAAGATGGCATAAGTATGTACTAGGAGGTATTTTCGTTGGCTTTTCTCCAATGCGAAGCAAATCCATCCTATCTTTCACTGAATTCTTTTCAGGCGGCATGTAAAATCCCGCGATAGGCGTAGTTCCTCCTCCAGAAAGACCTTGCTTCAAAATCTCCATTCTTTCTTTCTGAGAGTCCATGCTTGGTACAAATTTTCTAGTCGCTGATCGATAGAATCGATAATTATGATAGTCTTCCAAGGATGAAGATACTTTTGGCCCAGATTCATCAACACTCACAGTCCTATTTCCAAGGAGAGGCCGACCAAGTCTCCATGGTAAGCAATCAAACCACAATGAAAAAGAAAAACCTAATCCGACACCAAACCTTCGAGTGCAAAAGCGGGTGTCACACGCAGGGGCAACAAGTCAATCAGTCTAGACAACTGCAAAAGATAGGCTTTCCGTCGAATATGCAAATGAAACAAAAAGAATAGGGCACAACCGCCCTGAATAAACGAAAAGGAGTAAACAACATATGGACCAAACAATGTACACCAAACGACCCTAAACACCTACTGGAATCGCACCGGCTGTCTAATAGTACGGCGCGGCCGATCGATAACCGAAATCACTGGCCTTTCTTCAGTGACCCTCCCTTCGTCTGGGCTTTCTGGTCTATCTACCCATTCTCCCTTTCTTCGGCCGTAGCACGGACGCAATTTATCCACATGGGCTACAAAAGCTTTAGCTTTCTGCGATTTCTGAATCCAATAGTTAATCGGACCAGACACTCCCACTATCATAAACGGTCCTGTGAAATTTCTCTGCCATTTGGGGGTTCGTCCTTTGAAACGACGAGGGGTAAAATACCACACCCATTCTCCATTTTGAAACGTTTGCGGTTTGACACGTAAATCATAGCGATGTCTACGTCGTTCAGCTGCTTTCTTAAGACTTTCTCGCACCATCCGATAAGCATCCTCCATGCGTTCTAACATGTCTTGTGCATAGGCTGAGTAGGTTGGCCTCTCTCCATCAGGTTCATCCACATGTCCAAAAACAATATCCAGGGGAGCTCGATTCTCTTTTCCACCGAAAATAAGATAATTTGGGGAAAACCCTGTCGCTTCATGACACGACGCTCTATAAGCAGCCATGACGTACGGTAGTCGCTCGTCCCAATCACGCTGATGAACATCTACTACCTTGCCTAACATCGAATTAAGGGTCCGATGAAATCTTTCGATCAGGCCGTTGCACCTAGGATGGTAGCTCGACGTACGAACTTTATCAATCTCCAACAATCGGCATACCTCCTGAAACAGCGTGCTCTCAAAGTTTCTACCTTGATCGGTCAAGATTTGGAGTGGTGCCCCGTATCGGACAATCACATTCTCAACCAGAGCCTTTGCTACTGAGGTGGCTTCCTGGTTAGCCATTGGTATGGCCTCCGCATACTTCGAAAAATTATCCATCATCGTCAGTATGTACACCTGTCCTTTCCTGCTTCTGGGATGGGGACCGGTAATATCGAGACTCAACCTTTCCCATGGTTCACCGCACGGTATGGTTTGTAAGGGTCCTTGTTTCGGAGGTTGTCCCCGTCTATACTGACAACAACGGTTACATTGTCGACAATAGTGTTTCACACTTCTCGACCAGCCTACCCAATAAGCTCTTCGGCGTACTTGGCATCGGGTCCGTCGAATACCCAGATGACCACCAGTAATACCGGTATGCGCTAATCTAAGGAACTCTTCTCTCATCGTCTTCGGTATAATCATCTGTTCTACCGCTTCGGGGATCGTTCTGTACAAAACATCATTCTTAATACTCAAGGCATTTCTTTGATACCAGTAGACCTTGAGTTCTTCACTTTCACACAGTAGTTCCTGAAATGAGGGCATATCAGCTCCTGCACTCAACCATCCTCTCACAACACTAAGTGTGGCATCTTCCTTCTGAGCTCTGGCCATTGACAACATCCCATCTCCTTCGGCCGAATCAGCTGTGCTAATCACTTCCCTGACCAGTGTATAATCTTTTCCACATTGACGGCAAGGCTTCCGTGATAAAGCATCCGCATTCCCATGCTGTCGCCCTGGTCTATGGACAATCTCAAAATCAAACTCCGCAAGGCGTTCCAGCCAACGTCCTTGTTGACCTATTGGTTCAGGTGTCTTCTGCAACCATTGTAATGCGGCATGGTCAGTCCTCAGAACAAAACGTTTACCTAACAAGTATTGCCGATACACTTTGGTGAAGTGGACCACAGCTAATAATTCTTTCCGGGTAATGCAATAATTCCTCTCGGACGTTGAGAATAACCGACTTCCATAGGCTATAACCTTCTCCATTCCATCAATCCGTTGAGACAGAACTGCTCCTATGCTCACATCCGAAGCATCACAGTCTAACACGTAGGTAGCCGAATCTACAGGTAAGCTTAACACCGGAGAGGTTGTTAAGGCTAATTTCAATTTATCAAAAGCTTCCTGACAAGAAGGACTCCAGACAAACTGTCTTTCCTTCTTCGTCAATGCAAAAAGAGGAGCGGCCACCCCAGAAAAGTTCAATATGAATTTCCGATAATAGGCGCACAACCCAAGAAACGATCGAACATCCTTCAACTTCTCGGGAACTGGCCATTCTAGAACCTCCTGTACTTTAACGGGATCCACAGCGATTCCTTCCGCAGAAATGATATGTCCCAAAAAACAGACATTACGCCTCAAAAGGTGACATTTACTGGGCTTCAATTTCAAATTAGCCAGTCTCAAACGTTGGAAAACTAACTCCACTCTGTCTAGATGTTCTTCCAAAGACTTTCCAAAAACTATGACATCATCCAGATAAACTAGACAAACTGCAAAGTTCAATCCCGATAGGACGATATCCATTAAACGTTGAAAGGTAGCCGGGGCATTACACAAACCAAAAGGCATCACTCTCCAGCGAAAAATCCCTTTTCGAGTCACAAAAGCGGTCTTATCAGCGTCAGCAGAATTCAAAGTAACCTGGTGATATCCACTTCTCAAATCAAATGTACTGAACCATCCTGCCCCGGAAAGAGCATCAAGACATTCATCTATTCTAGGAAGAGGATATGAGTCTTTCTTCGTCCTGTCATTGAGCTGTCGATAGTCAATGCAGAACCGTAACGTGCCGTCTTTCTTTTTGGCCAACACCACGTTAGCAGCCCATTCACTCATAGCAGGTTCTATTACACCCGTGGCAAGCATCTGATCCAACTGTTTCTCAATTGCATCTTTATAGAACAACGGCTGTCTTCTCAATGGCTGTCTAACAGGACGCGCATCACCCGTATCAATTCGGTGTTCACATAAATTAGTTCGACCTAAATCATCCTCTGATATTGAAAACACATCAGTATACTGAGTCAACACATCTTTCAATCGTTCTCTTGCATCGGCAGGCACCTCATCAGAAATATCTTTCATTAATTCATTCACTACCTGACTTTCAGCTAGAGTTCTTTCTGAACTTCCATTTGCTATGCTCTCGGCCACTTGAACTGGATGCAACTCACCAATGATCTGGTCTTTGCACAATTTTGCGGGTTGCTCACCCAAGTTGATCACCCTAACTGGAGTGGTATCTGCTGTATCCTCCACTACAATTCTAGCTACATAAACTCCGGGCGCCACAGAAGAAGTTTCTGTCATCCACGCCGGTGCAGTAACAGAAAGATTGCTATATAGAGTTTTAGAAAGCACATCACATTGAGATCGAGGAGACACCACCATCTCTTCCGCAACAACTACACGCCGACACCATGAGGAGCCATTACCCTTTACCAATGGAATACGCCTCCTTCCAACAAAAAGTGCACCAATTCCAAAACCGATGTGACACCGATGCTGTCTAAGCCATGACATACCGAGCATCACCTCACAAACTTGATCGGAAACAAGAAAGCGAGTGGGCAAATCAAAACCAGGCCAAAATTTCAGTGGGACAACCAATTCTCCCAAGACTCTTATCCCTGTGCCATTTGCAGCCAACAGAATATGCGAGCTGGGTTGCAAGTCTAACCCTTCAACATAGCCAGATGGTATGATACTTACTTCTGAGCCGGTATCAATAAGACACATCCGGGACCGTCCATGAATAGTAGCTCGTATGTAGATAGCATTATCCGTAATAATCCGTGGTTGCTGATGCGTAGTGTGATTTGTGACAATAGCCTCCTCCGTATTTATCATCGAGGGATCTGATGTTTCCTCGCGCGCAGCAGGACCAGGCCTTCCGCGTCGCTGACGGCATTGACGAGCCAAGTGACCAGAACGGCCACAATTGAAACAGGCTCGATCACGTCCGTTATTCCTCACGTCGGAGTATCGTGTGTTTGGATTAGTCCAAGAGACGGATGGCTGTGTATTCTGATTTATCGGAGGACGATTGCCTTTTAATTCTTCCAATTGTCTTGAAAGGTTCTCCTCTAATTGCTGCTGCCACTTCCGCTGAGCTGAGAAAAAGCTATCAAGTTGCGTTTGTATCTCCGTGCCCGTCTCGATCCCATGTGTTCCTCGAACACGATTAGGTGGTCGTCGACGATCATCGTTCTCAGACATCTGTTGATACGCGCTCAGCCGCAAGGCCATCCGGTACGCTTCATCTATCGTCCTTGGTTCTTTTTCGCGCACCTTAAGAGACAAATCGCGATCCCTGATCGCTTCGAGGAAAGCATCTCGAGCAACAATTTCCGTTGTTTCACTAGAAGGTACTGGATATGCAAGAACAACTAACCGACGAATGTCATGGAGTAAGTCACTCAAACTTTCATCTGTTCTCTGTCGTCTGTAGTATAGCTGTGCTCGATATGTCTCCGACTGACCTTCTGCACCATAACGCTGTCTGAGTCGCTCAACCAACTGTTCATAACTGGCATCCTCTTTAGCACCAAAATCCCATAAGAGTTGTGTTGCCGCTTTGTCCAATGCACATCGTAGAAAATCCACTTTGTCTGCACTCGTCCATTTATTATGTCGAGCACAAACTTCAAATTGCGTCAGAAATGATTCCAAAGACCCAGTTCCATCAAATTTTCCAGGTTTCATTAGTGTTTTCCTGTTGCCAATTAAACCACTGAGTTCGTCTGCAAATCTTGAGTCCATACCCATCACATTTGTGCCGACAATCGTTTTCTTTTCCGGACGGTCCGCTATTCGGCGATCGAAGAAATCCATGTCCGCACTTTCCCAAAATTTCTGTGGCTCCATTTTATATTTTTCCGACGTTTTCGTCGTCTCTTTCTCCACAGGCGTCGAAATTTCTGGACGATCAAGTGAAGAGGCTTCATCCAAAAGCGTATAATGTCTTGTTCCCTCCAAATCCATTTCGTAGAAAGAAAATGCTCAGATACAACAATCAATTTCAAATGAATCACAACTTCTTACCCCACTTCGAGAGTACCATTTTGTAACGATTCTTCCGGCTGAGTGTAAAAGTTTAATAATTGTCACTGTCTGTTTCTTTGTTTGATTAATGGTAAAACAGCTGGACTAAGGTATAAGTTAACCCAGGATACGCCACCTTAGGCCTGCACATATGTCGGCTTGGGCAAGGCTCAAGCGGTCAGCCTGAGACTCGATGAAATGAAAAAGAAAACCATTTCCGTTCCAGAAATTGACTGATTGTATTCCATTTATGAAGAAACAATATGTGTTACACGTCACACATCAAATGAAAAGAAGTAACCTTGATATTCCATGTCCATCAGTTAAACATAATATCCGAACAAGAACGCTTGATTAACTACGGACTTGATTACTTATCCGACTACTGATCAACGCCCGACGACTTAACTGCCGACTACTACTTTATCGACCAAAGACCCTGCTATGACTGACTTGACTAGAGACCCGGCTACTACTCACTACTTAACTGAACGAAGCCTTATTTATATGCTTTTTAAGGCGCGATTTCTTTGTCTGATCTAGCCTTCTGTCTAGACTTCTGTCTAGCCGTCTGCCTAGTTCAATCAGTGCATAAACGAGGTTAACGAGTGCAAATCAACACGCAGAGTTCATAGTGTACATCTACGCCTTAAGAACAAACAAGTTTATCGGGTGCAAATAACACGCTGCCAAGTTCAGCAAGTGCGCACGAAGCTAGAGGTTATCGCGTGCAGACAGTCACTAGATACGTTGTTAGCTTAACACTAGGGTCATCCGGTTCAAATATAATCGTCAAACAAAAAGTAATATACCATACAGAGCAAATCCGTCACAATACACATAATTATATACAACGTCCTGAGCTACGATCGAGGTTCACCATGCAGCCAGAACTGTTATCTCGCAAGCGATCAGTTAAAACAACACAAGGAATACGATACCAATTAGCCGCGATACGACTGAAGGAATTTCGCCGTCTCGGGGTTTACAATATGAATGTCCATATTACCAAGAGAGAACTCGATCTATACGTTAATATTTTTAAAATACGCCTAAGCAAAGATATAGCATAGGTTCCAGTTGTAGAGCGTACCATATTATAACGGTCGGTGCACTACTATCGTACTAATTAATCTTACACTTTCTGTGTGAATTATAAAATAACTACCTAAAGAATTTAGTGTTTTCCGATAATCACATTGAAAATCGTGTTGTAATAATAATATACAAATAATAAAAATGTCTCTGCAAATATGCGCAAAATCCAGGGGGCGCACATGCGCCCCCTTGCGCCTTCCTGCGGACGCCCATGCTTCTGCATATATAAGTATTAAAATTTGACAAATGTAAAACAGAAATTGTACCATTTGAAGCTATGGAGTGTCCGCACAAACCACGAGCTCGTGAGAAACGAAAAGCGAGAGAGGACAGTGCTCATGCAAAATTGCAATCTTACGTTATTGTTAGTGGAATTAGATAAAACAAGGGCATTAGGCCTACCTACAGTAGGCCTACCACGAAGCTTAAAAATGTACAATGATAATTCTTGGAAGAAAATAGACATAGGGCCTACGCCCTACTGCTACTGGTCTTACAACTCTTATGATTGAATATGAACTATATGCAGTTATATAGGTCGTTAAACTTTGAGGAAATAATACATTACGTTGGTAAAATTCTAAATTTAGAAGTGTCTTTCTAGATCACGAATCATAAAGTAAGAGCAAAACTTTGCTGGTAAAATTGCTTTGCATCAAGAGTTATCCTTAATATAGGCCCTATACATGTTAGCCAATAAAAAAAACTGTAACCTATTTTAGTACTAGGCCAACACGCTACAATTAGTACACACACTTTTTACATGCTTCTGCAAACAATTGTGTTGATTTAATTATGGGGCCTTAATTCTTCTGACCTGATTTATCTTGGCGGAACATCTAAATAGCGTCACCTTTGTAGCTGTGTAGCCTAACATTTTGTAAAGTTAGGTCATGTGGCACATCGGTATCAAACTGCAAATTAAAAGTAAAAAGTAAAAACGTAAAAAAATTAAACATGAAAATAGGTCAAAATACTATCCTGTAAAGAGTCCGGGGCTTTGTTTCTTACCACACAGATGTTTTGTCTCTGACCCACTGTGGCTCTGACCCCAGTCCAGACCCCGTATAGCTCAACCTTCACGCTAGCCATCTGGCCCCATGCTGTAATCCTGGATCCGCCTTAGGCTGCCGTTCTGGGCAACATCGTAGAGACAAGGAGGTATCAGGGCCTGATAGGTCACAGACGTTCGCCCGCGTCTAACATGGTCTAACCCAGTTTCACCCTTGCTGTATT
This sequence comes from Aporrectodea caliginosa, assembly GCA_020284085.1. NCBI lineage: Eukaryota > Metazoa > Annelida > Clitellata > Crassiclitellata > Lumbricidae > Aporrectodea > Aporrectodea caliginosa. Next base: position 38,402 of record JACEVL010001855.1, read on the forward strand.
TGGAGTTTCTTAGGATTTTTATCTGAGGCACAAGCCGACCCAGACGCTGGCCGCTAAGCCTTACCGCCCGTATCATTAACATAATATATTCAGCATGCAAGCCTCTGATTGGCGGATGCGCCTGGCTCATTAACATAATATATTCAGCATGCAGGTCTCTGATTGGCGGACGCGCAGTGGCGATTCATTGTATTTAAGCGTGTCAGAATATCCAAAGCATTATATTCGTGGAGCCGCATTAGGCCCTTCAATATTATTATGCTCAGGTTGCTTTGGACCGGTGTTTGCAGTCGTAGTGATTGTCGACAATAGGATGTGTTTCGTAGTAGGCCTACACCTGCTCTTGGATTACGTCGGTTGATGCAGCTGCAAGACGTTTAATAGATGCAGATTGCATTCTGGTTAGGCCTACAGACCGTGATTGTGTTTTTCCTTGCCTGTGCGCTCAGTATCCGAGTATTCGATCCACGGGCGGCCATCCTCTGCGGACGATTGATCGCAAACGCTCACGTCGCTTATTATAAATAATTTGGAAATTAAGAAGATGAACATCTAGGTAAGTTGTTTAGCGACCATTTGCTTTTGGAAGCGGTTGGTATACTATAGGCCTACTGCTTACAAAACACACAGTCATACACAGCATGAACGCAACTTATCTTGGCTTCATGTTACGCACATAGGCCTACTGTTACACAAATTTACGTCTGACAATAATGTATTCATGTATGGATGGATGGGTGTCTGTGTATGGTTAGATACAGCGTATGTATGCATACAGCATGCATGTACGTTGACCCTGGAGTAGTAGTGAGCCGGTGGTACTGCTAGCCACGGAGCCCTTGTGCTAGCTAAGAAAGAGAACGTGGTTGGTAGGCTACCCCGGCAGGGATGATGGGACAGGCTGCAGACACGTGCTGGAGCCCTCTGGAAATGGCACAAGTGATAAGAGGACTGATGTGAAGGGTGAAAGCGACCAGCTGGACGCCATTGCCACACAGGTGGTGGAGTATGACCTGTGCCTCTTAATATGGACTACACATGGCCTGGAGTTCAGGCCAGAATAGAGAGATAGGGAACATGTTATGGAAATGGCAACACTCAACAAAGAGGCACACCAAAGAAGATGATGTGTATGCTATACATATAATGATAAATATATATATATGCAAGCATTTGTGTATGTAAGCCAGTGTTTATGTGTGGATGTATATATGCAAATCCCAGGTCGGTCATGTGACTGAACTGTGTAACCAACATCTTAGGTATTTACCCCACTGAGAAATAAAGTACACCTGTAGGATTTAAGAGGACAGTCCGAGCGTTCAAGATATTTGTTGTAGTAAAAGGCAGGTGTGCACTTACTATAAGGGCTTTCCACATTGTTCTTCATTTAAGGTATGATAGGCTAACTGGGTTGTTTGAGATTTCTGTTGAATCACCAACATCCATAGGTAATTAGAGTAGATCACTTACTGGCACAGACTTCCTGACTCTGTCTCTGTCTAATGCCATATCTAGTCAGCCATTAATAAAGTCTGTTACAGTAAATCTTAGAGTCTCTAAGACCAGTGATCAGTGCATGTCTCTTCCCCCCCCCCACCTCAAGCAGCTGAAGCCTCCTGGCTGCCACACTGCACCACTGACCCTTAGCCAACTGATTGGACAAGATTTGAACATATTAACTTTTGTTTCTGTAACATAACATGGTAAAATTAAGTCATTTATCGTAATGTAATATAATGTCAGACTCTGAAATGTCACAGTTCCCACACAAAGGTTGCTTCAGCAAGACCAGCTTCTTCACTGGCGGCCCAGTGGCGGGATATGAAATCAGGCCAGGTTGTTTGGTCACTTTTGGTGGCATGGTTCGGCCACAGGTGGTAGTGTAAAGGTGGAAATGAAGGCAATTATAGTGGACGTCGGATGGTCCAGGATTGGATGTGGGATAGGATAGTTTGGAAAGTTTGGCTTTCAATCTGGAGTGAAGCTATTCAGGAGAGAGGGTAAGTGGAGTAGTGCTCGAATTTACAGATGACAGTTCAGGATTAGTGAGCTGACAGAGAGGTCTTAACTCTGACTTTGTTCTGAGAGTTGATGCAGCGTAGATTAAGGAGCGATTACAGAGTTTGAGAGAGGAAGAGACCTACAAATGAATGAGTGGATCTGGGTGGTTGAATGGTTAGTAGCTTGCGAATGTAAGAAGGTTGACGGGTCCAGTTCCTGACTATTCATACATTTGTGATTAAACCCAAGAGCTACATGTATGGGATTGAAGAGACTTGGACCGACATGAGTTAGGGTTGGTGAATACTCCATTGATATCTGGGAAGAAGTGGCTATAGTCATCTTTTGAATTGAGGTTACAGGCCTCTCCATCTGAGTTCTAACAACCCTCTGTTGTCCAGTAGATTATTATTATTATTTATTGCGTCAGAAACAGAACAAATAACAGTACACATCATGACAAAAACAGATCAGTCACTGCGCAACAGGAGATAGAGATGCATTGCTGAAGGATTTTTTATGCACCACAACAGTAATTGTCAAATTTGCACAAGGATTTGAACCATTATGACAAGAGCCGGGGTGTGCTCATGTTGGTGTTTTGGCGTGTGCCAACATCAGTCATTGTTGTGTCATCGTATTGTCCTATATAGCGTTGACTGTTGTGGTCCTCACGAACAGGTCTTCATCAAGGAACTCTGTCTGTTGTCCTGACTTGCCGAGGAGGAGGAGAAGGAAAAGGAGGATATGCATGCCCATTGCTAAAGCAAAGCCTGCTGTAATTTTGTGTGTTGTTTGGAGGGGTTATATCATGCAGGACGTGTAACTTAACCCGGTCTGGTATGTAGGTCTAAGCATATATGCACAACACGCAGAATAAGCTGAACAGTCCTTTACTATACAGACTAAATTCAGCTGGTCGGTTGGTCGTCGATTCCGTTTGTAGGCAGGTTTACATTAGGCCAAAACAAAATAATGGTGTGTTTCCGGTAACCCGACCGACTCACTTTTTTGCCGCGACTCGGAAAAACATTTTTTTCCGGAAAATTTAAAAAAAATTTTTTTTTTCCTACTTCACATACATTAAGCCTTTGCATGCCGGTGATCCAGAATCGCGACATTATAGGTGCATTCACTGAAGCAGAGACGTTAACGGAAACTAGCGGTCTTTCAATGGAAATAATGGTGCCGTAAATTACAGCAATAAAAGGGCTAAAGTGTGGAGTTTGGGAGAGGGAGGTAATAGACCCGAAAGTGGTGGATTTTCTCAGGGTAATTTGACAGGGTTATTTCACAAATCTGACCCCCATATTCATTGTATCAGAAATACCTATTATCGTACGTGCCATTATAAAAGTAAAGCCTCCTAATAGCAATCAGCCTATACTTAACAACCTCCGTAGCATTCTACTTTCGTAGCAACCAGCCTTCTTAGCAACCAAGCTTAGTAGCAAGCAGCCTCTACAGGGTGGCTCAAAATAAAATGTCCCACCGGATAAAATGCAATTTCTCCGCAACCAATTGAGATTTTTATACCAAACTTTCACCATTTACAGAGGAATGATTTTTCAACAATCCATGAAAATGTTACTAAATAATTTCCATAACTTCAAAAGTTACAGCTGTTTTAATATTAAATTTTATTTTTTCACATTTCCGAAGAAAAATTGACAGTTATTTACAATTTTCAATGTCAAATAAAATCGTCTTTCATTACGAAATCAGAATCTGTTGAGCAGTTTATCTCAAGGCATGTTCGAAGTGTCCACCCCTAGCTCTCACACAAGCTCGAAGTCTTTTTGTGAAGCTCAGTATGGCCTTGTTGATTGAGTCCTGCGGCAGCTGATTCCATATTAGCTGCAAGACTTTTTCAGCTCATCAATGTTCTTCGGCTTCGGATGAAATGTCTTGTAACGTTCAAGCATAGCTCCCCAGACGTGATAATCAAGAGGGTTAAGGTCTGGAGAGCTTGGTGGCCCTTCATCTTTGCCAATGAATTCACTGCAGTTGGTGGCAAAGAAGCCTTGAGCCAACCTTGCCGTGTGAGCAGGCGCACCGTCAGTAAAAGATTAACAAATTGAGCGCTTAATATTATTTTAAAATATTCTGCAACTATTAACTGTTTGCTTCATAAATTCTTTCTTTACAACTTGTAATGAAGTCATATGACGTCATGATTATTTGGGTGTTACAAAACAATTTCTCTGTGAAAAAATCTTAAAGAAATAACCATTATTGAACCGTTCATCTGCGGAAATTTGAAAAAATAAAATTTAATATTAAAACAGCTGTAACTTTTGAAGTTATGGAAAGTATTTAGTAAAATGTTCATGGATTGTTGGAAAATCATTCCTCTGTAAATGGTGAAAGTTTGGTATAAAAATCTCAATTGGTTGCGGAGAAATTGCATTTTATCCGGTGGGACATTTTATTTTGAGCCACCCTGTATGTCAGCCTCATTAGCAACCAGTTTCAAAAGTCAGACTTGGCCCCTTTAGCAACTGCCTTCCTTAGCAACAGTTATCCTTAGAAACTGTCCTGCTTAGCAACTGCCTTCATTAGCAACTAGTCTCCTTAACAACCAGTCTTCATAGCAACCAATCTTCGTAGCAAGCAGTCCCCTTAGCAGACGACGTTAGGAATTCTATGCAGCGTTAATAATATTATAACAATAAATGGGCTCAATGTTTCCCATGGACAATTTACACACATGTATGATGTTGAGGAGATAACAGACACCGAAAAGTCAGCGATTTTCTCACGTTACCACCCATGCATATTTCCTAAAGAGCCGTTGTCTGCTACACGTTTATTGTTTAATGTACATAATCCATAATTTCTTCCCCACCCCTGCCCCTTCCATTTCACCTTGCAAGATTGTTTTCTACAGCAGTTTGTACTTTGTAGGTACATTCTGCAAAAAGGCATTTTTAATACTCGCATAGAAAATACATACTTTTGGTACAGCATGTACCGCTGTGCATAAATGGGCAGTGGCATAATTTTGGGAAATCACTGCATAAAATTATTTTACCAAAAATAAAATTATTTTCCTACCTACCTACCCAGTTTTTTTAACTGTTACCGGAAACACACCATTATTTTTTTTTTGGCCTTATATTGGAGCACGCCAGTCAAACAGAATCCTGGCAGACAGCAGATAAACGACCAACTGACGGTTGGGAGACTGTAAAGACAGATGGCCTAAACTTAAGCAAGACAAGGCTTTCTATGCACTGTAGCATGGCCTGGACCTGGATGCCCGTGCAGTAGTAAGCGGATGGGAAACTGGCCTGCAGATTTCTGGGCAGACCATCAGTGTTGATTTTTGTGCTGCTGTAAGCAGGATTGATATTGTCCTCCTTCCAATGTTCAGAAGTGCATGTGACCATACAACAGACCGTCGATGGCACAGAGCAATTGTGAGTGAAGGACTTGCTCAAGGTACGTACACAGTAACTGCCTCGGGTGAGGCTCAAACCCATACTCTCCTCATTACAGGCTGTAACCAATTGGCCACCGTGACACACAATCAGCCACTATGCCACACAATCTATGTGCGAGCTGCAAGTTGAGCATTAGCCTATAACAAGACTTCATTAAATGCATTGTCAATATATAACAGTTCTTGATGTCATTGTCAAAGATAGCAGTGTAACAAGTTTTTGGCTTATAAATATACTGATTCAATGTCATTAATGTTGTGTGATTGGTAGAAGCACTTGCCTGACAATGTACTGTTGTCCTAGTTTATTTCAACCATTATATTAACTGGACAACAGGATTTCATACACATGTCAGATGGAAATAAAGGCTAATTACTTAATATTGCTGAGTGCCATAGAATGTTAACTTCTCATTCGAGGATGATGAGCACTATATAGACACAAGAAATGATGTGTTGCCTCTAGCAGGGTGTTGAGTTGCCGGCTTTACTTGCCACAAGTTATATTTTAAGTTGTCTGCAATATTCAGCCTGCATTGGCCTACAGATTTCTGTCAATAGCAATGGTATCTTGTTGTCTCCAAAGCCCTTGAGTTGCGAGGGCTTAAAAACTGCCTGAACAGAGCTTTTGCAATTATCATATCCTTGATCTGCATATTATTTGCTGTCCAGTGATGACACAATAAGTCTGACCATATTCCACAGAATACACTGTGTGCTGGATTTGAAGGAAAGAGAAACAAAGGCAGACCAAGATTGTGCTGGATAGACAACATAAATGTGGACATAACAACACTTGGACTAACACTGAGACGAGCACTGGACTTGACAAAGGACTGAGGACAATGGAGATCATTTATTCATACCCATTCGTTGCCAAATGCAAAGTACAATACAACACAATACAATACAACACAATACAACTGGGGCGCGGTGGTGTAGGGGTATGTTCGGTGCCTTGCAGCTGGAGGGTTGCGGGTTCGAATCCACCTCAAAAGCCGCCGTAGGGACCCTGGGCAAGTCCTTCACTCGCAATTGCTCATGCGCCGGCGATACTCCGATTCAGCGTCTGGTCTGCGCAGTAGTCGGGAGCGCCTCTGAATAGGAATCTGAAAGGGGCGCTATAACAAGTGTTCAAATACAATACAATACAATACAAATGGCTGATGATGATGACGAATGACACATTGGTCACCATCTGAGGTAACCTCTGTTGTAGTAGCACTGACGTGGCTTTATCTTACCTGAACCACTCTGGACAATGACTAATTACTCAAAAGTTTTCCAACTGGGTGCGCTAACCAAGTTTTCCATGACCGCTTTGTGAAAACTTAGAAGAAAGTCTTCATCACTTGATATTTTACTCAGCTGGCTGCAAGTTGTAACAAAGCTGCAGGGTGGTTTCTATAGGTGGTTAGTAGGCTCAAAGTTATCCTTCAGTTACTCTTGCAGCTGACAGACATCCGTGTTGTGTACTCTTGCTTAGTACGTGGCTCGTGTGTTATCCTTCAGTTACATGTACTTTTACAGTGACAGTGTGTGTGTGTGTGTGTGTGTGTGTGTGTGTGTGTGTGTGTGTTTCCGTGTGTGTGTTTCCGTGTGTGTGTGTGTGTTTCCGTGTGTGTGTGTGTGTGTGTGTGTGTGTGTGTGTGTGTGTGTGTGTGTGTGTGTGTGTGTGTGTGTGTGTGTGTGTGTGTGTGTGTGTGTGTGTGTGTGTGTGTGTGTGGAGTTATGCCGTCGGACATGTCGACCGACCAACCGAGGGTCCATGCGCCTTAACACCGACAGATGTGACCCTATTGTCAACAGTCCCTCCTTCTCTAGACCGGAGGGCATTGAGCTTGACGGCAGCGGCGGCGGGCGGCGGTGGCCCTACCTCCTGCCGTCCGTCCGTCGTCGGCCGATTGCGCCGCCTCCTCCTCCACGGCTCGGCCTCAATGAATGGCACACTTCACCCTCAGTCCAGACAGATGCAGAAACGGTTGGATATTAGCGGCTGATTGCGGCAAGAAAGGCACGCTTCGTCGTTCCGTAATAGAGATGGCGCGAGCCGACGGTTGACAACAATGAATGGGCTGCGGGCTTTGGGACGACGACGAGAGTGTCAGGGTAGCACGTGGAGGGGTCTGGCGGGGCAACGCTGTCTGTCACCATCTGCCGTCTAGGGTTATAAAACCCAGATGCCGGACATGTGACATATCGGCAACACCTGCCCCATCTGAAACAACCCCAGTCTTCCCCACCTGCCCATGCCAGTTTCAAAACTTCCATGCCTTGCATTCAAGTGCAAACTATCTGAAAGGCTGTCCATCAGAAATCTACACTTCTGGAAAGGGGCCGTCATGAAATCTACTAGGGGGAGGGGTCCTGTGACCAACTGGGGGGTCTGAGAAGTGTGACGTCACACCAGGTCTATGTTATCAAATTTAACAATTAACAACAATTTAATTTTAATAAAAAGAATGAGGATTAAATTTTCAGTATTTTTAAAATTATTTTAATGTAACGGGCACCATTATTAATAATTTTCTAATTATTTCAATATTTGGTCACCGTTAGATTTTAAAATATTCATGCTTTTCCTATTTGTTCCATGAAGATTTGCCATGGAAAATTGGTTTAAGGGGGTGTCAAGCTTTGTGACGTCATTTTCAGAGGGGGTGTTATTTTTTGTCAGGGGGGAGGGGTGGTTAAAAATAGGCCAAAATTGCGTGACGTCATTTATGGCAAAGAATGGAGAACCAAAGAAGGGAAATTTATTCATATTATAATATTAAGATTTAAAAATTATAAGACAATGCTATTTATTTTCATGTATATGTAAAGAGCACATTATTTGCTAGACAAGATTTTCCATTGATTGTATTAAGCAGTTATACCTGTAATGCCCAAGTGCCTAAATGCCTACAGTTAAATGGGCAAGCCCAGACTTATGTGCCTAGGAAATGTGCTAGGAAAAGACTGTGAAGTTACAAGCATTTCATATATCTGCCATTCTGCCTCTTGAGGTAATGCAGAACCATTATGTATGGAAATGTCCTGATTAATGGAGTAACATGGTTGTTACTGAGCCCACAGTCCCTTTTGAATGAAAGCCAGACCTTGAGCCACGGACACTAACAAACACAGTCAACTAGACAATTGAGCTGAATTGGAGATCAACGCTCTGTCGAAAACACTTAAAAACACCTGTGTAGCTGAATTTATAGCGCTTAAGTACCTCTTGAAGATATAGATGAGTTGTATAATAGTGTTGTTTAATGATAAAACTGATTTTTACACAAATCTTCCTTATGTTTCAGATCCATACGATGTGTGATCGTCAATGATGGAACAAATTGTACATTCTTCAGATCCATTCCAGACCCACAAACTGGAAAGCAAACAGATTCTTACTGATGATCATTGCGCTGGTTTAGGGTCACAAACTGTGGGTATGTTGCCATCACCACTAAGCGTCGACTTGCAGCAGAAATGCTTCCTGGCTGGATTCAGAGACTGTCGCCAAGAAGTGTTGCGATATTTGATCGACATTGAGCAGGTGCCTGTGGAAGGCCCTGTTGTTATCGGCTTAGAACAACATCTGACTAAGCTAGAGACGTTAATGCTGCAGACTTCACAAGCTGAATATGCTGACTGTTCTTGTGATGCTTTGCGTCGATCGACTGCACGTCATCCAGAAGAACTTCGCGCTCTAAATGTCGACCGTGTTGCTGTTTCTTCGTTAGGCATTATACCTGCAGCCGAAGAGTATTTCCATGATGGGAACATAACTGATGAAGGACAATCTCCTTTTAATTGCTTACAGTCATCAACGCAACATGCTCTGATCAGTAGTCGGTCGGCTCAAGAGAGTGTGGCTAACAGAGATCTCTGCGTGCAGAACAACAGCTTCGACTCTGGCTGTGATTCAAGTCTCATCAATTCTAGTGCCAACTCTAGCATGGTAACGGAGGACACAACAGACACTCTGGCACCACTTCTGCCAGAATCTGAACTGACAAATCTCAACACCACGAACTCTAGTTTGCAAGAACCTATTACAGAGTCTGAACTGGCCGAGAATGCATTAGAACTAATGCATTTAGCACAGAACAATCCAAACATAAACAGGGTACTAAGTGAACTGTTTCGTCTTATGGATGATGATTATGTCTGTACCGATGATGACGGTGATGAAGATGATGATGATGACGATGGTGTGGAAATGGACAATGAGGAAATGGACAGTGTACATTCTGAAAATGTGGACAGTGTATTATAAGACTGCTTACTAATCAGTGAGGTCATATGCACCAACTTAAACTTCCACACACACCCCCTCCCCGGTCCTGTAGCTCAATGTACTACATCTTAGGTGGCAAGTTTGAAGATTAGTAATGCATTTGCCTTTCACTTCTGTGCCCAAGGTTCAAATTCCAGTGTGACTTGCCATGCATGTATTGACAAAACATTTTAACCCTTATAGGTGGTCCATTTGATGGATTGCCATTCTTTTGTTTGTGCTTAAGTCAAGATTTCCTTAAGCCCCAAGACTGTACCTTTGAGGACTGATATGGACAAGGGCATGCACTAAATATTTGTCCTGATATGGACAAGGGCATGCACTAAATATTTGTCCTGATATGGACAAGGGCATGTACTAAATATTTGTCCTGATATGGACAAGGGCATGTACTAAATATTTGTCCTTTGGTGTGTAATAAAACAGTGCATATTTTCCTTACCATTTGTTTTCTTGCTGCTTGTTACAAAGTATATTATTGAATTGGTCACTATCAATATTGAGATAGATCTGTACTAATTAAATTACATTTGTGCAGTGCATTTTGCATCCTGCTCACAACTATAGACCCATCCTGACCTGTTTTTGACTTGTCATGAAATCTAATTACCGTTGGTGCATATGGCCATATTATGAGGAACTAAGTGACGGATTTGAAGCAACTTTTATGGAATGCATTTAGAGTCAATGAGCTATCATTCTCATCTGATACCTTGTCCAGCTTTTCAGGCTTTGTTCACTTGCAGATGGGCTTGTTTTGTATGAACCTTAAAATCATTATGGTTAGTGGGAAGTGTGTTTTGGAGGTTCATAGAAGGCTCTAAACAATGAACTGACCAGTTACTTAACCGTTAAAGGTAATTTTACTGAACTGCTTATGGCACTCGGAGGACTTTAGTGCTGCAACTTTTTTATCTTGTGTGAATGTGACTTGAGAGAATTTGTATAATTGTGTTCATTGGCATGGCCACAAGGTGATTTGAGCTCTCCCATATTTCTTGAGGCTGATTCAGGAGATTCTGAAAATTTGGTGAAGAATAACTTATATGGTGGCTTTCGTTTTGCACTTTGTCGGGAGGGGAATAAACCAATGGACAGAAGCATAATTTATGACAAAATTGTATCATCGTGGAAGACAATCTGAATCAGTGGTGGTGACATTTTCCCCTTCATTTTAATGTGGTGACCAAACTTTCCAATTCTGTGATACCACCGATAAAGCCCCCACTACGTACGGGTAATTTTTTGGCTATTTTTTACCCCCGGAACATGTGAAACGCTTGTGTGAACGGAATTTTGCATGCATTATTATGTGACTGTTGCATGAATCTGCCTTGTATACTTGTTGTTGCTGTAAATAAGGTTGTCTGAACATTTGTATTCAGACAGTTGCTGTTAACTAGCAGTTGTTTAAAAGGTCGTGATACAACTGAAATGCCATAGGCAAAAATGTTTTTTGTTTCATTCAGACTTTGCTCTGGCCTTGAATAAATTCTACAATAAACATTCACTGATTTACTCTTACTATACCAAAGTTTCGTACTTCTGCTAAGTGTAAACTGAAAGCAAAGATAGAAATGCTAGAATTGAATTTTCATTGGCCTTTATTCAGCTCATCATCAACTCATCAGAATTTATCATTTTTCAGTATATAGAAGAAAATCAATCACAAGTCTGAAAGAGATGAGAGTAGTAGATTTAGAGTTTTCATTCATTTTTATTAATTAGAAAACCAATCTAATTGCTGTAGCATAAGGAGGTGAATCTGAAAGACTGCATTTGTGTTGTTTATTCAGATGCAGGTCATTCAATGCAACAAATACGAAGTATGTTGTTGGCACTGGTAACTTTCAACAATGTTAAACTGAAGTAGAGTAAGATGCTAAACAGCTGAACATTTAGGTCAAAACTAGTTTCTATTGCATGGAAGTTAATCACTTGAATGCTTTCAAAATGCACTTGCAAAGAAAATCTTGACAAAAAAATTGTATTCAAGCTTTTGAGAGAATTACTAGTAGTCCAAAATGAACTATTTAACCTATCACTGTTAACGAAAAGAAGTTAACTCATCACCCGTAACTATGTAACATGTCACTGTTAATGAAAAGAAGTTAACTCATCACCCCAATCATACCATTGCTAGAATTTAACTAATCAGTCATTCAACTTTTGTTTACATAAGCTTGCTAGAATGGTTCTAAAGTTTAACTTATGGAAGCATTATCAAAGTCAGTCTTGTCAATTTAATTGCAGGTACAATTTTGTGGCTGTCTACAGTATATTGAAATAACGTTGAAAATATCCCTTCTTGTACTAAAAGAAACATTGTTCTAGTTTTTCCTTGCATATTGCAAGAACAGAAGTTTTGAAATGATGGTGCGGTATGTGTCAACGTATACTATTATACTAGCCTTGAACGTCTCAGCCTAGACAAAGAGGTTGAGAGGCATTGTTTCCTTTCATAGGTCCTGAGCCAGCAAAAGACACATTTTAAACTCTTCAATGTGAGCCATCATTACTGTTGGTTAGTTAGAGCTCTGTAATGGGCCAAAAACATTAAAGCAAAATCAAATATGGTAAAAACACGATCCATTGAAGTTCCTTTTGAAAAGCTATTCACTGTTCATCCAGGCACAGAACCTGGATATGCCCACACAGTTCAAACACATGCAAGATCATGTGAAATTTAGCAAGTCCCATCAAACCATGACACCCACTGGTTGAAACCCACGGAATATTCCCACTGGTACACCCACGGTTGCATGGTTTCTTTGAGATGGACTGCAGTAGATTTTACAGCCCACTGTATTGTGTTCTGGCTGCGTGCACCATAGTCATATATATATATTCTTTCATCACGGTCCAACAATAAACTTGTTTTCTCTACAACTTTCTCACATGCTGAAAACGGAAAAGAATTATGTCTTCTTTCTGCAGGTAAAAATGTATCAATCAAAACCATGCCTCAGTTTGCACGACACTGTTATTCTATTATAGTGTGGTCTTCTGAGGAGGGATTAAAAAAGTGCCTAGTTTAAAGATTATTTGAAGAAGAACGTAAGCTGGTTTTAAACCCTGGATCATCATTCAATTAAATGCAATGAGACTGATAGGTCACTATTTGCACTGTGACTTGCAACAAACGCATTTACTATACCCAGCTATTCATCGCTTTTCTCAAGCCCACAGGTTCTTATGTTTTCTAACTCTCCATTTCCTCCGATGTTTTAAAAACCCTGACTCTTCTCCATGGGTTCTCAACCAAAGACTGTGACTGGGATTTGTAAGATTTTCTCATCTCGTGATAAGCAATGCTGTTTGGACTGCATTTTTAATGCTGCTCTGAAAGAATGCATTGATATTTTGTGCCCAATTATCATATCCATCATCAACATCTCGCTTATGGAAGGCTGCATACCCACCAGTTTTCTGCACTTCTCATTTACTTCACTAAGACAGATTTACAGAGCCTACAAATGGATCATAATTCCCTGGTCACTGCCATATCAACATATATTTACTGATACACACCTATGTTGCAATTATTTCACTAGCTACCCAGTGAGCAAGAATCCAGTTTAAAATCTGTCTTGTAGTTCACATGGTATTACATTTAAATTAGCTGACCTATGACCCTTGCTCACCCTTACATAAAAAAAATTGCACTTAATCTACAAAAACTTTGACGCTTATTGTAAGTACCGATAGCCTTGCATCTGACAAATGCACGTAGGCTACATTACATACAACTACAATGTCATGTACATGCATATTTGAAATAGATTACATGTAGAACAGGAACAGATTATATACAAATTGGCTACATGCAAAATTAAATATAACTAAAGATACATTGATTAACAAAACTACTTTTAAAAAGTTTAGATTTAACAATAGGTAGCTTGAGGATACATACCAGTTGTGAACTTTGTGGTGGTCCAAAGCTGTGGAATTTACTGCTGTGCACTGGTTTGACATAAAACTTAGGCTCATGTGCTTGAACTTGTTTACACCTGTTTCCCTGACCTATTGACCTATTTGAATTCAACTTGACTTCTCCAACAGACTACGATTTTTACTATGGTTTCACTGGAAATGACCATTGATTGATTGCTATGAATTATGATAATTATATGCAGGCATGTATGAGGACACTTAATGTAGCACATGTTTAAGTAGCTCACAAAAGTGCTGTACACATGGCCATCTTACTAACATGTTTTAGAACAATATTATTACTTCTATGTGTTATTTTACATTCTATTTCGATGTCCCATTGTGCGTTTGCTAATGGAGTAATAAAGGCTATCCTTACTTTACTTTTTTTACAGCTCTAAGGGTCCATCCATAAATGACGTCACGCAATTTTGGCCGATTTTGAACCCCTCCCCTTCGTCACACTTCATCACAAAAAGTAACACCCCTTGAAAAATGACCTCACAAAGCTCTGACCCCCCCAAACCAAATTTCCTTGGCAAAGCAAGATGCTCCTTCATGGAACAAATAGGGAGAGCATGCATATTTTAAAATCTAACGGTGACCAAATACTGAAATAATTAGAAAATTATTAATAATGGTGCCCGTATACATTAAAATAATCAAAAAATAATGAAAATTTAATACTCAAAATTAGTGCTGTTATTATTAAGAATTAAATTGTTGTTATTTGTTAAATTTAATTACATAGACCTGATGTGACGTCACATTTCTCCCCCCCCACCCCCATGGTGGGGGTGGGGGGTTCACACATCGTCAAATCGTCACAAATTTCCGACCCCCTCTGCCCCTAGGTGCGTGACGTCATTTATGGACGGCCCCTAAGTGCGTTTTGAGATAGTTGGCAAATGTATGCTGCACAGTCAGTTGTTTGAACACAATTTCAATGACAGTTACATGTATATGATATTCAACATACAAGCTGCAGACAGTGCAGAGGTCATTAACCAAAAAATCAAACCCAACTTCAGCTGAAGCACTGAGCAGCAATCTGACAACCAGACAGTCCAATAAAGTGCCTTGTTTAATTAAACAATAAATCAGTCCATCAGCAATGACAGCAAATGAGGCCTACCAATTCCCACCCTCCCTCCCTCCTCCCTCCCTCCGAGTTTGCAAACCAATTTAACCGATGTTCTTGAGACTTTATTTGAATTCAACAGGACTGCTGCAACCCAAAGCAATCAAATCTGCACAGGAAAACACAATGGACATAATTACACTCTACAATATCTCAACGTCATGCTTTGAAGGGGAGAAATTTACAGCCTTCTTGTTTCCGAAAGATTCAAAATTTATTGCCTCAAAATTTATTGCCTCTCAATTTACGGGACAAGAAACCGTCTTTCTCTCAGCTAAACAAATAGTTTTTAGACTGCCTGATCCCTCGTGAAAAGCTTTCCCTGCTAATGGGCTTCTGCTGGAGATTATCAGGCCTTGTGCGCCGAGGGTTAGGCAAACACAGCCCACCCTATCTCCTATCCATTCAACTATTAATCATTAAGTGGTGAACCTACAAGTTGGGGGCAGATTCACCTTTGTGGGCTCTCTGATTAGAAGGAAATCGGACACCAGCATGACCCACTTAACATGCATGGCTGACCTGATCCCATGTCCATTCATCATTAGTCCAGGGTTCACTCTAAGCAGGCACGCATGTACCTCCCAAGGCCTTTTCGTTTCCACTGTATAAGCTTGCAGTGAATGGCAGTTCTGAAACCCCCCATCCAGGCACGTCTATTGGAGGGTGTTTTAGAAACCTCTCAAAGAACCAAGCATTAACAATAGACTACAACGGTTCAGAGGGTCTCTACCAACGCAATCCCCTGCACAACATGGTTTTTTATAGTCACAGTACATCATTACAGACAGCACAAATACTGTTAATCAGTAAATTCATAACAATCAGTACTTTATTATGCCCGAAGGCAGAAACAAAACATACATGCACAAATCTGAACAAACAATAGGGAACACAATGGTAAAATGAATAAAACAAGAAAAAGAAATAGTACAATGCAAGTAAGGTCTAAAAATAAAAGGAACTAAGGGGTCGTCCATTAATTATGTCAACAAAATAGGGGGAGGGTTTGGAAAAGTTTGACAGTTGTTGACAGGGGTTCGGGGGGTTCGGTGCAAGTTGACGTCAACAAATTTTTTTATTTTTTCCCCAATGAATCCCAAAAAGGTAGCGAAAGACTAAAAAAAAAAAAAGTCATCTAGAAAAAGGGCATCGTAGTAGTTGAAATCTCCCAAAAAAGGTAATTGAGAACAAAATTTCAGCCTGGCTACGCTGTGGAGGGGGTTTCTGGGATTGTTGACATAATTTTTTGGGGGTCCGTCAATGTTTGACAGTTGTTGACAAGGGGAGGGGGTCAAAAAGGCCTAAAATTTGTTGACATAATTAATGGACGACCCCTAATGTGAATCACTTATAAAGGAAGTAACAATAAATGGTTGCATTTAAATTGTAAGGATGGCCATTATTCTGAGGGCTTGTATAAAATGTATGTATATCATATGTACATATGAATGTATACACATATGTATGGTATGTATGTATATAATGTAAGCACACTAGTTATTTAGTTCATTGATTAGTTGTCTGGACAATTAATACCATATATCACATGCACATGGCACATATGTATGCATGCATGTCAGTGTTTATGTATTTATGCATGCATTTATGTATGTATGTATGTATGTATGTAAGTATGTATGTATCATAATGTATGTATGTATCTGAACAGTTTAACAGTAACTTCTAAATTCTAAATAACTCTTAAAAGTGTTGAAACATGGCTATCTAACAGTAATACATGGCTGCATTTTAAGTCTAACTGAGAACGTTGCTTAAGCATCAGCATAAAGTCATAAACAGTTCGAATTTCCAGCATAAGACTGTTCACGAAGTCAAGTACTCATACATACACTGTTGCCACATTAGACAAGCCAGCATGCATAATATAGGTAGCAGAAAGGATGAATGATGGAAAACAAACGCAAGTTACAACACTTAATGTGATATAACATGATGCCTACATTAAGAGGTGCAGTAAAGAAATCTTCAAAGAATGGCTTTCAACTGCTCGAGACAGAGATAGATAAGAGAGGTTTAGACGAAATCATAGGAAACGAGCGACCTCGTCGAGATTGATGGCTAAATTAATGTAGGAAAGCCTCTTCGCTGTAAATCACTTATTCAAATCAGTTACTGTGCACAACAATAGAGACGTACATAAAAGAGTCATGACACATACAATGTTAGTAATATATTATAAGTAAAAATTTGGTTTGCGTAATTTTTAACCTACAAGAACTACATCCATAACATTAGGTATTGTGTAACAGTTCCTACAGACATTTCTATATAGCTTCTTTCACAAGTCGCTTTAAACTGATAGCGTATGATCAGATCAATGATCATGTGGTAAAGACTAGGCAAATTACGACAAAAAATTACAAACTTTGTACACTCAATTCATATCTAGAACTGCATATGCTACATGGACTAATGCATAATTTGTTCGGTCAGACTAAAGAAAAACTTTAAACAGGTGGAATAATAGAATATATACATGAATACTTACATAATTGTCTGGAAAATGAAAAATAACATACGGTACTGTATGTACAGTCCACCTCAGTTGCCATCTTAGAACTACATGACAGTTTTTCAGGCTGCGTGTTCTTTGTTGGAATCTTCTTTGACTTGGCAAAAGCCTTCGACACAATAGATCATATGGTTTTGTTAAGGAAGGTTATACTCTACCAAGTACAAGGACTGCACTTAGTCGATTCAGGAGCTATCTATACAAGAGACAACAGATTTTTTAACAGAAGCTTGCTCAAATTAAATCCTTCCAGTTATGGAGTTCTGTGTTGGTCTAGTTTAGACTCATTTTAGTTTTTATTGGATAGAATGACAAAACCTTCTGACCTGATCTAATTCACTTCATTTTATACTTGCTGATGACACCTCAAGTTCAAATTCAGCTTTCCTCTCAGAATCTCTCCTTTGCTATAGCCTATAGAATACTTCTTTGCCCATTGTTATGCTTTTGATCTGAAGCATGACATTTCCCATAACCTGTTATCATGCATTCAATGTGACAGAACTGATAGACCTATTCAATATTTTGTACAATCAATGACAACACGGTAGCACTGATGCTTCTTCCTTCACTCGGCTCTTCTGGTATCATACAGTTTCTGTAATACATCATAATTGCTAGCATGGTGTAATAACTTAAAATGTTGGATCTTCTTCTGGATTGTTTAACTATGCCCTTCATCTTAAATAAATCAGAACACCTCTTGGCAGATTTATGCCTGGGACCCTGCAGTGGAAGGCCAATATTGACATAGTAATTTGCCAAATCTTTGAATTGGTATGTGCATGCATGTCAGTTGCGTGTAGGCCTACAACTTTTAAAAACCAGTCACAGCAATGATATGCAAGACTAATATGACATACAACAAAACTGCCACAGTAACGGTTAAACTCCGTCTTGACCCTGTTCAATGGGTTGTAATATTGAAATGAGAGGTTCCTTACAAGTGACCATCAACGGACACGCTGTGGTATCTACGCTATAGAAGTTATTAGGTAGATTACATTAGAAAAGATTATATAGATAATCTAACCTTATCGGATCTAAAGGTTTTCATAGTAACACTATCATAATTTGAATAGCTACCCTTTGTGTACTAATTAAACATGGTTTTCAATCTGCCACTGATTGCTGTAAAATTGTAGGCATTTTCTTGGCCTGCTCTAATAGTCAACACAAGGTATGTGGAGCTAACATTTATTGCCTACTGTTCAAACATTTCTTCATTATGTCCATCTTGCTGCGTCATTAACTTATCATTAAGCTTAAATCATCATATGAATCACATTAATATCTTTGAAGGACTTAATTGTGTAAAGATGTACCAGCAATAAACTGATACTGCAGTGACATTAGTAAAAAGCAAAAGCCTTGGTCATGGCCTTGTTATGGTCATTACAATGGACAGCAAATGTTTTGACAACTGATGATGAGGGGTTCCACATAAATGGTATTGAGAGGTTCCTAAAATGTGTTGTATAAAAGTCCAGGTACATTCATGAACTTTTTTAGATCAACTGAACCAGCTTCTGCTGGTGGTCATGTCGACTATTGTACTTGAAACTAGGGTTGTTGATTAATCAGTTAATGCGTACAATTAACGCATTATATTTTTGGGATGATTAATACAATTAAAAAATTCAATTGCAATTAAATTTTAATCGCAAGCAGTTTTGGATAGGAATTTACCAAACACTGTAATCGCAAGATTAATCACAATTATTTTTTTTATCGCAGGCTTAATCATGATTCAAAATATGTAAGCGTTGAATAGCTCTACTTGAAACAGATTTTACAATTGATCTCTTTAGCCTTATGATTGCTCTATATGTATTGTATTGTATTGTATCTGGACATTTATATAGCGCCTCTAGCAGTAATAACTATTCAGAGGCGCTTCCAGCGTGAGCACTCCGAGGAAACAGAAAGGTTTTCAAGCAACGGACAGAGGTGGAAAAACCACCTGCCAAAATCTCAGCCCAATTTGTGGGGAAGGTTGTTCCACAAATAAGGACCCACAGTTGCAAAGCGCGGCGTTGAGCAATGGCTGTCCTGGTCCGGGGGACAAAGAGGTCAGCTCTATCACTAGAGCGAAGGGGCCTGAGAGAGAGAGCAGAAACCGGTTTACGGAGGAGATCACACAGGTACTTTGGAGCCTGGCCATGATAAGCTCTAGAGACCAAATGGAGTATCTTATATTGGATACGAGCCTCAATAGGGAGCCAATGCAGTTTATTAGTCATGAAAGTCGAGATATGAGAGAAATCACAGTGAAAGGGATACAAAGTATCATATGAGAGGATTTTGTCTGTCAGAATTAAGTCCACTTGTGTTTGACAGCACAGAGATTTCCGGTCTTCTGATAAATTACTTTAATGAGAGGATAACGTGCTGGACATCAAAACTTGAATCAGAGGCAAAAATGAATAAAACAAGAGATAAATTGGACACTTTGATCATTCACTGAATGATTCCAAGATGGTAGACATTTTGGAAGACATTCATCACAAAATCCATTATTATCAGAAAGTTTCTCAAATTGTTTACTGTACATACATAATCACAGGTGTAAATAGATCATAGTCTCACCAAAACAGACGAAACAATAGCAAGACAGTTGGGCATCACCTATATCAACCATTCCTAACATACGCTAGCACTTTCTGTCCCTAGAGTAGATAAACATAATCACATCACTGCTTTCCTTAAATCTCTGGTGCTTGAAAATACCCCTTTGAATAAAATATAAAATCATTTCACTTGCCCATAACTCTATCTGCCACTCTATTTCTTCACAAACATCCCACCTTGCACAAACAACTGCTTTCTCAAAATCACTTTGACATAAATCCCTTTCTGGCTTATGCTCTCTGACCACCAATCCTTGCCCTCTTGATATTTCTGCTTGTGCCTTCACTTCAAAATAAAACATTACTCTTCTAGAAACCTTATCCTAAAAGTTCATTCTCTCGTTACAATCTTCATTCCTACGCAATATCAAGCACCATCCACAGTAGCCATTGGCCAACTGCCCAACTTTCTGGATTTCAACTCTGAAGTGAACCTGACTCAATAGTTTCTTCAACATTTTGGTTTGATTGACGACTAGTAAAGTAGTAAGTTCTTGTGACAGAGCCACTGGGTGCAGCAAAAAGGACAGAATTATTATAGATGTTTTCAAAGACATCGGTGCTTATCAATGAAGTTCCAGACCAGCAATCTTTCTCAGACTTGGCATGTCTTCAGAAACCGACTTTGAACTAAAGACTTCAGCATTCACCTCAGAGCCATCACTCTGCAACAGAAGAAACATTACGCAAAATTGATAAAACCAGACACGTCTTATCAAAAATACTTAACTACTGCATATGCTGAAGCTCTAATTAGCAAGTGGATTCTTCTAATTCTTTGGGCAATGACTTCTCATATGCTTACAGGTTGTGTAGTTCTTGTAACAGTCAGTGCATATCATGGCAGAGTAATATTTTACTTCTAGAAGGTACTAAGCATACAACTGTAAAAATGTATGCTACCAGTCTGACATCAGACAATCTTGTTTTAAGACAGTCCTTAATATGGCCACAGCAAGGAGGTTCTGGTGCATATGCAGGTATACATAGATGCAGGCATACATATATACATGTCCTAACTTCATAATAAAACAAAACTACTGTTTTTGTAGATCAAAGCCAAACGAATTTAAAATAGGTTAATTTCATCAAGACAACCACTGTAATTTTATTATCTGACTGAAACTTCAATCAACTAGAGTTCTCTTATTGCTTTAACATGATTGTGTCGTTTAGGTCACGTATTTAAAATTTGTCATGTAGCCTCAGTGCCTAGAGAAGTTCTTAAAAGGCACTATACAAATGTTCAGATATATAAATGTCTACATTCTTGATCTTAATATTTTTGCACATGTTTCTTGTTACAAATATGATACAAACTCTAATCAAATCTACTTCCAAGCAAAACAGATGGATGTCAGAATTAGGGTGGCCCTTAGCATACAACCAAAAACTAAAAATCATAAAATTTAGTCTGGCATACGTTCAATCCATGCCAATTATTGAAATAAAATTCAGTGGCAAAACACTTTGTAATTGTTTAACATTTAGGGGTGGCCCTCGAGGTCTGAAATTTGTTATGTAATATGATTTTGCGATATGAATCACAAACTTTAAAAAAATTTATTCAGCACAGATTTTTCACTAAGATGGCTCAGAGATATACTAGTACTACAACAATGTCAATGAAATGAGTGTTCACTGTTCAATAATTGTTCAGTTATTGTTCACTGTTGAAATACTTACTTCAGTGGAGTAATTATCAGTTCACTTCAAGACAATGTAAGAAAGTTATCATTTTCCATGCCAAAAGCCCAGCAGTTTTTGTCCATCAATTAGAAGGCACTGTTGTCGATGTTCACTGACAACCTGCAGGGGAAGCTGAAGCTGATCTTCATCTTTTGTTAGCTTTTATTTCAGTCCTGAATGTGTGCCACTCTGCGTTCAGCTCTGTCATTGGCGACCGCCAACTCTTTGAGTACTTCCTGTGCTTCTCGAAATGCTTCGTCCTCTTCCCAAGGTGCAGGATCTCTGGAAAGCATAATTTCGGACAGTCCTTGCATACCAAGCACATGAGACAGTTTCTTGGAGTTAATTGTGCAGAACTCTTTGAGACAAAAAAACGCATCTGACTTCACACTGGGTCTTCTAGGCGGACGATCTGGAGCTACTTCTTCCATGGCAGCAACCATCAGTTTTTTAGAGTCATTGGATACTCTTGGGTCAAAAAGGCAAGCCCAATAGCCTCTTTAGACAGATACTATAGATGAAGCCTTGCTGCCCTAGCTACTTGCTTGTAGCAGCAGAAATTGTTGTATGTGGGTATATTACAGGTTCTTCCATGAGAGTGAAGTTGGCACAGTTATCCAGGCTCTCAAGTAGACAGCAACCGTAAAGATGGCAATAATAATCAGGACTGCAGCGTTCTTCTGCAGCAGTCTTCCGGAAAAGACCACATCTTTATCGTGTAGATAACTTTTGCCATCCATTGCGCCCGATGCATAGCGCCAAGCATTCGAAACCGAATTCCACGAGCTGGAACATCTTCAAGAAAGATAACTGAGAGCACGACAAATTCTCTGTAATTGTCTCTTGGCTGTTCAGTTGCCAGATGTTTATGAGCAAATTCAAGGACGTCAGAACGGTGTATGGCCACCAAAGATTCGACCGATGGGTCTGATGAGGCTGTCTGAAATCTTTCGCTTTCAATGAATTGCCAGTAGTCTTCAAACCTCTTGAAAAGAAGATTATCGGTTTCAGTTGAAGTTCCAATGGAAGTTTTTTTTGAATGCAGCCCCAACAATTAGTTCCATAACATGGTGGCGACATGCCAGAAAAAGGAGATCTTTATCCAGTTCCTGTACTATCAAGCAACATGTACCTGAGCGATGACCTGTCTTGCTTGCCCATGGCTAAAACGCGAGCCTTTGCCTTCATTGGCCCTGCACTATGGAACCAGCTTCCTGTTGCTTGCTCTGTCTCGTTGACTAGGATTTAAGTTGCTGTTCAAAGTGTTGACGTCATGACCAAGGCTGGAAGCCACTTCGCTAAGAAGGAATGTAGTTTCCTTGACGAAATCTTGGTTCTATCCAAAGCCGACGTCAGACCAGGAGACAGATTATTGGATCTGGCTCGTTTAGATGCAGATGCTTCATTGTCACTAGTGCTGGTATCACGGGTTTTTTCCTTTACATTCACCATCAGTTCCATCACCTTCATCATTTAATTCAGCATCACTTGACGAGGAATCAGTACCCAGAACTATCTGGCTTGTACTGTAACAGGCTGCGAGCTCCTCCTGTGATCGTGTCTTGCGCTTATGGAAGTTTACTCATGGATTATTCAAACTTGAGAGCTCCAGGGCCACCCCTAAATATTGACCAATTAAAAAGATTTTTTGCACATAGTGTTTTCTTCATAATTGGAATAGATTGGAAGGCTGCCACAAAATTATTTTGAACTTTCATTTTTAAGGGCCACACGCTAATATTCAAAGCAACCACATCATACCTGTGGTTCCATGCTTCTCGAGGAAGTCATCCGAAATGAGGACAGTGTCAAATTCGAGGCCTTTGGCTTTGTGGGCCGTACTGAATATGATATCTGTCAAACCAGAAAAAACACAGCATAAACCACCTCAATTCACCATATCCATCTTGCATTTCCATTTACCAGTTCTGCTTCACCATTCATTTTCATTCCATTTATGGTACATTTACAAGTGTAATCTACCATCTTGACTTACCACTCAAATTTACCACAGTCATTTCCACGTCAATGAGACTGTTTAGAAAGTAGAGAACAGCATTTACATAATTTTTTTAACATTGCTCAATTATAAATAGAAAAACACTGTTGAGTACATCTAATACGAGCCATTATTGACGCACAAACAGAATATCAGTTCAACAAACTTTCAACCTCCAACTTCAATTCATTAACCAATATCAGAGGAATGGGAAGCCCAATAATTTACCCAGATACCTGGTATTCCACCCTGGATGGTGGTCACCCATTCAACTACTGAGCTCAGCATTGCTTAACTTCACTATGCTTGCAGGTAACATATTTCAAGCACCAAGCTGACTTTAGTTGGTTTCCAAAACATATCGACTTCATTGTTATCGCGTACAATAGTCAAAGAATTATTATAAATTTAAAAAATCAGTTAAAGAGATGTGAAAGTTTCAGACCATCATCATGCATGGCTTCTCACAAAATAATAAAATACAGCCCGTAAAAACAAAGTTTTTTACTATATCCATCTAGTATCCTATAACGTGTACTCTGAAAATAGTCCGCGTTCATTTTACAACATAGCACGCTTGATGAGGCAGCGCGCCCATTATTGTTGCAGCCAATGACAACGCTGGCCAATCACAATGCTGCGCATCGGAAAAGGGGATTCCCCGATTCGAAAAGTTGAGTCCCGATTCTATAAGCTAGCCTTTTTGGGGAGCTGAAATTTTGATAGAATGAAGTGTGTGCGAGGGCGAGTCTATATGCCAAGTTTCACGACGATTGAATGATTGTAAGTGATCGAACTAGTCGTCGCAAGATTTGACTTTTTAGCCTGTGGCTCAATCAAGCAAGCAAGATTGCAAGATTGCAAGCAAGCAAGCAAGATTCCCGCAAGTTAAAGTAGATGGATAAAAAATAAGAATGAATAAGCAATCCGTGTTTCTCAGAATGTATATATATAATATATATATTCCTTTATTTCATAATACAACAGGCAGAACGCTATTGTTGACAAAGAACATGCTCATTGTGACTGCTATTGACTGACTAGCATGGCCAATTACCTGCCATTTCTGGATCTGAAATACACTTCTGTCGTATGTGGTGGATGTGTGACGGAATGGTGTGCATAAATCTTGCAACAATATTTATTTTGCCAAGCAGTTCCACATCAGACGTCTTCTGGGCATATTTGCTGAATTCAGGAAAGCCTCCATTTACAAAGCACTTGACCAACGGGTTACGAATTGACTCGGCTGTTGTTGCAAACAAAACAAGAATCTTAACCACAAGACAAGATACTATAACCAATAATTCATTACACAAGTCTAGTTGCTTACAGTTCTTGTGTTGAACAGTTTCTTAGTAGAAATGTTAATGCCTCGTGGGCAAATTTGTAACCGACTGCCATGTTCACATAATGTAAAGTCTAATATTAGGAATCAAATGCCATAAAATACAGTGTCCAGCCACAAAACAACATGCTAAATGGTCATGCACAATGAAGCAAATCATGTACAATACCAAGTATTACACCATTAGTGTGTATACCATGATCTGATAGATGGACAATGTTAATAACAGTGAACTAATACCAGTACAGTGACTGAGATTTGGTGAAAGTTCTAAGCATGTGCACTTAAAAACAATGAGACTCACTGGAAACAATCCAAATCCTGTAGGTCCCTCAAATCCTTCTCAGTTGACCTTTTGACTCTAAGTCTCTAACCTTAGTTACTGTGAATATTAATTTCTTCCATATATTAATTTCTTCCATATATTAATTTCTTCCCACTGTGACTAACTGTAATGATACGATGTTGATGTTCAATCAATAAATGGCTTCAATCAATCCCTTAATCAATTACTGGAGTAATCAAACAAACTTTGGACTCCTGCTGTTAAAAATACTGAAATAGGAACCTGGCAGCTGTTCTGCACAATTTTATTCGTTCACTCATTCATTATGAGAATTTATATAGCGCCCCTTCAAGAAACCTACTCAGGAGCACTCCCAGCCCAGCCACGACTAAAGAAAAAAGACTTGAGTGACTTATAAAACCCAGTTGCGTTGATAATATAAGATAATAATACTCAAGTAAGGCAGAGCGAGGATGTTGCAAAATGAATGAATCCAACTTTGCAAAAAATTATCAATTCATGAAGGAATTCAGGCACAGAAAGTAAGTAAGTGTATCCTTTATTACACCAATTGCTAACCACATTTTGGTTTACAAGCAGTCACTTTTGTGGTTTAGGGAAGTCTACCATACCATAAAAGTCGAAATATGAGTGAGAATATAGATGTTGATACCAATCTGAGATAATAATAAAGTATCCCTTACTTTTCTCCCCAGTCATCAGCGAGTAGATGTCTTCAATCATGTCGAAACCATATCCATCAATTCCCTGCAAAAAACATCAAAACTGAATGCCATGAAATGACAGTGTAGTAAAGCATTTCTTTATAAACTTGGAAATAAGCTTCTTTGAAAATTTAATGCTAGTGCATAAATAATTAAACATCTAAAGTAATTATATGACTAACCCCTGCAAAGGCGACTTTGATGTTTTTGTCTGAGTAGCTACACTTCTTCACAATTTCACAGAACAGTTGAAAGTTAGAGCGGGCTATTATAGCCAGTTGTCCAACCTGGTCACCATGAATTCCACCTATTAAACAAAAAATGTCCAATCTGTTACATAGTTGGACTTGCCCACATCATTGACTGATACATAACAACAATAATAATATTCGTTTATTCAATTCAAACTGACAAACCGCAGTATGATTACATCAAATAGTAGGAACACATGATAACTAGTTGAACAAGAGTCGATTTTATAACTGTATGGCAGCCTGCTAGGTGCCGATCCGTTCTACTGCGGCCCATTTAATATTGCCCCTAGGGAGTGGAAGGCTGAGTCAACCTTATGGGGCTAGCGGGTATCGAATGCGTCTTTCTGTTCTTACCATTCAACCATCACCCCGTCATATGAAATGCCAAATAACAGACTCATGGCAAGACACAATAACAGTTTAGTGGCAGATTATATTCTGCCTACGTATTTACTTTAGGATTCATGACTACTGCTCATCCTTGGGCTGCTAACCTCGGAAGGATATCTGGGAGGCTCTGTAAGGCATCCTATAAATGTCCACAAACATACAAACACTGCAACTTGTAAGTACACAAATGCAAAAAGACAACATCTGCAACTCATGAAATGATACAAATGATACCCTTTACATTATATCACAGCCACACAATTTAGAATAACCATAACACATAACATGCAGCATACCCGGAATGCCATTGCCAACGAGTATCTTCTTTGTTTCCTTTTTAAACAATTCCAGACAAGCAGCTGCAACAAACGATATTTCCGGACCAAATCTAAATGACTAAACACAAAAACAGAAATATTTTTCAGTTTATATCCGAGTATCATTATAATCTACCAGCAGTTAAAAGGTCATGGTATTCAATACATCATCAACATGTCTTCTATGTACCTCTGTTGCCTTTGTAAGATTCCCAAAAGGACCTTATATGAATAACAAGATACATCAAAGACATCGGTGAACTGTTAGGTCTTAAACATCCGTGTAGTAGAGCAGAATAACCGAATCTCCTCTGTGCACACACCTCAATATAAAACCAAACCAAATCTTCTTTGACAGCGGTTCAACATCATCACCTGTCGTCATTTATCTTCAACACAAATTGTCCGCAAACTCTAACCACTCTGTCAATAGCTAACCCTGGATGGAACTCCATTGGTCGGGCTCTTCGTGGGTGCGGACCCATCAGTGGTGACTGCCAGTTATCTTGGCCTTTTGCTTACTTACAACCCTTTTGTTCATAATGACTTTAACATCACTTAGGCTGGCAAGGGCAGCACTTTAGTGAGTTACTAAATAGGTGCCATATTAAGTGTTTGGGATAACTAACTCATTAAACACCTGGATAATATGCTACTACAGATCTGTTGGTATTGATTGTAGTGAGCATTACAAAGTCAAGTGTTGAGTCCTTTGAATGCACCTGCACTATGTTCCTACCTGCGTCAGGTAGAAGGTTTGCGTTGGTCTGACAAGGTCCATTGCATTGACAGCACCTCGAAAGGAGTAAATCTGCTGATGGGGGTCACCAACCATAATCCTCGACTGTGACTGATTGAGAAAGATATCTGCTACAGCTGCAACAAAATCAGCAGACACATTTGTAATGTCAGTGCAAAATCATAGACACAACGAAAAATAAACTGAAAGACTTTAAAAACTTCTACAAATCAAACACCCTTCAGAAATACTTTTCTCTGCCTGTTTTTCAAAACAATATTAAAACCACTTATAATAACTGTCTTGAGGCATATACTGGAAATCAGCCTTACGTTAAAATAAAACAAGAAACATTTACAAAGGCCCTTACAAGACAATACTGACAATATCCCTGACATGCAATTCATTAGAATAGAATCTGATCAGCATTGAACTGATATTAGTTATTGTAGAGTATGAAAAGCACAACAAATCATAACATAGCTTTAAAGAACACTACTTACTTGGTGTCAGATCCTGTGCTTCATCTATGAGAATTACATCATATTTCGTTATCTTTGGCTTTCGTAACTGCCACAACTTCAGATATCCATCATGTGGAAGCTTAATTGACATATCTTCTAAGTTTGTCATCTTCTTCCAAATGTTTTCTGCATCCTCTGCTAATTTCTGCAATACACAGTCAAGATCTTAATAAGCAACGTCTATCAAGGCCTCAAAAAGAAGTAAGGGAATGAGCATACTACAGAAATTGTAAATCAAAACCAAATTCATTATTACTATGTGATATCTGCACATGAATTCATTAATCATTCACAAATGGGCAGAGATGAAAGCAGCAGCCTGAACCTTCTGCAAGACTAAACACCAACTTTCAGTGGGTACAAGCTATGATCTGAACAGACTGATCTTCTAGATGTGGACATGATGCCTTGTGCATTAGACACCTGCACTACAGAAGTAGTCATTAGTAAGTAAGTAAGCAAGCATATTCTTTATTAAACCAACTGCCTATCCGCACTTTGGTGTACATGCATTAGATACAATGTAACATTCTAATCATTAACAACTTTCGCATTAGATTGTCTGCAATTATACGGTCATGCGGTCACAGGCACAGGGAATAACGAAGCGTCTTTACTGGGGGTAGGAGCCAATGCAACACATGGCTCAGGTTCCCCAGGACCACAGTAAAGCGGCCTTCATAGGCGGCATGGGACAGTTTTTGCGGCACGGGACAGTTTTAATTGGTGCAGCATGATACCTTAATTTCTGTAGACTAGATTACAGGTGTGGCACCATCGGACGTCTGAACCTGCCTCAGAGCAACTGAAGAAGAAAGAAGAAGATAACAGGTAAGTAAGATCTGATCTCTTGTTACCATTTGAACAGAATGGTCCACGCTGTGCATCCTTCCATCTTCCTGCATAATCGTTGTTGGCACATGGGCTGTGGTGATGAAGGAGTCAGCAGATGCCATGAATGCATTCAGTGTGTCCACAACAAACTTGGCCTGAACATAAAGATTTTCTCCTTTCCGTTTTGGCAGCAGGTTCAAAATCTCACTCACTTTTACATTAGAACCCAATTTTTTGGCAGCTGCATACCTGAAATTCATACAACATTCCAACAAAGATCCCAAAGTTGTTTTGATCAGCTGTAGAAATGCATTTTAAATGCATCAGGATACCTGACCTCACCTCCGAGATTTCAGAAATATATTTGTTCTATAGCTTTGACATGTTTGGAATTAATAAGCAATAAAAGCATTTGGTAGAAAACAAAAAAATATGCAAGGAGGAAGAACGCAATAGAAAGAAGGCTCTGGAAAAACTTGATGGCTTTAAAAAAAGACAGACTTAGGAAAGGGCATGAAAAAGATTATATGGTCGACTAAACTTAATGAATTAACAAAACCCTGACCAAACCTATTGAAACAACAATACAAAAGTACTAGATGTCCGAACTGCTAGCTGAAGAAAGGATAGTATTTTGAGCAACTGCCTTTGAAGTCTGCATATAATGAGAGTTCATCGTTGTTACCATACTCCAGCTTCAGTGAACAAGGGGTTTTGAAAGAGACACTAAACGTCAATAGTCACAGAAGATTTTCTTCAACTCATTGGGTTCACCTCAATGCATGACTCAAATGCAGATGAACTTCACATTATTCATGAACTCTAACACTAACCAAGTTTAGGTCAGCCAAGTTCAATTTCATGGCTGACAATGATTCTTGTAACTGAAAGTTAAGGTCAGAAGAAATGTGGTGCTGTATTCTATTACTTTGTTCTAAGTAAAGTATCAGCATTCAGTAGCGAAGAGATTACAGAATGCAAACTGAAATAACAAATCAACAATCCAACTCACCTTCTTCCGACTTCTCTGAAACTCAAACCGTGTCCTGTATAGCAGTCAACATTTCGTGGAAACCGACTTTTGGAGTGATTACAAACTGATCTACAAGATAGATGTATCTTTTTCAGTTCTTACTTTCAACCTACAAGGTGTCCCTAATAAAACCAACTGACTGGTTGTTGGCCTCCCCCAATGTTTATCAGTTTTCCAATATTTTACAGTTTTTTAAATTAATACTTTCAAGGTTACTCCATCAGGTCCCTCCACTTGGAATGGCCTCCCCCCTTTTCTACGAGCTAAGCTCATGTCTGGGATTTCTCACGCATCCTCTCGCTCTCTCTCGCGTTTCTTTTCCCCGGGGCTTCCGCGCTGAAAGCGCCTCTGAATAGTCTATGCTGCAAGAGGCGCTCTACAAATTTTTAGATACGATACGATACGATCAAAGCCTTCCAACAGCAAAGGAGTTCTTGGTCATCTACTGGTATACAGGCATAATGGCTTTATCGTGTCATATCTGAGAATTTATACAGCACTTCTTACAGTACTGGCTATTCAGAGTGCTCTCAGGGTGAGAGCCCAAAGGGAATAAGAAAGTCTTCAAGTGGCAGAGGTATCAGAGTGGAACCTCAACAAAAACTATTCTAGTTCACCAGGACTGATCAGCTTCTCTAAATCAGCTTTCTGCTTAAAACTTATTGTTTTATTTTAACTTATGATGCCCCTCTGTCAGTTATAATTTAACAAATAGAATCAATTTATTTATCAATATAGCAAGGTGTGTTTGTAATTCTAAAGTTCCTGTTTTGCACATTCCCATGGTGTATACATATAGTAATAAAGCGTTGGACACAAACTGGACAAAGGCCAATCCAAGTCATAACCAGCCATTGTTGAGTCACAAATTAGGAACAACCAATTCAACTTACTTGTTGTAGACTACAAGCAAGAACTTTGTGCTTGGTCGCATTTTCGTATACTGAATCAGCGTGGTTGTTTTCCCAGTGCCTGTGAAAAATTACAATAAGACTCAGATCTTCATAATAAAGCACCTTGTAAATTTATTCAAAGATGAAAATTACATATTAAATTCTTGCTGGATGAATGGTCGGCCTTATTCTTAAATAATTAATTCCAATTAGACTGAAATTATTTTCAAATAATACAATTAATTGAAAACATGGCTTTATCAGATTCAGCTTGGCACAGGAGACCCATTTTATTGAGCCTTTGTCAATGGTAAGTTACTGAAATAATTGAATAATACAGATGTCAGTGATAAGAATTTTAATTTCTTGGCAATATGTGAGCTAACCGCATATTAATTATGTCCCCTTAAAAACCATTCTAACTCCATACGAATTTACTAGTCTCTGACTAACCTGCAAAAGCCACAATCTTGATAATTTCACCAGGATTGATGTGATGGTTGCAAATTCTCATTTGCTCGTGAGTCAGGCGAAGATTAGTGTCACTCACACTGAAAAATCCCAATATAGACAAATTCATTTGCAACAAACAATTTAACACAACTGATACCAACTGCAACAGACTACCACTGCAACGTACCATGCTATCAATGGAACAAGAAACAAGACTCAGTTACATCAGTGGCAACATATCAAGCACAATGGCTAGATTCACTGCCAAGCCGCAATACACATGTAGCATAAAAATAATACAAATAAAAGTGGCTTTTTATCAGACCATTAAGGTGTGTCATATATATATTCCTCTTAACAAATGGCCAACAAGATATTTGATCGAGTGCTCACTTGCCATACTTGGCTATCTTTTAATAGTTTAACAATGAGCTGCATTGGTTTCCCAGTCACTTTTAGTATATGCTCACCGTTAATTGTTAAACTGTACACTGTTATGCATGACTGTTAAAAGATGATGGCATCAAGTCATAACTAAAAACACAGTTGAGGTTTGGCTAAAAGTACCTGTATCGGTAAATGGACTGCTGACCATGTTGTTTCTTCAGTTCACTCAGTTGGCCAACGGTTGACACAGAATCATTCTCGTACAGATAGAGAGCATAGTATAGTCGATAGTGCATCCTAAAATGTAATATTCACAGCCAATCCAATGAACAAGATCAATAAACTATTGAATTTTGTTCAATTTAAAAAACTCAAACTTGCTTCGCATCTGAATTTGATTTTACAAGTTCCAGCAAATAAATTATGCAATAAAGACTAATAATCACTTTTTAAAGAATTACAGCAATATTAGAAAGTATTTGTGAATCACAATATAATACACAAGTACTTTGTTTTAATGCTACCTTTGCAATTCATAGCAAGTACTCTTATAGAACAAGGTTGCAATGCAACAAAGGTCAATCTAATTTTTGGATTCATATCTCTAACCATATTATAGTAGTAATCATTTTACAAAGAAGCACATTCTAAACGGCTTAGGTGTATTTGCAGCTATACAACTACCAATGTCTCAAATCTATTAGTTGGCCAAACAAGGGTTTCACATGACTGACAGGCAGAAGCACGCTGCAATTTCAGGACATCTATGGTGCCACTTGTATTTATACACAAGGCACAAACAGCTATCCATATCACTTTAGAAAAACTCACAGAAACTAAGAACTGTTACAAACCTCGTAGTAAAGCAACTTAAATTAATTATAGGGAAACACAAGTAAAGCCATTTTGTTTATCGCTTATAAATGTTTTTAGAAGAAATTGAATTTTCTGTACTTGTGTTAAGCTAGACACATATTGACACATCAGTTGGAGGATGTGTTTTAATCTACTGACCAGCAAGTGACAAATGCCTGCTCAATGTGCAACCAGTGGATAATTGGACATGCATCACCTTAAATTAATACAGAACTGCTTGGTGGTGTGGCTTGTGGACGCAACCAACTGTCATCGCTCTACATCACCGACACAACTTGGCCCATAGACTCTAAACATGATGCCATCAACTTTGGTTTGTCTCCAGTGGTTGCGCTCCATGAGTGCATCGGCACACCACTGATGATTCTTCTAGTTTTGCTAATTGATATTTCTGTTCTTAATAACACATCATTCATTGGAGTGGTGCAATATAAATTACCTTAATAAATAAATAAATAGACACTAAGCACATCTGAAGAACTGCAGTTATTCGGTCTGATAGCAAAACTTGCAACAGCAGACTTAACCCTTAAACGACGAGCAGAAATTTTATCACTTAGGGCCCGACGACGAGCGATTTTACCGTCTAACGACCTATAAAGTAAACAATTTTGAACTTGTGATATCTCAGTCAGTTCTTGACCTACAGACATAATTTAAACATCATTCTTTAGCATTTTATCTCCTCTTCCCATCCATCCGTCCAAAGTTAGAGAACATTCATTTTTTGGGTACCCCAAGCTGCCCCATAGTGTACCGCTCGCAAATTATTTTACTTTTTTATGTTCAAGCCTCAATATAAAAATATTTTTAGTGACAACATGTGTGTTTTAAAATTTGGTAAAGCTCCTGTTTTGCAGATTCCCATGGTGTATACATATGGTAATAAAGCTCTGGAGTCAAACTGGAGAAAGGCCAATCCGAGTTATAACCAGCCATTGTTGAGTCACAAAGTAATGTGAGCAAATAAAATGTGCAGAAATTAATGCCTGACAAAACGCAAAAGAAATTTTTGAAATGCTTTCATAAATGAAGGAGTTATAATTTTTTTTAATGATTAGACCATACGCGTAAAAAGCGAATGGAAAAAAAAGAAAATACATGAACTGTCAGCAGTTTTATACTTATCATATATTGATCAGTTTTTGACATAGAGAAATGTCCTAAATTTCAATCTTTAGCATTTTTCTCCTCTTCCCATCCATCTGTCCAAAGTTGGAAAAACAAATTTAGGGGGTACCCAAAGCTCCCCCAAAGTGTACCCCTCCCAATTTTCTTTATTTTCTATGTTGAAACCCCTATATAAAACTATTTTTAGTGAAAACATAATTAGTTTGAACAAAATAAATATGTAGACATCAATGCCATACAGAACAATGAAAAAAATCTGAATATATTTTCATAAACAAAAAAGTTATAATAGTTTTAGTAAACAGACTGTAGCTCTAAAAAGTATAGAAAATATAAGCAATGCCTGAAAAGTAGGAAATTTTTAACTGATCATATTTTGGCAAGTTTTTGACAGCCAGACTTGAAGTTAATCTCATTCTTTAGCATTATTTCCTCTTCCCATCCATCCATCCAGTTTTTGAAAAGTTTGGAGTACCTTGAGGTACCTACCACACCCTACCCCACTCAAACACATGCAATACAAACACAACATCAAGAACACTGCAGCTTGCACAGCAACAGAGCAACAAGAAAATACTACAACAGGCCAAGAGAAACAAATTGTCTAATGTTTCGTTTCCTTTTCAAGTATTCAGTGGCTCTGAACAGAGCCATTTAGACGATTGCTCGAGGGTTTTGGATCGTCAGTGGATGGTCACCTTGAAGACGGCTGAAGCTTGCTGGATCAACTCTTTCTTTCAACCGACTGGACTGAACAGTTTTAGGAGGACAATTTTGAAATAAAAATTTGAACAGTTGTTTTGATGTGCGATACTGCTTACTATTACTTCCTTACTCCCCACAGGTACTATGTTTTACTCGGCACTGGTATGTGGAACCACTACCTGGTTTTCCTCGTCGTAAATGCGGAAGTATCCAATTTTGCATAAAGCAATTTTGCATGCTTCACATTTATACTGAGTCTTCTTGGGGCAGCCCTTGAGAGTCTTGCTCTTATTCTTTGAACAAAAGATGCAAGTATGGCAACGACCCTCAAAGCTTGACCAAGATGTGGCCCTTCTCATTGCCAGCTACCATAGGTGTGGAATAGAATGCTTGGGACGCCAGTGGTCGAGTACATCTGAAACCTCCGTTTAGTTGTTTGGCAAGTTCCTGTCTGAAGTGTAGATGCTTTGTTCTAGACCTCTTTCTAGAAGCTGCCAAATCTGCTGGGCCCTCTAGGGGAGTTTCTTTCCAGATGACATAGGAATTGGCAATTGATACATTTATACCCCACCAGAAAATGTACCGCCACCATTTATTACCAGACCGGCCAACTGGGTAATACGAAGCATTCTGATTGCCCAAGTCTGAATCATCCATGTGACGATTATAATTGTAATTGACACAAGCACGGGTCTCATGAGAAGGAGTCATCTTTTCAATATTCTGTCCAGAAGAAAGAAAGGATATCTGCCTTTTGTGAAAGGCAACAGAAAGGAGAACTTCTCCTTTCTGGTATTCCACGAGTTCTCCTTCTCGTTTCAATTTTGTTTTGCTTACATTTTCGGGTAACCCCCTTCTGCTCAGCATAATTGTTGCACAGGAGTAAGTAACCCGACTAAGCAAGAACTCACATAAATGAAGTGAGCTGAAATATCGGTCAAAGTAAATGTGATGACCGATATCGAGATAATCATTTGCCAGGTTGGTCACAACATCATAACCTAGACCAAACTCACGTCTGATGGCAGCCCGGTCGGCGGTTATGGCCTTGCCAGTGTATACGTCAAATTTCAGAAAGTACCCATTTCTGAGTCAGCAATGGTCCAAATTTTGAAGCCCCATTTATTCATCTAAACTGTCGTCATTTGAATCTAATTCATCAAGTAATCGCCAAATTTCTTCGTCAGACAGGCCATGCTGACTTCGTCTCGCCATCTTGAACTAATTTAAATGCCCCGATTTAAAGGTCTGTTTCGATTGGTCGATTTACACATCTAGGTCGCAATTCTAAAAATATCTTCCACTTATATTTGTGTCTAATTATATTATCTTGGCCTAGATGACGCAAATTTCCAAAAATATAATGGTTTTGATAGGCCAGTAGACGTCATTATAAGAGTATACACGTAGTACACTTTAGTGCATGCTCGTTATCACCTCCTGAGTACACTGTACTGCACGTTATTTAAGGGTCAACCAAGCTATTGTTAGGTTAGAGAAAACTCAGCAGTATTGAAACAACCTACCCAGTCCAGACATCATCCAAGCGAAGTGACTTAAACCGATAGAGGTATGAAGCAATATTGTAGAGGCCATCGAGAAGTTCAGAAGCCATGCACTGCGACTGTCCACCCAACAAACAGCGAATGATCTCCTGAATGTCATCTACAGATTCGGAAAGGATGACAATCGCCGCAATAATACACCATGGATTGGGAATCTAAGTAACAGATATTCAAACATTTCAGCTTTCACTTTTTACCTTCAAAAACATTTACAGGCACGATGAAGCACACCATGCAAAATACTAACACCATCACATACAAACACCTACAACTTTACAAACACACTAGCAACATTACAAAGCACTACAAAAACAGCACAAAAATGACAACAACAACAAAACACAAAGTAATACTGATAGTTTCTAAATGGTTATGCATAGTAACGGCTTGGCAATGCATTGTTGACATGGCTATGTGCAGCCGAGTTTTGCCAGCTGAAAGGGACATTATGCATACATAACAGCTTAGTGGAGCTAAGCTAACAAGCAGATAGAGTAGACAGAGTAGACAGAGTGCAAAGGATGTGGTTTAGAAAGTTCTTGCTCCAAAACATCAACCTCGGGGAAATGGTAGATATTAACATAATATTTAATATTAGATTATTTAATGCTATCTTCTGCATGGAGGTAATAGGTACGATTAACAGGCAATAAAAAAACTTAAGTCACAGATAATCACATAAACAGTAAATGGAAACAATTATAAAATTAGGTAAAATCAGAAGAATTCCCAATAAGAATATGATTAATTACTAGCAGTTTTAAAACAGTCATTAACTGGCACCAAGTCTAGTCTTAGTCACAAAAATATGTAATAACTAAACAATGCTACATTTCAATATAATGTGAAGGAATTAATCAAGTGATATTAAAGTCTGTTTCCAGAAAAACTCTGTGAAAATTAAGGCTTTTTAAAATTATTTGGAAACCAAAAAGTTGCTCTTTTTTGAGTGATAGGGTCCCACTGAAACACTTTGATCACTACAGCAGATTAGCACTTTCAGAGATACAATCTGTTCAAAGTATCTGGATATCCTGTCATACCTGATTACTCATCATGCAGTCCTTGAATCTTTCCAACAGCAAGTCTTTCGCCAGGTCATACTTTGGGTGTCTTCTCAGCAAGTCATCCATTTTGCCTCTCGCTGTTGCTGGTTTGAACTGTTTCATGCACCTAATTACAAAACAAGAATCTTAGCAAATAGTCCATCAACATTATAAGAATAAAATGATTATACTATGCATAAGGACAATGATTTAGCTCAGTTATCTGGATGGTGTTTGGAACTCAAAATGGCTCCTACTCAAATTAAAGTATGATTTAACAATATGTTTCATGTCAGAGAATTAAATTTTATTATCATACAAATATTACTGTCCTCTGGCAATGGTGTTTTTATCATTGGGAATTAAATTTTCTTCATTAAAATAAAACTCTAGATAATAATTCTAAATCAAAATACATACATGAATTAATAAATCAATAAATGAACAAAGCAACAAAAATTACCCAATGGATAATTAGAAAATTTGCTGACATGCCAAAATAAAAATTGGTACCTGATAAGAGATGGTAAGTAAGCTTCCAAGAGGAACATTTCCTGTGTTTTCATCAGGTTTTCCATCATTTTTACGGTTTCTATATCTCCCTTCAAAAGACGGTGGTATGTTTTCTTCCATGGCATAAACTGTTAATCAGATCATCAGCAATGTCTGCATGTACAACTATACACATTCATTCACACATTTAGCAAAACATCCAAGAGATTACACTGGGCAAAGCAAAGTAAATGCTACAAGTTGTTTGGACTTGATGAAATCACAATGATACCTTTTGATTCAACATACATTCATTGTGGGAGTCCCTCCTGCCTGCTTGTTCAATGCTTCTGCACTTTGTCAGAACAACTTCAGAAAAGACATGGACTGATTTGAGAACATTTTATGCAATCAATGTTTTAAATAACCTCAAAATTAAACCCATTAAAATATGTGAAAATCATCGAAAATTGTACAGCGGGGATTGTCGTTCTAAAGATAAATGTTCAACTAATTAAAAAAAGAATGTTACAGGCCAGTATATTCTAATATAATCTAATCTAATCTAATCTGAACATATGTAAAGCGCTTCTCACAGCAGAGCTATTCAGAAGCGCTCAAACATTATCCCATCATATGCAGAATCCTCTGTTTATGCATAGCTAATACCAGTACTTTAGATTACTTACCCAATAACTGAAATTGTTCATATGAAAAAACTTGCCTTTGGTGAACTAATGACATCGTTCCACAATGTGCAGACTCTGTTGACATTCAAATGCAAATCCATGAATGGAAGTCGACACAGAATATTTTCTACAATTTCCTTTGGCAAGTACGAGAAATAATTCACTTTTTTGGCCGCACTCTCATCCTCAAAGTCAGTATCACTTCCTATTTCAATCAACTCGCTCTCACTACATCCCAAAAGCCCATACTTATTGCCAGGTATATCAACAAGTTTTTGTTGTGGAAATGTTTCCTCTCTTGAATTGGGCAGTTTGTTTTTACCAGTTGAAATGTTTGAGGCAGTCTTTGTTTCAAGTTTACGTTTCTTTCTGTTGCTTTTCCATTGATATGTCTCTTTGGCAACATGTTCTTCACTCTTCCAAAGAGATTTTCTTACTGAGCTGCAATCTGCCTTTTCCCCATCCAATAGCTTTTTATCTTGGCTTGTGTTGGGACTGTAATATATTGTGTCCGAACCAGGAACCTTTTGGATTGGAGACCACAGCACAGACTTAGTTGGGGAATTCTGAGAACCTGTTGCACCAACTACAAGATTCTGCTCACAAGCTGATTCAACAGCAACCGAGTATGTTTCACTCAGATAGTCAATGGGTTCTCTGGATTCGAGTAGTCGCAATTCATTGTCTGAAGGTGGACAAGAAACAACGGGAGTACACTTGAAATACCTGTCTAGATTGTTTTTCTGGCATTCTTTTATTCTAGGCTTCTTATGCACCAATGGTAAGCCCTGAGTCAATGATTGTGATGTCCTGCTATTTCTTGAAGTCTCTGGACTTGAATGGTGTCGTTTCCACCCATTCTTTGAAGTCTCATCTGTGATTCTGCCATCATTTACATGATGCATAGGATTCATAAACTGCTTTGCTGAAATGAAATCACCTCCAAGCAAACCGACATTGCCACTTGGAAAACAACTCGCAGCTTTTGACATCAGATGAGAGGCTGGTTGAAATCCTTCATTTTTCACTGGCAGGTGAGACGCTAGTTTAAATCCTTCGTCGATTCTTGCCACCAGGTGAGAAGCTAATCTAAATCCTTCATCAATTCTATCTGACAGGTGAGAGGCAAGCTTAAATCCTTCATCAATTCCTTGTGGCAGGTGAAATGATGGCTGGAATCTTTCATTTCTGGCTGACATTTGTGAGACACCATTACATGCTGACAAGTAAGAAGCCTGTAGAAATTCTTTGTCACTTTTAGCAGACACAGAGTTATTCAACGATTCAAAATCAAGTAAACTTTTCACTGCCATCTGCGAAACTTG
Source organism: Aporrectodea caliginosa (assembly GCA_020284085.1). Lineage (NCBI taxonomy): Eukaryota > Metazoa > Annelida > Clitellata > Crassiclitellata > Lumbricidae > Aporrectodea > Aporrectodea caliginosa. The sequence continues at coordinate 78,079 of JACEVL010001855.1, forward strand.
ATACTCATTGGAACTAGAAGACTGATTACGACCTGCAGCGGATCCACTACTAGATGGCTGATAATCATAAGACTTCATGCCCTGATCAGAAATTCTTAGCTTCAAGCGTTCTCTTGGCTGTAAGCGACCAAGCGCACGTGAATTACCAAATTCCGTTGGCATACGAAGGGATCTTGAACCTTCCTCTGAATTGCTTAACTCCAGGCACTGAGCATCATTCAAGTGAATTTTCTTATGTTGATTCATATGCATTCTAAAAAACATTTGAAAGGATTTATATATAATTAACCAAGCTCAAAGCACCACACAAGTGCCAGTTTAACAGCAAAAGAAATGTGACCATGTCTGAGAAAAACCCTCACAAAGTTAGACAAAATCAAAACTGAGTTTGTTATTGCACTGAATTTGGCTGAAACTCATGTATAATTATGCGAAAAACCACATATTTCTATCACATTATATGGTAGTAAACAGTTACAACTCTTATAACTTTTTTAACTGTAAATCTCTGTGTGGCTACTTTTGAGAAATCATGAGGTAAAGTTTACCATTGCTATGACCCAAACTATGTTGTCACATCTAGGAGGTCATGAATTTTTTTATGAATATAGTATACTGAGATGTTATTGCACTGAATTGGGCAGAAACTGCTGAATAATTATGTGAAAACCACATATTTGTATCACATATAGTAAAAAGTCACAAATTTTAAAACTTTTGTAAAATGTAAATCTTTGTGTGCTACTTTTGAGAAATCATGAGTTAAAGTTTACCACTATGACCCAAACTATGTTGTCGCACAGGTCTAGGAGGTCATGAATTTTTTATGAATACAGTATTATGGAGTATATTTATATGCCTCTAAAACTGCTATCAATGAAATCTTCATGAAAAACTGGCTACACTTTATTGCATTTTCATCTGTGTGTTTTGAGTGTCTGATCTGGATAATTTTGGTCACTATATGGCAGATTAGCAGCCATAAGCAATCATCTCCAAAGGACAGAATCTTGGAATCAGAGGCATGAGAAGTTGGGTGCTGCATGTAATGTCTAAGAACGAAGACAGGGACAGTAGATGCAGGTGAGTGTTGTGGCAAGACAAGTGACCTGTAACATTACATAGCTTGAATTAGAATTGCACTGCTTAGATATGACTTATTCATACATTTAGTCAGTAAATCGCTATACCATATCTTTACAATATTTAATCAGAAGTGCTTCCAGGCAAGCTCCAGTGAATAGAAAGTTTTAAACATGTTGATTAAAGATGCATTCAGCATCCTTAGCTGACAAGTTTGTACTAAATTTCTTTACAAACTCATAGTCATTTACACATAGTTACCCTTTTAGAGTCACATTTTAGATAGAAATTTTCAAAGCTATGCTATACAACCACTGGTGGTCGGGTGCAGCCCAAATCCCCGAAACCCTGAAAAGAATTTCTGCCGGATCCCCGAAATTGATTTTCTAAGTCCTACCCGAATGAATATAATTAACAAATAAACATGTGAATAGGCAGTATATCGATATACATCAAGGCCATGTATTGTGGCAATTGTATTGTATTTGAACACTTGTTATAGCGCCCCTACATAGATTTCCCATTAGAGGCGCTCCCCACTACTGCGCGGACGCTGAATCGGAGTTACGACTTAGCGCATAAATTTAGTGAAGTTCCTTAGTAACTTTGAGGTTGATTCGAACCCGCAACCCTCCAGCTGCTAGGCACCGAACATTATACCACGCGCCCCAGTATATTGTGCTATGTTGTATTGTGTTACAAATTCTACTCACGCTTATATTGCGACCAAGCAAGCCGCAGTAAAGAACGAGAAATTAATCTCTGATAAACCGATGACCGGGATCGAACCCGGGCGCCGGCATAGCAGGCTACCAACCCTTAGCCACTCAGGATCTTGTAGGTCTAAGTTATGTTTACATTTAACTCTGAATAGCTTTCTGGATTCGGCCGTTTTCTAGAAAACCGTTTTGACCTCCTGAAACCTCTGAAAGCTTAATGAAAAGGTCGAAGGTTAGTCTTCATAAAAGAATTGAGACCATGGTTTTTGATTTTCACCGAACATCAAGCTCCAAGTCACTTACACACAAAATACAACTTAAGTGTACAAATGGGGTTAAACAAGTTTGTGCCCGGTTTGGCATCCTTATTAATTAGTAAGAACCAGTTGAGATTTTCTGGTGATTGCCTGGATGAAGAACTGCTGGCGATTGGAGTTTTCTCATAAGCGTTTGCGGAGAAATATGCCAATGTGAAACTTTGAAATAATTATTTCCCTGCGGTTTTCCATAAGGAATACTCAATATCTGAATCTGTTATAAAAAAGTTGACCGAGGATGTTTGATAACACTGTTTGCTTGTCAGCCATCGCAAAAAATCCTAGCGTTTCACTTCACCGTTTTATGATCAACACGAAACACAAATATATTTAATTATGTCACGAATGCTATTAATTGTGCTATGAATACTATTAAATCATTCATTATAATTATTATACGGCCTATAAAATAAATTTTGAAGTTGTACACAAACTCACTTCCTTTAGGAAAGCCAATAGACTAACTATAGTTTGATACCATTATTAGCTAATTTAGCTTTATTTGGCGTAAAATTTTATTTAGTCGTTTTCATACTCCATTCACTTTTTGTATAGAAAAATGAATGAATCGTGTATCATTCTACTTTTGATATGTCGAAAAATTGAGATAGCACGTCAATTCAAAATGCAATTAATAATTTCAGAAGGCTGAAGAACGTCGTCAAAAATATCAATGCTTACACAATTTTCTAAGACAGTGAATCTAAATCGTATTACAAGTCCTTGATCGAGGATCAGCGTTTTATGAATGCCGCGCCACACCAGGAACAGTTCTGTTGTCCGAATTTACCGCAGGAAAAACAGGACAATCAAATTTGAAAAAAACAAAAATTTTAATAGTCCTCAACTTAGATTCTGTCAGATTAGTTATAATAATATTATGTCCTACCGTGTTGCCCAGTTATAGAAACTGTAAGAAAATTATAAACTTTATGAATGAGTGTTCACACAATTAATTTATTTCGTGTTATACAATCATATATACGATGATCATTATTTTATTTTATTACACGTTTCGGCTCAATTATCAAGGACAAGGATATTTATATCAATATTCTCGATACGTTCTTTCACCCCATGTAATATTATAGTTACCAGTTTCAGTTTAACGACACTGTGTGATAACAAAGATCATTAGCGTCGCCCTTCTCACTCATCAAGGCTTGGGACTGGCACTTTCGGAGACTCGGAGTACGAGCAGTGGGGCGCCCGTGGCTGGATAACAGCTAAGAGATCGAGAGGTACCGATCGAGCCCCCGTTCCTTTGTAAAAGCGCCGTGTATTTAGGTCTGTTCTGTTAGTAGTTAAGACAATTGCATAACATGTAAATGGCGCAGTCGTTTGTCAGGCGCTTAATAAAGAAAAATTATTATTATTATTATTATTACTATTAAAATAAATATAATATATGTGGTAATGCGTTCCAAAAGTTATTTAGGGTGGGTCCGACCTAAATCTTGGGTCCGACTTCCGGTTTATAAGACTAAAATAAAATATAATATTATAATAAAAAATACACTTGTAGAATATGACACATGTGAAGGGGCATTAGTATTCCGCATGGCACCGTTTTAAAGTAAAAGGGAAATTAAACACGTAATTTTGAATGCATTAATTTGTAGTTAAACGGGTTGACACTTTGTGTGCGATCACGATACTATCTGAAGAGGTGGAACTACACCGGACACACGTGAATAGGCGAGCAGCGTATGGTGGTATCTTGTGATCTTTGGACGCTACGGAAAACACTTTGCCCAAAAAGCGATATATGTTAATATAGCATAGGATATTTGTCTAGGCAATCGAAGGAATATTGACGCAGACATGCATCCGATTCTGCCCATAAGTCTTGTGTTTATCGGCTGCTGTAGCAACGTTGTCTTCTTGGAGCTTTTGATTAAGTAAGTTACACTAGTTAGATCGATGATGATAATGTTAATTTGTTTTATCACTAAGATAACTGAAAAGTCTTCTTTTGCTGTGCAGCTCTGCCATCTGTTTTCTTTCACATTCTTGGAACTTTACCACCTAACTGTTTCAAAGTTTCAGTGATTTAATGCAGCTTTAATAGCTTTTCTAATATTATGCATTTGAATTTATCTGTTTGCGAAGTAACATTACTAGAGAGGCTGTGAGATGCTACAAATACATGCAAATAGATATTTTAGCATGGCCCCATTAGGGGCGGGCTCTGGCTTTGATCTCAAACATCCTCTGGGTACATGCCTTTGATCTCAAACATCCCCTGGGTACACAGCTTTGTCATCTTGGCTGAGATGGTAGCTAATCACTTGTAGGTGTTAAGCAGAGTTACAGTGGGAGGGAAGGGCACAATGCTATAATTTATTTAAATTACAGCTTCAGCTAAGCATGCAGCTATGTATTAAGTTTGCCTGCTTTATGTCTGACATCCAGTCGCTAAATTTATTTATTATCATCATCATCAGTTTTGATAGCAATGAGTCTTGTTATGTCCTTATTTAATTTCTCTGCCTAGCCTTTTGCTAAATTAAATTGTGCTTAACTAGTCTTTAGCAATATTATTGGATAAGTAATTGTCTGCTGTAATTTATTCTAATCTATTCATAACTGTAGTTTAATTGCAGTTTACAAATTATTTACAATAGTTGTTTATCTACAGACTGTTTTCTTTTAATTTTCAAACAGGGAATGTCCAAGCAGTGGCAACATTATAACACTTTCTCAGTTCCTATTCATTGCCTTAGAAGGATTTGTGAGAACTACTCGCTTTGGAACCAAAGCACCTGTGATTCCAATATCGTACGTTATACTTGGTCTTGGTCTTAATGTCATTATGTTTTATTGTTAGCTTGGCCTAATCCTTCTTAAGTAATGGCTATGCTTCTTATTGTTGCTGTTTATTTAATACAGTTTCAGTCATGAAGAGAAACTATTAGTCTCACGAAAGTGCTTCCCGTGACAGTGTTTATGATGTTAAATGTCATTAAGACAGAAATGTCTTTGGCAAGCAAAACAGTGCTCAGAAAACTAGAATAGTCATTCATTTAGGAGATTATGTACTCAGGAGCACCAGCAGCCCACCCCTGCACACATGTGGAGCCCAGCCCATGGATTCCCATCCATAGTTGACAGATGGCATCATGTTCAGAATCTATATCCAGGTGCATCAATAGTGGGGAGCGATGATGGGCGGTAGCATTCGCAGCAAATGTTATGCTTCCACGCAGCAGTCCCTCACTGGTGGAAGATGACGCATGTCCGGCTTTCCCATGACCCACCGAATGCGCTTAGAACAGGTGTTCATCACCTACCAGTCGGTCGATCGAAGCACCACCTCTGACTGACAGTCGAGGTCATTCCAAACAGTCACTCCTCTTTCAAGATAAAAATGACCCTGTTGTAGACATCTCACACGGCCCTAGGGTCCAGACTCGACTGGAGAAGGTCCTTCTTCATTTCTTCGACATAGGCCAAGATGACATGCAAACAAAGCACCATCAAACATTTAAATTACACAACAGAACGGAAGAAATGAGTCCGATATGCAAACTTGGCAGCAGTAAATTTCAGCATGTTATAAATTGGTGAGCAGATTCTGCATTAGGCGACCATGGAAGAGACAGAGTCGGATCCCAAGATGGAGCTTTACAGTGTTGCCTCCTTTAAGGAAGTGGCCAATCCTGAACTTCCTTGGAGGGAAAGGACACTGTAGGCAGAGATAGTACGAAATGACCATCTTATGTTGAAAGTAGAAGGGACAGTGATGTGTAATTGTAATTTAATATAATGCCACTTCAAGGGCGAACTTTATAGCCTGTGTGATGTTAGATGTCGTTTAAAAACTACGGTAAGCAAAACTAACTAGAGTCACCATCATTCATTGCAGAAATGCTTGTAGTGCTCCTTTAAACTAACTACTCAAAAGTCAGGAGCGCTCCCAAGCCAGCCCAGCTGAAAAGGACAGTTTTGAGATTACAGTAAAACATCTGAAAAACCCTAGGCAGCAAACGCAAGGCCAGTGGGAGCCCTTTGTTTCTATCACTTTCTATCATTTCAGGGTAATACGTTGTACAATCGAACAACAATTTTGTTGATGGTCCATCCACGCGTTGATAGTGTGGGTAGTGCCAAGCGTAGAACTGACCTGGAGTCATACACCCCCCCATGTCATAAAGTTCTATCCAGACCTTGTGGCACTGAACTGTGGACGTATTACCCTGATGTGATAGAAACAAGATTTGTATATAATACTTGACTTTCAAAGCTCAAAGTTTATGTGTAGGTCTTCTGCTGTTCTTTGTAGGACGTATGCTGTTATGGTGACACTGTTTTTTGTGACGAGCGTTGCGAACAACTATGCACTTAATTTCAACATTTCAGTGCCACTACATATGATATTCCGAGCAGTAGGTTACATTAGCGTACATTAGCGTTTTGTATATGTTGTGTACTGATATTATAATTATAATATTATTCACTATTATTTTCATCACTAACAACAATCAAACAACCAACACCACAGTTGATTGACTCTTCCAGTAATTTATTTTGTTCCAATTAGTAGTTAATGCTCTACTGGTCAATTCAGGTGTAAATTATTTTCAGACTTATTAGAAATTAATATATTATGTAGTAAAACAGTATGATTTTGTCAGCTTCACTGATACCGTGAATACAGAATTCTGACCTATGCTAAAGCTGTGAACAAATTAATAGATTACAGGTAAAGATATCTTTACAGCCATGATGTCTAAGATTTGTTTATTTTATAATATTGCGTCATATGTAATGTACTGCTAGATATGTTAATGTTAAGGCAACCAGTGCAGGTTAATTAGATGTTTATTGGAAATGTGTAGTTCCCTGCCATTGTGAACCGGTACACAATTTCTTTTTTTGTAGCAGCTTCTGATGTATGTACTGTAAACCTTCTTATCATTATAGAAAATCAACAAATTAAATGCAATGTTAACTGCTGAAAGTCCTCAGTGCTGCACCAAACATGCATCAGAAAGACCCCATTGTTTTTCAATGTTTAATCAGATCAAATCCATTTAGCCAGATATTTAGTTAATTTCAGTACAGGCTGAAATGCAGAGGGTCAAGGGAAAAAGTGTATATGGCATTTGATGTGTTGGTGAGACATGGGACAGTCTGTAATTTTGCTAAATTTATCTATCAAATCAACAATTTATAAGACTTATTCATATTGCAAAGCCATTCTATTCATAGCTGCTCAATCAATCTCTCAATCAGCAATTGAGTCAATCAACCAATTAATAGGTCAGTTAGTTTTTACAAACATATAGGCATCGGATAAGTCCTTGTTTGTCATTCTGTTGCAGGGGTCACTTATCGCCAATCTTATTCTTGGAGTAATTATTCTGAAACGCAGGTCTGTTTTGGCAGTTTTACCCAGATGCAGTTAAAAAAATTCACTTGATTGTCATAGAAATTATGTATAAGGGGGCTGTCCATAATTGACATCATGTCCAGATGGGCAGGGGTTAGACTTGTGTGATGCTATGTGATTATGCAGCAGTGAGCTGTCTAGAGCTTAATGCTTAAACTGTGGCAAGAGGGACAGGGTCAGTTTTGTGCCAAAATAGTGTGATGTCATTTATAAACGGCCCCTAAGTATTCTGAAGTTAATTAAAAAATTTAGTGCAACTAACTAATTTTTTAAATGTAGTTACACTTTAAATGTAATGCATATGCTTTAAATTCTGTCTGAGTTGTATTATGCTGATCCCAGCATGCAGTCATTGAGATCTGTATCATTTTACTCTAGTAATTAGCCTTTGTTAGATGTTATATATTTATATAAAATATACATGTGTATTTTTAATATGCATGTTTTCAGTGAAAATGGTCAGTTTATTTCAATATGGAAGCTGTGTTTTCTGCTCAGGTACAAGATCTCCAAGTATATATCAGTTCTGATGATAACGATTGGAATAGCAACAGCAACAATTGCTTCTGCGGGTGATGTGGTAATTGGACCTTGCTTGCTTTTATAACAGCTGATTGAACCTCACAAATTATTTCTCTTGAGAGTTCCCGATTTTAATTTTGGCTGATTCGATGGCAGTTTGGCTAGTTGTGTGGCATGTTTGCTGTTGTGAATGCAGTCGACTTTTCCAACTGTTTCAACATGATTTTGTTAATTTTGACTGTATGTTGTGAGCTGACAAGGCATGTAATGGGCATAGCAAAGTTGCATAGTAGTTGAAGGACTTATTTTCCACTTCTGAACAGCCTGAAATCGCAAAACCATTCCTATGTGGGCTAATGCTCGTGGAGATGTGCAGTATCGTACACTTGGAAACCCGTTGCCACAGAAAGATAGCAATTCAAAACAAGTTAACCTGCTGCTGTTCTGGAGAAATTTCTCCATTTCCATTCAACAGATGAGCTCTCAAAGGCGTATCTCTTTCTCCTCGTCCGAAAGTAATTAGTTAACAGATATGAACAAGATAAGTGACTTAGGTTAGAGATTGTTGTTTCATGCATGTATTCTGCTTAGACATTGGGAAAGTTTGTGTGTAGATAAAATTATTACAACAAATGGTTATGTTTCTAGAAGAGTGCCACAAGAGATGCTACATCTGGAGAGGTCGATCATGATGCTGTATTTTATGACTACATGCATTGGTTGTTTGGTAAGTGGAGAAACATAGTACGTATGTTTGCTGATGTTTGTTGTAATTTTTAGCATGTTAGTGTAGGTTGTATAGGTTGCCCGAGTTGGAGTGGTTGGCTAGAGGCTCGAACGAATGGCCAGCTACCGGTAGGGGTGGCTTGACTGAGTGAAATCAGTTGGCAGTAGAGGATGTGTTCTCAAGTCACCATGCAGTGTACATCAAGATAACGGACCATCTTGTATTATTTATATATCATCACTCGTCTTATTTAAGATGTGTAACAATCATGTTTGAGATCAGCGTTTAAATGCAGACAAGCAGGGCCGGCCCTAGCCCAAATGGCACCCTAGGCAAAGCATACATTTGGCACCCTCTGATTCCCACTCCACGGTCCACTTCACGTCACAACCCAACGATGAACCAGCCAGAACATTACACCCCTATGCTCAACTGTTTATTACCTTTTTGTATCAGTATACTCAACCTTGGATAATCTGAATTTTGAGGAATGGTAAAAAGCAAAAACAGTTCGAATTACCGAAAAATTCGAATTACCGAAACAAGAAAAAAAATGCATAAAAAATTATTATTTTGTTGAAGTAATTATAAATCTTTTTCTGTAGTGTTTCTCCATCAGGTTTCGGCGTATCAAAACACAATAAAGTTGAAAGCAATTTAAGCAAATAGGCCTACCTGCAATGTTAGTAGGCTATATTACAGACGAATTACCAGCAGATGACTGGGTGGACTGGTTGCTAACACTAACAGCTTAGGTAGGCTAGTTTCAATTTTGTTGAAATAGTTGGAAAGCCATCCTTTTTTTCTTTTTGATACTAACTTCTGTTTCTTGTTTTTTCTTCTTACAGTTTTGAGTACCCAATTACTTCTGCCGCTTCATAGGGCTTTATATAATTTTTTAAATTAAAATTTCAATTTTATAAGATCGAAACAATAAATTGATTTATATATCGGCCTATTTAAGAAAATTGTTATTAAAATGCAATTGCACATTTTTTTACTTAACTAATTTATACAACTGCAATGTCTGCTCGGCAGTCAACAAATAAAGATTGGCCTACATAGATTAAATATTTCTTCAATTCTTGGCATTTTCAGCTGAAATACGTCAGCATCACTGCATCAGATTTACGCACGGTCAGGACTAATATTAGGCCTACAGACAGAGACTACTGTACAGAGTACAGAATGGCGTGAAATAATTAAATTTTAATGGCTAAAATGAAATTTGTGCGGTTTTGAAATTGTATTAAGTACTTACTTGAACAGGTGCAATGGAATCAATAATTATTATTTTAAATTTGTTGAAAGTTTTGAATTCAAATGAAAATAATCATTGTAATTGAAAAAAATGGCTAAAAAAGTTAAAAATATAAAACTGTTAAAAGATTTTTGTGAAAATGGCGCCCCCTAGATCTTGGCGCCCCAGGCAACTGCCTGCTTTGCCTGTGCCTAAGGCCGGCCCTGCAGACAAGTTATGTGTCACAGTTAATAAGTCCATGTTTGACAAGATATTTTCTTCAGTTACTCACTTACACAACTAACTCTACTACATTCAGCTGTTTGCCTGAATACAATAATTCTTGTAAGTACAGTTAAAGAACCTTGCTTTTGTATTTCTTCTTAATAACTGTTTAATATCAACTCAGCAACTCATTAATTGTCATTTGTGTGCTTTCAGGTTTGGCATTGTTAACATTTGCACTTTTCCTGTCTGCCCGAATGGGTATTTATCAGGAAACTGTCTACACCAAACATGGCAAGCATCCTGCTGAGGCGCTCTTCTACAATGTAAGGAAGTCTCTAGGACGTCTCCAGATCTCTTGATCTCACTTTCGTTTCTGTCTACTATTGTTATGGTTAAAAACCTGAACTGTTTGTAGATGTACTTGTATGCAGATGTTTATTTTTACTGATATACCTTAAATATGTCCCTTTAATATGTCACTTGCCTAATTTCAGCCTATCTACCATACTCAAATTTTTCAGCTGCTATCTGCGGTTTGACTGTGGAATACATTTTTAGCTTAACTTGCACCTTGTTTAGGTCTTTCAGATATGCCCAAATACAGTGATTGCGATGTTTAGAAAAGGAGTTACCCCGGAAGGCTCCGTAACGTTTTTTAAATGCATGCTTATAGATAAGTCGGCTGCCAGTTTCTCTGTTCAAAAAGCATTGCTTTTGGCAAAACCATTGGCAGAGTTTGCTTAAATATCTTTACGTGTTGTTCATTCAGTCTGTCTTATTCTGTGCTTCTGCGGTTAGTCCTTGAGTTCTACAATTTGTTGCAGTTTTGATGATGTTCCAGCATCTAATATTGCCAGCCTAGCTAGATTCACTTTTGTAAGGTAGTTAAAAACTGCAAAAATGCCAAGATACAGTACATACAATACAAAATACAATACAATACATGCATGCTACGTATGTTTGCTGTTGTAATTTTTAGCATGCTTTGCCTCTGCCAGTTTTTCTGCTGCTCTACAAGGACTTTTACCGGCACATTTTGCTGTTCAATCAGTCAGGTTAGCATTGATGTAACTGATAATTATGATTGTGCCTACCTGCATTTAGTACACACCAAAATCTAGTTTATGTACACACCAGATGCTAATGATTACCACGTGACATTAAGTCCATATCAGTGACTGCACTTAGCTATTACCGTGAGTCATTGAGTCTTCTGCAATGTAAACTTGTGAGAGGCTCTTGTAGTGGTATTGTTCAAAGCTTTTGTCAAAAATGTTTGTTGTAGGCCTATAACCCGATAAAGGCTGTGAGCTCATCATCACACCAAAAGGGGTTTAAGTTTACAATAAATTCATTTTAATTAGTGTAGGGTTATTTTAAGAAAACTTAAGTTTAGCTTAAACTTAGAAGCCGATATTGTTACTGTTAAAAGAAAGGTTGATATGTGCTCATGTACACAGTTATCATTCGTACAATATTTTTGATTTCATCTGCAATGTTTCTTTTTACAGAGCTTATGGAAGTACCACTACTGATGATTCCAGTGCCAAAAATGTGGCTTTATCTATTAGGCAACGTCGCTACACAGTATCCTTTCCAAACCACTTTCTAATTATATTTGAATTTAGTTCTATCATACAGAAAATTTGAAAATCTTAATATATCAATTGCAACTGAACAAAAACTTTCAATTAATGATCTTTTTCACTGTTGATTATTATACAGCCAGGTACCATTTGTAGATTACATGATGGAAGGAAGTATATAAATGTGGTATATGAATGTAGGAGACTAGGAGAATAATTATGTAGCACCTTATAAACTCCACTGAAGGGCCATTTGTCTAGTGCCAAACGCTTTATCTTTTCATACAGATTGAAAGTTTAGTTTATTTCAGAATTGAGTTTTGTTGAGTATGCTGACCAGTGAAAATTTGTGCCTGGCAGTGAACACCATTCAGAAATGGAATTGTAATATTACTGAGAATGCATAGTAAATTCTAGTTTTATGATTGAAAAATGGGTAAAATTTTTAAATATAATTATTGTTTTGCTATTCATTTGTCATTTTTGAAAGAAAAAACACATTTGATTTTAATTCAGATTGGTAAATGAGATTGTGACCAATGCTACTACATGTGGTAGTTCAAATTACTGTGAATAGGGTTACACTGATACAGATTTTAAGTAGACTTTTAAGTTGTGGTCTTAAAAAGATGTATTTTCCTTTACAAAATTTCTTCAGGTATGTGTGCATTAAGGGTGTCTTTATCCTTACAAGTGAATGCCCTTCACTGATTGTTACACTTGTTGTGACACTTCGAAAGTTTGTCTCATTGCTCTTTTCCATCGTTTATTTCCAGAATGCTTTCACTGTTTACCACTGGATTGGCACTGCACTTGTTTTTGGCGGAACCTTTTTGTTTACAGATATCTTTACAACGCTGGCAAATGCTGTTATAAAAGATCGAACAAAGAAACGTGATTAGGAGAATTCAATTTTCTAGTGAAAGGAACATGTAGACAATAAAATGAAAACCATTTACTGTCTGCTCTCCTTCGACCTTCGGTAATCCCATTCTATAGGGTGATGTTTTGAAGTGCACCTTATAAACCTTTTAAATGAATTATTTTGCTGTTGAATGAAACATTGGCCACATGTTGTATCGTGCATTCATATGGAAGAAAACTGAGGTAGTTCAAACAAATTTGTGCAAAAATTACCGTTTTTGACCCTCCTACCCCTTGTCTGCATTTGGCATAACTCTCTCCACTTCCCTCTGTGGCAGAGTATTACGGCCTAGTTTTTCCTGCTGATTGGGCATGGTTTACTACATTACGGGGTGTGGTACTTTGATACTGGCATGACGAACAAAGGACTACATATTATCATGATGTAACGGTACCTGTCGATTGGTATCTAGTCCAAGGATTCAGTGGATGAGAGAACCAGTCTCTCCAAATAATTGGTAGTCTGTGACGCATGTACAAGACAAGGTAAAAGTGGAAGATTGTTCCAGCAGTCTGCTAATGACGATTGAATGCAGTAAAAACTGTCCACCATAATAATAATTCAATGTACCAAAGTTGGATGCAGATGTCTGCACGGGACGTAACCTTCTCCCATTGTTGACATTGGATGACCCGTCATCCTCCTATGCAGATTTTCCTACTTGGAATATATTGTTTTATTGGCTAGTTCGGATCAGCCGACTTCTACTAGGAACACAAGGTCAAAGGTATAAGCTGTGTCTTGTTATTAATGACGTCTCATGTTCTGCACTTTCAATGCTAATATTTAAGAACATTGTTAGGATTCTGTGTAAGTACTAACTAATTAATGTGTGAATTTCCTTGGTTCTTTTGTTGTATTTAAGTCAAGACATTTCTACTTTTGTTATGGTAGATCCAGGTCTTATTAATCATAGATCTGTCTCTACTGAACTTTGTCAGGGACATCACTTTTAATCGTGAACTGCTTTACAGTTTGTTTCTGCAGGGGTGATCACTATTTCATTTTAGCCTAGTTCTGTTCTTGTGAAGTCAATTATTATTTCAGCATTTAGTACTAAAACCTCTTCCAGGGACTTAATAGTCAGAAGAATAGTATATTATTTAATCTACATATACAGTATAAGCAAGTGTAACATGTATTGTGTGTGTGAGAAAGTTACCAAATCTGGTGTTTCTAGACTAAAATATGCCCAAGTAGTTTTGTTGACGTTAATGTAATGCAAATCTCTTAAATTTCTCAGTGCCACACAAAGCCACATTAGGTAGACCAGCTTATTCACTGGTGCTATATCAAATCACGTCCACTCTAGCCAGGTTCTTTAGTCCATTTCGGTACCAGGTCAGAATCCGAGGAGGTCAAGCAGGTCCTACGCTGGAAATCGATGATGGTGGCCATGGGGTGGTGCAGGAGTAGAATCAGGATAGGATAGCTTGAAGGCTTTGGTTTCAGTCGCAAGTGGAAAGCTGCAGGAAAGAGGGCAAGCAGAAGAGTGGTAAGATTGACAGACGAGAGGAGCATGAGCAAACTGGCAGAGATCTTTTGGGAGTTTACCAGTTATATCATTGCATGCAGCCATAGGTAGGTTGATTAGGAAACATCGCCTGGAGATGACAAAATATTACATGTATTTGCTGATCTGCAAGATCTTCATAACTGCTATCTTCTTTCCTGTTGTTGAGGAGACAAATGTGACAAGTTTTATCTCAATCTGTTCACAAACACCTATCGAACTAGAAGTTCAAAAATGTCCATCTAAAAACTACTTTTCTGAGAAAAATACATGTAGATTGAGCCAATGCTCCAAAAGTTATGCATATATGTAGTTATGTACAGCTAAAAATGTGTACATGTTATTTACCAAGCTCTTCTATAAAGGGTTGTAAACTTTCTTCAGTTACAAATCACAACTTGTGATGCAGCTACTGAAATGTTGCATAATCATCAAGATCAGGAACAAAAGCAGCATATTTGTTCATCCAATAGTCATTTACTAGAGGTCCAAAAGCTTTAGTTAGTATTCAATTTAATCTCCTAATCAAATAAACTAATGCTTCTCTCAACTACTCGAATGCTTAAACAAATCTTCATGAAATTTACCACTTGCCAGAATTTTACTTGTTTTTGTACTTTGGACGCTGATGCCACGTTCCTGTATCTGATTTCACAACTGTTAGAACGATTTGAGGGATTGAAAACAATGGCAAGTGGAGAACTATAATCACTGTAGTCTGCAGAAAATTATAAAGCTCACCAATTAGATCACTGCATGCAACCCTAGGTAAACACAGGTTGATTATGGTCCAGAGATGATATAGATTTGGAAATGTCGCACGGATATGACAAAACAGATTCTGCTCATCTGCAATGTCTTCGTAACTGCTGTCATCATCAGCACAGAAGTACTTAACACATTTCAGATCAACAGTGGTTTTCAGTCCAAAAGAGACAAGTTTTTTTGGTGCTATCATAATATTATAGTGTAAACATTATATACAATGTGCTGTAATCTAAATTTGTGAGGTTACTGCAACCTTTTACAGTTCTGAAGACTGGTTTAGTACCTACAGGCATCACCAAAACATCTGGATGCAAATGGATAAGAAAAATATAACATTGCATCTTGTCCTGGGATGTAGCAATATAATTCCCTTCTGTGTAGAAGATTCATCTAATTCTTTATTTCATGCTACAGTTACACACAGCGTTTATTTTACAGTGCAGAACATTTAACACGAAATGCCAGGGACTAGCATGAACACTGTTAACCAAATTTCATCTTAACCATTGAAAAATTTGAAATATAAGCAGATACTGTAGTGTAGGCTTATACACAACAATAACAGAGTATAGGATGCATGCTGATATACATTCATTTAAACAAACTGTATAAGACTACAATATTCATTTAATTCTTTCCTATAATTATAGTAATTAATTTAAAGGAACAGAGAATTGTCAAAAAGTTAAAGCTGTCACATGTACTTTAAAAATCAAGTAAAAAGTTTAAATCTAATGCTGACAACATTGCCATGCTTCGAAAGTGAAGTCACAACAGACTGTATGATTATTTTGGAGTCCAGATTTGTCTGGTATCAGGCACAACTGGCGTCAAAATAACTACAGCAGCCTATGTAGCATGTAATGTACATGTAACACTTTTAAGGACCTAACAATTATATAGTTGATCAAGAAGTGAACAGTGGTCAGATAAATAGAAGAGTCACCACTGGTAAACTCTTGCAGACACACAGAGCCTATGGATTTCCATCCAGAGCAGATAGTAGACAACAATTATTTGGAGTTCTCTGACCATGTAGCATTGAGAGAAAAGGAGCGATGACAGGTGAGGTTCGCAACAAATGAATGCCAACACCAAGCATTCCCTTGCGCTGTGTCCGGGCATCCCTCTGCCACCGGGTCTGTGAAGGACGAAATTCTTTGCAATGACAACTGGTCGTAGAGTGTCATTGAAATACAAGGGTGACCAGTGCCAATCCAAGGACTATCTTGGTCTTACATACATACAAGCAATCCCTTGCAGATGGTAGCAGATGCTGCATCTGGGCATTTCTGTGCCAATGGGTCTGTGGGGGACAACGTTCTTCGAAGCCATCCATTGATCACAGTGCATCACCATAGTAGAACAGTCGGCACCAATCCATGGACTCTTAGCCTTTATTTTCTTGGTAATAACCTGAAACTCTTACAGCGGACGAGTCCATGTTGGTGTGCAAACTTTCGAACACTGTCCATACCACTGAGACACACCAATGAAATGGAGAAAATCTCCAAGAATGCACACTACCAGTAGGTCACATTAGAAGTCTGAACAAAAACAATATCAAGCATAATCCACTTGCGACCAACAGATTGATCAAAAATGACCAGCTAGAAAAATATGCGGCCATCTTAGCAATGCCATGTGCAGTGCACACATAATCTATCTACTATTCTGTTCTACACTAAATAACGTATTTTTTACAGAAGCAAAGGTCATCATTGATGCTGCGAGCTAGCACGGTTGTAAATGGCATAGGCCAAAAATGTCAAGGCACTGTAAGGAAAACCCATCAGAACACAGGCCTGAGAGTGCAACTCAAAACAAATGACGGTTACACGTTGGAGGAGTGAAAATAAATCAATATTTCGTGTTATTTTAGGTTTTGTTTTGCATTTTCCATAGACTGACATTTTTTCGTGTTAAGTGATATTTTTGTGTTAATTAGTTTTGTGATAAAGGAACTAATTTACATTACAAATCATTGTTGGAATGGACTAAGCATCTTCCATGTGAACCAATAATTTATGTTACATGTTTTCATCCACAAAAGTGTTTTCCACTGTACACATAATTTATGAAGGGCAATATACTTACATAAATCTGTGATAGATAGATATTCAGTAAGTCAAACGCCTAACCATCTAAAGCATATCAATATGGTTTTGTAGTGAAGAAATGCATGCTTGATAAATTAGTTACAACAATTTGTGGTTTAACTGTCATTAGAAGAATAAAGAACCAGAAATTGAAACATCACAAAAGCTCTTGACAAGCCTCTTAAATCAAGCTAAAACTTGTAAAACCAGTTATAAGACAGTTATCCTTCAGGCATTAAGAAGGATCAAAATAAACAGTCACATATTTGACATGCTTGAAGTCACATGTAAAATGTCGCTAGTGGGTGATCGAATTTAACGGTTCCGCTCGAATGTTCTGGAAATCCGTAGATCTGTCAGAGTCTTCATCGATTTCACCAATCACAGCCCTGAAAAGTCACACAGATATGCATCTATGCAAAAACAAGTCTGCTCATTCTAAAGGATTAAAGCATGCAAACCAATTCAGTCTTCAATACCATTTCACTTGTGCTTTTGCATTCCATGTTAACCATTCAGTCATATAGTGCAAAGATATATCATATTAGCGCTCAACACATAATTTACCAGCAACCTAGAAATGATGAACTGATGGAGTGTAGTTATGACACACCCGCATAACTGAAGCATTTTATAGATGTGTTCTTAAGTCAGTTTTTGAACACCACACAGAGATCTCATAAATTAATTAAAAATCA
The DNA here is from genome assembly GCA_020284085.1 of Aporrectodea caliginosa. NCBI lineage: Eukaryota > Metazoa > Annelida > Clitellata > Crassiclitellata > Lumbricidae > Aporrectodea > Aporrectodea caliginosa. The sequence goes on from JACEVL010001855.1 coordinate 95,899, forward strand.
ATTAAATTATTCAAGTGGCTGCAAAATGGATTTACTTTACTTTGGAAGTTACATAGTCTACACTTGCACATGGTAAGCCTTCTTCCTTGGATATGAAAACAACTAGATAAAGTCATACAATTAAGATACCAATGGGTACTCTCCTAGATAAAGTCATTCAACGACGATGTCAGTGGTTACTCTCCTAGATAAAGTCATACAACGAAGAAGCCAATAGTTTAGTCATAAGATAAGAATGTAAGTTAACTTGATCTCAAACAAGGCATTGCTTGCAAGATCTGAAACAAGGAAGCAGTGGAAGATGAAGACTATCAGTACAGCATCTTGTGCCAAAGTGGTTAATTCACTGTTCAGCCAAACCCAAAAGGATTCGTTGCACAGTAGTAAGATGGTTGTTGCAACGTATGTGCTTCATCCGAGACCTTTTCAACATAATAAATGAGCCATTACTCTATTTTATGTTATCACACAAGTACTGCTTATACAAAATCTAATTAGCACTGGTGACATTGATCAAACATTATGGCGAATACTTACACATTGTCTCCTCGGATGATGTATAAGCCCAGAATGACTTGTTCCACTCCCTGAGATGTGCTGTAAACCCTTTCATGGCTATCGTCTAGAATTAGATTTATTGTCTGGTCGAAACCTTTCAAGGTTCCCTGTTGCAGAAATTGACAACAAACCAACATCATCAGCAGAAACAGAAGGTCAGAGCAGTTTCATGTGTGCAAAGCATAAACTGTTGGAGTTGGCAGTACTTAATGGTTTTTGTGTGGCCAGTTAGGAAATTGCTCTGGGGAATTTCCACTATGTAGATACACATCATCATCATCATTGCAATCAGTTCCTGGTGCTAGCCATTTGGTGCAAACAATGGGTGTAAATAAATGAACTCCATGTTTTTCAGCCAATGGAGATACAATTATGGATGAAAACAGTAAAATTATTACCTACTAAGCTTGCTCGAGCAAGTGTTCTATTTCACAGGTAGCACCAACTTAGAACAAGTCCATTATGAAAATAACTAAAATGATTAATGATGGCAACAGCATAAAGGTCAGAAACAGTCTTGCAAAAAATTATTCTATTTAAAATCCTTGCTGATAGTTTTGTAAGTGAAATAAACTTAATTGTGTAATATTACTTATAGCAGCCTACTGTAATCATAATACATATATACATGTGTATGGATCATTTGCTGCAAAAACAATTTAGTTTCAAGTCTGACAGGATGAAAACCCTGTTTTAATTACTGAATGTACACACTTGACAATACACTTAAAACTGATACTCACCACAATGATACGTCCATCAGCGGTAATTATAGACACAATACCTGAATAAGACAGTTAAGGAAAACAAAACCACAAGTGATGACTGCCAAAAACTCTGGCATGAAGTTTATGCATACTGTGTTGATTCAACAGTTGAACACTTTAACCACGAGCTGCAATGGTTTCCCAGTCGCCTTAGTACACTCTCGTCATTAAAGTGTTAAGGGTAAGCTGTGTGACATATTTCAATGTTTGCACTTTACAACCTAATCTGTTAGATCAGACTATATGGCAGAACAAAACCAGGACCAAACAAATCAAGGCACAGGTTGTAAAGTCTCTCCTCTTCAGGTTTGGAAACCAGATTAATATCCCAGGGTAGGTCAAGACAATCAATCGTAGTATTCAGTAGATGTTTTCAAATAGGACTCGTGAAATAAAGTTGCAATCATCTTTGGCGAGGAGCTGACACCCAAGTGGCCATAAAGCGAAGCTCATACCATATCTGAGAGCAAAGTGATAAGACGAAACAGCCTATGCAAAACATGCGTGTTTGACTGAATCACAGTGAAAAGGCGAAAGTCACCGTCATCGTCAAGCATTGCAGCACCTGGCACATCCTGACCAATTAGGCCCCTGTGTTCAATAAGCGCCTGTCTTCAGCAGTTGTATAGCCCCACCAGGCTGGCAAGGCATACATGAGCTGTGAGATGGTTATTTTAGCAAATTTGCAAATGGAAACAGGAGGGAACCATGGGGCCTTAGAACTCCGAGGGCATACATGGATGATGAGCATTTTGATAAAACAGCATCGACATGTGAGGACATTCTAAGATCCCGGCGGAATCAGGGTTAGGGTTTGTGTCGTCTTTAGAAAACATTGTACCTTCCGCGCAGCATGCCAAAAGATACCGTAAAGCGCCTGTAAACTTACGCACCACGATACTAAATGTTCGTCATTTAACGTAACATGCCTTAAGACATTTTCAAACTTCTTGGTCAGTGCTCAGCAATTGACTCTAAGACATATGCGATCTGCGCTTTTAACAAGTTTCAAAGGTCCTTCAGCAAGTGGTCTACTCCCTATAAAACGATGCATTATCATATACACTGTGTCCACGACACAGTAGATCACTAGACTTTGTAATATCTTGGTCATTTGTAGTAATATAGGTACTAAATTTGGTACACATGAACTTCAGTCTTTTCTAACTATACCCTGCAAATTTTATTACAATTGATGCAACGGTTACGAGGATACACCGATCTGAAATTTTCAGGAACAAGTTACCAACAGTAAAACGCTTCGACAAGTGGTCTGATCATCCTGACTAGCAAACAGCATGATATTATTTGTTATCATATAACTTTCGTGGTTTACTATAAATGATCCGTTGTGGCAACAGTTACTAATTGCTTGCTGACACCAGCTAAGGGACCAAAGGATCACGGAAATTCACATAACTTTCCAACGCATAGGTCATTCTTTCTCAGAACTGACAAATCTTATCCTCTGCTAAAACCATTTCTTTAAACAACATGTATACTGTTACAAGGTATCGTAGTGTAAATGTTTCCAAAAATAACGCTTATAAACAACAGTCTCACCTGCGACGCCAGCAAAATGACGTCAACCTATGCGTTTACTGTTTGGTAACTTGGTTCCACAACCACCCAATTACATGCTGGTATTTCGTAACCGTTGCATCAATTCTAATAAAATTCACATATAGATAGAATAGACTGAAGTTCATGTTTACCAAATTCAGTACCGATAGTACTACAAATGACCAAGATAATACAAAGTCTAGTGATCTACTTTATCGTGGACAGTGTACTTTCTTACCTATTACAAATGGGCGATAAAACAGTTAATAGATATTCCATCACTAACACAAGGATACGGTTCACATAACTTTCCAACGCAGAGATCATGCTTTGTCAGAACTATAAACTTATATAGCAGAAATTAATCCACATCAACTTTCAAATGTTTTAAATTTTCAGGACTTGCAAAAACTTCACGACGCCGCAACAACGAGCCGCTCTTATTTCAACATGGCTACACATCGACGCTACCTGCTGGCATTTATTTAGCGGCAATCTTTATTCAAAGATCTTTACAATGCCGTTTACAATAAAAGCGATGGTCACTAAGAAGCGAAACAATACTCGTTAGACAAAGCCAGTCGAGATCCAAGAGGGAATTTTTGTCATTTTTATAATAATTACGCTACTCGTTTCACTCGTAATTTTTAATAAGTAGACCTACCAAGCAGTCGCAGAAGCTACATTTTTGCTCCGATTAATAATTTAGTCGGATACTCGCTCTCAAAGATTGCCAGTAAATATTTACGTTTACGTTAATTCATGTCCAGATCCAGCTTTATATCCTAAAGAAGGCACTCGGAAAGGCTACTCGGCATGGGCTTAATCGGAGCGAAAATATGGAACTGAATTAGACGCAGAGTAGGCCTATGTAAATAAAATAGTAACTCGACTTTTAAATGGAACCCCAGACGTTCACTGGACCCGTTGCCGGTCCGCTTTGAACCGCAGCAGACGCCAACTGATGATCTGACATAATAGTTTGGGAACATTTTTAACAAGGATCAAGGGGCCTTGTCCAATGGTGTCGTAAAATCTCGGTCCTCAAAATTCGGTACAAGTCCCTCGTCTTTTTTCTTTAGTCGTGGCTGGGCCGGGAGCACTTCTGAGTAGCTTCTTGAAAGGGCGCTATATAAATGCTCTGAATGAATAGGGGAAAAACTGGCTTCATACAATTATCTTGAATTATGTGAATATTTGGCGACTTCTCGAGCACATAAGCCATAATCAAGGTGGTTTCAAGTAAAGCCCAGATTAATGTAGGCGGTAGGACTACAAGTGCAGGGAAGGTTAGTGTTGGCATCTAGTGGCTTTGTTCCACACTCTGTCTGGAGACTCAACACATCCTCAGACCCCTTTTGCCTTGTAAGTGTAAGTAAGTGTTGAGGAATTACACACAAGATATACAGTTTGTGATGGCTTTTTCTACCGGTAGGAGCTAAATGTCTTCTGCATCTGATAAACTTTGCACATTTTAACAACTTAAAATTTAATCAACCCGACTTTGAAGCTGAAAGCAAGTCATGGAAAGCAAAGGCTTTAATGCCAAACCAGAATTTAAAATAAATTTTTGATACAAAAAACAACGCAACTGAAGTTATCGTATAATTTTTCAATTTAAACCATGTCCAGTAAAGCACCAGAAATTTTTAGCACGCAAAGAGACTTAGTAGAATAGAATAGAATAGGTCTTAGAATTGGTCTTCAAAACTAACAGCTGCTTCCTAGCATAACTGAACATCTGAATTTGAATATGTACACCAGATAGTCGACAAGCATTTCAAAGGCCACATAATCCAGCAATCATACGAACGTAGCATCAATTCCAGTGCCATTGTTGACAACAACGAATGTCTACTTAAGTTTAACTGGGACTTTACAATAAAACACATATTTATTGTTTAATAAAGTGTTTTCAACAGATTTAATCCTCTAATAGTGTTATTCATCGCCTATCACATTTAGCTAGGAAACTAAGCAACCAGATATCTTGAAGATATCTGATTTTATTTATTATCATGTAATCAAAATACCAACATGAAATATCGAAGTGCCTAAACTGAATAAGTTTTCAAAAAACAAAATGAGTGCATTATGCTCTCACAGACTTTCACCACATCAGAAAATCCCTAGGTCACTCAGCCAGTCCACAAGTAACGATCTTCATCCGCAAGAAGACTGCAGTTAATCTGCCGCAACATATAGAAGTCTGCTGTGAAGCGACAGAGTGTCGTTGACAACGGCCTCAGTCACTTCCTGCGTTTGATCCTTTGATCCATAAAAACGGAGACGTTTTCCTCGTAAACCAAAGATCAGTTTCACCTACAGGCCATCAAACACACAACGTTGAGCGGCAATTCTAATAACACCCTTCAGCAAAGATGATGCATTTAGTGATCTAATAATGGCACAGTTAAAAAGATAGCTATGCATGCAGCAGTTTTGAAATTGGAATTAAAAGGCAATGTATAACATGTCTCAAAAAATACACACAAGCATATATATAAACATACATACAACATCAAACACAAACACATATACATACAACATCAAACACATACACACACACACACATATATACATACAACATCAACCACAAGCATATATAAACACATATACATACAACATCAAACTACCCAATTCACATTCAATAATATCATCATTTTTTTGTTTTTCTCACCTGTTGAACCAGCTCAGAGAATGTGATCTGGTATTCCCCTCTTGGATTCTCAAGAAGCACAGTTGCGTGTTTCCCATTAACCATTTCCACGTTGACATAACGACAGACAGGGCCATGTCCATTATCAGGTGGAAGAGCAGCCACAGCAATCTCCCTCACACTCTCAGCCCCAACATGACCTCTGACGATGGTCAAGTCAAGTGTGTCTTGTTTAACCTACAGCACAAAACAATCAATTCTTCACATCAACAGGATCAAAAATTCAGAACGTGCAAAATTCTAGATTAACCTAATGGCATTCTTCGTTAGTACCAGTAATCACTGGTACAGAAATATAGTTTTGCTGAAAGAAACTGCCAACATTTAACTCTCATATCCTCAAAGAAAGAGCATAAATCATAAAAAATTATGTTATCAACTTTTACAACAGATGTTTAGAATTCTGGATGACCACTTTACAAGCCTTTGTCAACACAGCCCTCTGAAGAGTACGTACTTGCCCTTACTACAGAAATGGATCAGTTAAAGCATACAGTATAAATACCTCAGCACATAGCACATACCTTAGCATCTTCTGTGATTATGACCTCAATGCCAGCAGACGGAAGAGGAAAAGGTCGGAGCGGCTGTTTGATGGTTGAGAAGATGAAGTCATCAAACTCCGAGACAACACGTGCAAGGGTCCCACTGGCTTTGTAATATATAGTCACGTCATCCGTAGGAACCAACTTGGCCTGTCAATACAAGAAATCAGTCAGTGAGCATCAATTCACCATTTGTAGAAGTTGCGTTTGTGTCAGCTTTTGAATTTAATAAACGACTATTGTATTGTATTGTATTGTATTGACAAAGCCCAGTGGAAGGATGTGAAGTACGTTAACACTGTCAGACGAATCTCCTAACCATTTTGCATCATATAAGAACCATTTAGGTAATCAAGTTAAGACAAGTCAAAGTAATGTACTTTGCTCACTTAATACTCCACTCAACGGCTCTACCTCTGCATCGCAGCTTGGCACTTTGAAGATGATACTGGCCAGCATCTTTAAGCCATCTAGGCCAGCTTCATATTCTGAGGTTCATCTCAGATTTTGAATGCAATCTGGATGTGCTTTTGTTGATTGGCTGTTGTGTGATTGCACTTCAGCAAAAGATCTTTCAAAACTCTACTTATGAGAAGTTTCTTCATAGGCATAGGCATACAAAAAGGTGTATTACCTTTATACCTTCAACATTTTATACTTTGACATTATTTCAATTACTAATCTCTAAACTGTGCCCTTATGTTTAAAGGACTGGCTAAAGAACCTTCAATGACTTCGAGACAACACAATTTTTTTCAAACAATTAACAATGAAGTTATAGAATCTTTATAACTCAATAATAAGCATGATAGTTCAGAGTATACTCTGCCAAAATGCAGCGTACAAACCTTCTTTCTTAGTTTTTGTATGCGATTGATGACTTCTCTGGCAAGGCCTTCATCGACCATGGAGTCATCAGGGCTTACGTCCAACAGCACCAAGATCTAGAAGTACAATTCATCCAATTTAACATCTCTCCTCAAAAATGAACAGGCTTAATGGCTTAATCTCAGCTACCTAAACCCAAACTATCCATAACAAAAGGAAATAAAGTTCTACACAACACAGACCTCTACACACAACTCTACATACAACGACTTTTCTGTATGATCAGGCCTTGCTTGGGAGCGCCTCTGAGTAGAGCCCTTGAAGAGGCGCTATATAAATTCTATGATTGATTGATTGATTGAACTGTACATAAAAGCAAAGTACCGTAGGCCATAAGGCACTCTCATCGAGGGTTCAACTTAGAAGTTTAAACCTATTTTTTTTCTATTTCTTTCTGGAAACAAACAATTAACAATGAAGATACATAATCTTTTTAGCTCAATAATAAACACTGGAAAATGGCACAATCTTTACCACACTTAGATAAATGTACAGACATCAGCCATAACAAGAACATAAGAAATGTAACATGAAATGACATAGAATAATTTCTTACATTGCTATCCGAGTGTGCTTCATAGTTACTCTGAGTTGGGTCATTGGCAACACTGAACGTGTAGATGAGTCTCAGGTCTTCAGGACTCAGTGTGTGTCCAGCCACTTCGATCTCTCCTGTTCGCTGGAATTCCATCAGCTGGTCATCAGAGAGTTCCTTAATGGCCGCTGTCACTGCCTTGAAAGCACCCTTGAGACGCGCCCCCAGCGTCTTGTGGTCTGGTTCTGCACGAAGATGAACTCCATACTTATGTTTATCGGTGGTAACCGTCACGGTTCGTACATTCAGCTCCTACACATAAAATCAAACACAGAGATAAGACTTTCAGTTCTCAGATTACACAAACAACATGTATGGGATATTGTGGCTTAGCATCAGATGAATGAAGATAACACTGCACAACAGTAAATAAATCATCATCATCTGTAGCATACTCCTCCCTGGGTTTTTGCTGTTTCCACGATAGAGCCAACCATCTCTATTCTGGGTCCCTCTCCACGCTGCGTGCAGCTCAAGGTTGTGGTGCAGGTTCGCTTTCACCATTCTTGTCTAGGTGCTGGTAATCATTACCCGCAAGGTCCTAGCAAGGTCTTGGTCACCTTCACAGCACACAATGTGTTCTAGCTCGAATCATCTCCGATACTGGAATGTGCAGTGGTAATTTCCTCATTGCAGGACCGTTTTTAAGGTTATGCGAATGTGGGTGCAAAAAATTTCCACAGGGGCCCGTGTCGGTCGTTTGTTTGTTGTTGGTTTTTTCATATCCCATTTATCCATTAGTTATAATCCTTATATAAGCTTACACTAGTAATTAAGTGGCGGCCACTGACTGTTTGAGAGTAGGCCTAAGTGTAGGCCTAAATAGAACACTTCAACTCTAAATATAACAACAATTTATCAATAAAATCTGATAAATCTCAAATATGTTGCTAATTCTTTAAAGCTGCAGCCATCAGCAAATGAGCAAATGTTATTAGGGAACAACCGGAAATCGCTTCGGCCATTTGCCCCGGCCGGATATCGGGTTTTTCGGAACTATTCGCCTCGGCAAATAATACCCACGCAAATACCTACAATTTTTGGAATTCGATCAATCTCAAGATTATAGTTACAATTTACAAATAAATTATACAACTGAACTAAATTTCTGCAACAATTTAAGTATTTAACCGAAAATCGCTATTTAGCGCTGAAATTGGTTGTCATTGTTCTAGCCCTTCGTAATATAACTTCTTTAATTTGCACACGACGTCATAGTCTCAGCAGACTCATAATGTTTATGCTGATCTTTTTTTTATTACATGTAAAAAACGGTACTCGGTTCGTACCCGGATCCGGCAAATAGTACATCCAAATACTCGGATTTGCTACCCGGTAGAAAATGTCTACTCGGTTGTTCCCTAAATGTTATAGGCCAAAATATCAGTAAGCAAGCAAACCGTATAAGTAAGCACTAGTAAACATAGTGAATTAAATTAATATAATCAATAGTGCTTCCTTAGACTTTTTGATTTCGCAGAAATTTAAAGTGAGACTGAGACTTTCACCCGACGTTTAGCAAATAACAATAAAACTCGGCTCAGGGCCCGCAGTGCACCGCACCGTTTGCACCTGTGTTAAAAACAGCCCTGCCTCATTGGTGACATGCGCTGCATATGGAATGTGCTGTATCTTCCTGAGGCAAGGAAGCAATGAGCTTTGAGCAATTAACTGATGACCTCTGAGAATCTTAGAATCAACACGTGAACCTCTCAAAAACAACATTCCATGCAACAGTGCTTAGTTAAAACTGCAACCATTCCATTTGCAAATAGCTACAGAGTTTAAAGAATCGATCAATAATATCACAACAGATCCTCGTAAAACACTCCTGATTAGTGGATTAGTGATCAAACAAATAAACAAATTCAGAAGACATTTAATCAAGTCATAACCAGATGTGTAACCAATTTTAAAACATTTGCAGGCCATAAATTAAAATGAATTCACACACTGAATTTCAACAAATGCCAAATTATATGCACATAACATCTCTAACCTCTTTGATGTAGGTCTGCAGAGCTGAGATATCCCGAAGAACTCCTTCGTCTTTGTTGATAACAACCACTTCTTTCAGTGGGTACTAGAAAATAATAATAATAGCTACTTTAACAACTGTCAAGTGTTGCCCACAAAACTCTAGGCCCTACAAACAATGAACGAAGCTTTGAAATTAGTGCGTGAGTTTGGCAGTCACATTTCAAATACCTCCAGAGATCGACACGATGTTGAGTTTCTTTGCCAGTACCAGTGGCGTAGCAAGGTTTTTGTGGGCCCTTGTGCAGAGCTTCAGTGGTGGGCCCTCCTCTGAACCCCTTCGATTTAAAAAAACGCCGTGCAAAAAGCGGTTTCTTGCAACATAAATAAGTTCAGGTAGACCTAATCAAATTAGACAAGTCGCAAGTGTCAAGTCTAAGGTAGCCTAGGAAGAAGAATCCTAAAAATTAAAACATTCGTTTTCACGCGATATATTTGGCAAAAATGTGGGGCGTGGTGGTGTAGTGGTATGTTCGGTGCCTTGCAGCCGGAGGGTTGCAGGTTCGAATCCACCTCAACGCCGCATGCGTAGGGACCTTGAGCAAGTCCTTCGCGCACAATTGCTCTGCAATATAATTGCTTCTGCGCCGCCGAGGTGTGTGGCACTTCTGAGCTTGGGGCAACCTTAGTAAGAAGGGCGATATCAAAGATCAGTTGTATTGTATTGTAAAAATATCCACCACTTTTGAAGCGTCAAGTTTTTTTACATGTTCATTTTCTATTGACAAGATTGCCAGGTCGCTCAGACGCACTTCTGACATGGTACTTCGTAGATAGTCTGTGATGGTCGAGCTTCAGTTTTGAAAATTATCGTGCATAATATGTCGCAAAAGTCACAGGCAAAGTCAGCCACAACGTATGTAGGCAATTCGGACATCACTGAATGTAGACGACAGAACAACATAAAGTCTATGAGTAACAGTTACGCAATTTCGAAGATGGATGACCTAGTTGACAACTTTGGACGAAAGCTTGAGCAAAATGACAACAGCTGAGCTGGAAAAGCAAGCGAAATGTTGGTATCATGATTAGCTATATGGCCTACAATTCATCCGCTGCATAGGCTATAGGCCTACAGTTCGCAGTCAGAGGCATCCACTAGTGTTGAAGACCAGGCACGTAGCGAGAATTAAATTGAAGAGGAGGCAACTTCACAGACCATTGACAAAATCCTGGTCATTGGGGTCATTATAGTCATTCGAATTTCTAGCATATAAAAAAGCACGAGGAGTCAACTGCCTCCTCTTGCCTCAATGTAAGAGGCAACTATACGCCTATGTTGAAGACAATAGAGCGCTGAACATTTTAGCCAACAAACTAAGGCTGAGAAATCTCTGTTTGATTTGTCCACTATTGAGTGCGTACGCTGTACATGTAGATTTAGGCTAAATAAATAAATAGTAGAGATTTTTGAGTGCCGTATATTGTAGGCAGTCGATGACTCGAAGCAACGATTCAGAAGCACTTGCCCGTTTTGAATAGGTTCCACGCCATTTAAGGTCCCCGTTCACGGACCGTTCTAGCCCGAGATTTTTAGATCTCTGAAATAGGCCTATGCCACCTTCGGGAAGCGAACCGCGATCCGCACGCTCTCTTGCACACAGGGGCATTAGACGCAGCATATACGCTCTTACCGATGTAGCTAACTGGGCTTGGTTAAGTTGATTTGATTACATTCTGAAGGAAAGACCCTCTGACGGTCTGATCGCTGGGGGCCCCTGTTCCGCCGGGGGCCCTTGTGCTTTGCACAACCTGCACAACCTATTGCTACGCCACTGGCCAGTACCTCTCTATAGTACTGTTACCTTCAAGGTACTTTTCCAGGTAATCTAGCAAGTTTTCAGAGATCTACTAGCAACAAATTTCTGACCTAATTTTTCATTCCCGAGCAATCACTCCTACCTAGGGGTAGCTTCAATTTGCTAAACTTTCCAAAAACACATGCCGCAGAATAACAATGTCCATGACAATGTCTGGACAATATCACAAAACTATCTAAAATAGTATACCGTAATCATAATATAATTGTTCAGTCACACTCAATAAATTCCAATATTAAACTCTCACATCTTTAAAGACACTGGAAATTGCATTTAATCACGCAAATCTTCTCTTTACTACAGAAATGAATTAAAAAGTATATAGTACAGCGACCTAAGTACGTAGTACAGAGACCGTAGAAGTGTTAAAGCATAATATATGATGATGAAACATCATCTAGAGAAAAGTGACATCACACAGCAATATACTGCAAGGTCTGTTAAATGCTAAGTTCTGACTGACCTTCATTGGAAGCGTCTTTCTGTCTCGAATGACTCTACCCAATTCAATCACCGTCTGCATCCGAGAAACAGCCTCTTCGATTGACACATCAATCAAGGAATCTCTACAAAACAGAATATCATAGTAGAATAACAAAACATGCTTCTTCTTAGGACAACTACTTAAGAGTTAGAATATATCCTTGCTTCACTGTGAGTCACATCGCAACAGATCTATACAATAAACAAAAGCATAACTATTTCAAAAAAAGAATTCCCAACAGCCAAAACCCACAAATTAACAGTATAATAAACCAGCATGTTTGCTTGTCTTCTGGCTTTGTCTGTTGGAAACACAGATCGATGCCTCACATATTATTACAGCATTACATTTAGCATAAATTTGGCCAGCGTAGAGAGCGACACCGATTAGCTTCTCTTGAAGCTCAGCATTACATACACTTCCAATTACAATTACAGCGAACAATGAACATTCATGGATAAAATTTATTCTTATGAACTCTCACAGAATTTTGAAGACAAATGGTTTAAACTGTCTGAAAGTACTATGCAATAGTCAGATGTTTAAGATAGAGTTGTCTACCTGGACTGAGGCAGAATCAGATAGTGAATGCTGGCCACATCTTCATCCTTTGTAGTACTTGGATCGACCAGATGTCGAAGGTTCTGGTACATGTGCTCAGTCAAGAACGGAACAAAAGGAGCCTTAAAAAACAAACAGAGAGATCATTAACACTTGAAAGTAGGACGCTCATATACAACTAATTGCTTATTTTTAACTAAGTAGAAACAATGGGTAAAGGTGCTTTTATGAAAGGAAAGGAGCTGAGGAGGAGGACCCATCAGGAACCCACAGAAAAAATGATTCCAAACAATTATACGGAGTGTGGTGTTGCACGGTTCAGAAACATGGACCATCAGAAAGGAGGATATCAGAAGGTTGGATGCGTTTGAGATGTGAGTATAGTGCAGAATATAAAAGGCTAGCTGGACTGAGCATAAAACAAACAGAGGTACTGCATAGGGTGGGAGAGAGACACAGACAGACAGATATACAGACAGAAAGGCAGACACAGAGAGACAAGCAGAGAGACAGAGACATGGATTGGTCACATACCGAGAGGGGATTCCCTACTGAGAACTATCATAGATGGAAGAATAGAGGCAAAAAGAATGACAGGAAGTGACACCATTCGATGTGTAAACATTCCACCTTGACGAAGAACTACCGGGTAAGTAGAGGAAATGTAATAATTGGGTAACAGTATATCACATAATAATATACATTTATTTATTCGTTCAGGGCATTTATAAAAAACCTCCTACAATTATGCACTCAAAATGCAGTTCGCTAAAAGGACAGTTTTCAAATGTTGACAATATACACTTATAGTACCCTTGCTACTACAAAATGCAGATCCGTAGAAGGTAGACCACAAAGCCTGCATGCATTTCTGCTGTTAGAAATTCATATAGCATTAGAGTGAAGTTTTATATGTCCATTCAATTAGGATACTTACCATGACCTTAGTCATTGAGAAAAGTACGCCAAACAGCGTATGCAGAGCCTGGTGACAATCCCTAACGCTGATCTCTCCCTTTAAACGACGTCGGTTCATACGGACATACCAGTTGGTCAACTCATCGACAAATTTCAACAGACGTGGCACCACAGTGTAAAGACGATATGCTACACAGATACAAACATCAATGGCAATTTAACAGATATGAGGCAATATCCAACCAACTGTAATCTATGTGTTGGAAAGTCAACAGATTAAAAGACAGCTGACTGAGTGGTCACCCACCAACATACATGTAGATTAACAATTGTTGCCATTGAATGCTAACTTGTGTACATGACTATGGCACCACATACCCCTGGTAAACATCAAAAAGGCATCATAACAGACCTCTGTATTCTTTGTATAACAGTTAAGCTAACAATGTTAACCAAATAACGTTCAAATGGCTAACAGGCTAAGCAATCCGCACAGCAGTCTACAATCAGCTATCGTGTAGTTAACTGCATTAATACAAGTGCAAAATTACAGTGCTTAATATCCAACACAGGATTTCAACCAATCAATGCAGACATTAGCAACATTGAAAGAAGACCTCAGTGGAGCAAAAAACAGAAATGATGTCTGAACCTTGCATTTCCTGCTTGACGAACTTGATGAGAGATTGAGTGAAGGAGAGAATCCACCGATCCATGTAGTTCTCTGGAAGGAGGTCAATGTTCGTCTCTGAATAGAGGAACTGCACTCCAGTTTCCTTCAAAATCACATCATTCAAATTAACAGCATTCATTCAGTTCTCCTCATTAACAAATATGTACAAAAACCTGCTGTTATACACAGATGTCTTAAAATTTCCTAAAAATGGTCAACAATATAATATAATAAAAATATTCTAATAACCAAATACATAACTCAGAGCAGAATTACTGGTCACCATAGCATAAACTGAAAATGACTAGAAATGAGTTTGAGATGGAAAATGAACCGAACCAAAACTGTTGCTCTCAACTGAACCAATGCGCAAGACTTGTATTAATTAATCAACAAATGAGCTCTAGCTAAAGAATCATGGTTTTGTTTTCATCGAATGCTATCAAATTATCTGCTTGAAAAACAGCCAGGGAAGTATCTGAAAGATCTTACTTTCTCATGTCTTTCGGCATTCTGCATCAGGAAGCGATAAGCGTTATACCAGGGAAGGAAGACATCCTTCAGTATATCACGCACACCTTCCTCTTTAAATCGCAAATTGTCAGCACGCACAACTGGAGAATTTATGAGATAAAGCCTGAATGAAACAAAATTCAGACCAAACAAATGTATATCAAGACCTTCTGGACAGTAATACATTGGTTTAGAAATTAGCACATGAATTAGGATAAATTCTGGTGTTAGACTTTTTCAAACTTTCATGGTAATTTTTGGGCAGTGATACTGAAGCCGTTATTCAGGAAAAAGCATTTCTGGTCTGGAGAAATACTTAGTGTAAGAGCACCAAGTCAAAATAGGTGCTATATAAATGATTAGCTACATTGACTTACTCAAGCTGAGGTGGGCATAAATATGTCTACATTAAACAGTGCTCACGACTTGCATGCTTCAGATAGCTTCACATCCTTATAGTCCATTAAACAGGAAATAAAGTAAAGAAAGTGTGTCCACTTGCCTAATTGCATCAGCTCCATACTTGTCAACGATATCCATTGGGTCAGGATAGTTCTTCTTCCTCTTGCTCATCTTCTGGCCATCACTGTTCAACAGAATTAATTGTTTTAAGCCAAAACTTAAATTTACAACATTCATGACTTTACACAGTTAGGAACACAAAAAATTAACATCTTTGCACAGTTGATATCACTACCTCATTTTTTCTTATCTAATGTAAAACATTTCCAAACATTTATTCTATCATAACGACAAAAATCGTCATAATAACAAGAGAGTACCCCGCAATTTGTTATTTCTTACATTTACACAGCACAACAAGGAACATGGTATAAACAATTTGTGCACAACGAACATATTATACATTACTGTACAGATAAGATCTTATAATACACTTGAACCCATGAACTCTATGCTAAAAAGCTACCAGCTACCATGTTTTGCAATTCTGAGGATTAATTTATACATCTGATAAAAACTATACTACAAATTAAAAGCACATTAAAAGCTGTAAGATATCTTACGCAGCCAGAACAAGGCCGTGGCAGATCAGATTCTTGAAAGGTGCTTTTCCGAACAGAGCAGTTGACAGAACGAGCAAAGTGTAGAACCATCCTCGAGTCTGATCGATACCCTCGGCAATGAAGTCACCAGGAAATCCCTCTTCAAACTCTTTCTGGTGCTCAAAGGGATAGTGGATTTCGGCATACGGCATGCTTCCACTCTCAAACCAGCAGTCAAACACCTCTGACACACGACGGAGAATTCCACCACCAGGCCGCTTGGACGGAATTGTCAGACCATCAATGCTGAAAGAAAATAACAGCAGTGCTAAATATAACAATTGTCAATTTAATTAAAAATAGTATTTCAGCTTTCAGACTCTTATTGTGTTGCCTTGATTTCTGCCTCGTTTCAAGATTTAAAGTCCTAGTCAACGACTGAAGTAAATGAACATTCTTGGTTCAAGTTGCCATTCTGCAAAGGGAAAATCATTGTTCACTCTTCATTTCCCTTGCATTTCATCCCACTATATTTAACTGTCAGCTTCCAGTAGCCACACAGTGCATCACATGCTTCCATACATGCTTTGTCTCTGAATAATCATTACTGCTAGAGGTGCTTTATAAATGTCCAGATACAATACAGAATCATGGTTTTCATGCTGGTGTTTTACTTCGGAATCTCCTCTTGCTTTTAGAACAAAGTTGCTGGGATCATTATGCCCAATTATAATTATTGTGGTGAAAAAGCACATTCTATTTTAGCGTAGGCAAACACAACATCAACACAGAAATGATTATCTGATTAAAGAACAATCATCCTACAGATGAATTGACTGATTACCAGTCAATTAATCTGTAGGAGCATTCTTGCTCTTCCCACCAACACTTGCTCAGTTCTGCTAACACCAGGACTTCATCACCTGATTGACGAGCACATGTACAGCATTAAACGAAACTAATGAGTCCTTCAGAGATGCTATAAAAATATTTTGTTTCCAATTAGTCTCTGCTCTTATCAGAGATTGTCCTTAAGGGCAGAGCTATGACCAAGTCTGGATCAGTAGTAAAGTTCTACTCACTTCTCTCTGTGAAGATCAGTGATGTTCTTGACCCCAGTCAGCTCTTCCAGTTCAGCAATTGATCCTATGCACACAATCTCCTCTCCATCATCACTGACCCACAGTGGAATTGGTGTGCCCCAGTAACGGTTGCGTGAGATTGCCCAGTCTCGAGCGTCACGTAACCAGTTGCCAAAACGCTTCTCTTTCACAAACTCTGGCACCCTGAAGAAAACCAAAACTTGTACAAAATTTAAACTTAGGCTACAGAACCATTAGCAAGACACATTATCTCGACACTTTTGGTCCATGGAAGCAACCAGCTTCCACAGGTCCACAGCTTGAAAAAGTTTAAGAACCCTTTTCTTGCAAGGCTTAAGAACATGGCTTAAATTTGTTTTGCATCTTCCCGTTAGGATGTAGGGGCAAAACGCATTCAGATTAAAACCAAATGCCTCATGAGGAAAATTAAACAATGCATATAAATTCAATACAATACTGGTAATCATGCATATGTACAAAGAAATTTTGGCACAGCTGGTTCTTCTGCTAGTTGGTTGTAGATCATACCGCATTCCATTAGTATATGTAAGACTGCTGCAAGGTGAAGTCGATAAAGTTCAGTTCAGCTCTGTTAGTTATTATGTCACTGATAGTCTTAAACTTACCAATAAGTCTGGCTGTTGCTGCTCAGCAACTTTTCTACCATGTGTTCCACACGGACAAACCAGCTTGGCACAGCACGGTAGATCAGAGGCGTGTCAGACCTACGTAGGGCAATGCCACAATAAAAGACTGAGTATGAGACAAAAACGTTTGGATTAATAAAAATTTCATCTGATAACCTGCAAGTTGTTTTGTGCAAATGGAAAAATAGGAATGCTCCAGTCCATTGTGATATACATATAAAACGTAAATAAACTGTTCAAGATAATTTTTAACATATATATATATATTAATAGGCAATGTAATACTAGTACAACTACTACAAAGCATTCAGTTTTGCATTTAAATTCTCTCGAGCTACAGATTCAGCTAACTTGAGACTTCAAAATTTAATTAATTAAAATAACTACAGAATTAAGATGTTTCAATAAATGGCTCTCAATATCTTATTATCTAATGCACATATTGAAAACATACATTATTAAATGATGAAATGTTGTAAAAGTTGGTTTTCTCACCTCCAGCAGAATGGATAGCTGTGATTCAAGGTTGCACTACGAAAAAGCCTGTTATGTTCCTTCAGCCATTTGATGATATTCTTATCAGCCTCCTATAACGATGAAATGATATTGGTCAATGCACAACAAAAAACAGTACATAACAAAGTTTCCAAGGTTTCCCAGCACCATCCATTCATTAATCTTAAAAGCTAAAAGAAAAGATTTCAAAGCAGTTGTAATCCTCATAAATATGAACAAATGAGACTGATAAATGGCAAAGCAAGGTTTGGAAAAAGGATCATATAAAAGTACAACGCATAGAGAAATTTTACATTATATAATATATATATATATATAATATATATATATAATCTAAACTTTTTATTTGACTGCATATTTGGTAGTTACCAAAATGATTAGTACAACATTCAAAACAACACCACATAGTAACTCTTGATAGAAACTGGACTTTAGAAAAATTTATAGACTCAAGATATTATTTCAGCAGTTCTTAAAATGTGCTATATTAAGTGTCATGATATATACATACATTTATAATACATAAGTTTTCAATAGATAACCTCAAATTTGACACATCATGCAATAATGTGGCATGACTTTTCCTTCACTTTCTGTATGCTGTACTAATATTTATATTATCTAAACACTTTATATTAAAATGAAGAGATGCTACAAATGGTGGATGAACAAAGATAGGAATAATCAAAGCCGAAAGAGAAAATGTTTGGACCACATCATGAGGGGAGACTCCCTCCTAAGAACTATAATTGAGAGAAAAATGGAGTGTAAGAAGACAAGAGGAAGATCAAGAATGATGTTGATGGACTGGATAATGGAGGAGGATTACAGCAAGTTGAAGGAGAGAAAGAGAAGGAGAAACTTAATTTCCAGACAACGTGACGAATGGTGACATTGCAAGTACGAACCTGCCTAGGAAGGCAGAGAACACAAAAGAGGATTTTATATTAGATACAATACATAGCACTGCAACATGACTTTACCTTCACATGCTGTCCGTTGAAATCTCGAACAGGATCCACAAATCGTCCACTCATGTCGACAGGACACAGCGGAGCCATGTCCTTCGAGATGATACCATACCTCAGGCTGATGCGGTAATCATCCTAATTAAAATCCAATTACAAACTGAGGTTAATTTCTATTTTCTTTTACTCAATATTTATGTTTATTTAAGTCAGCATTTGGCATTCCTTCTTCCTTCTCTTGTCTAGTTTAAATAAGACTATCACTTTCAAAAAAGAAGTCTGCCAAAGAGAAAGTTAACATATCTGTGTTAAATGTAAATTAAGTATGAATGTGAATTAATAATAAAAACCAACTGCCTTTTCAGCCCAAAGAACTTGACTGCATTTCTCAACCTAAGCATTTGGATCAAGTATAGGACTTCACTGTCAGTGTTTTTTAAAGCTCTGAACTTGCCTTATTAACAATTTAATATCACACCCACTGCACAACTTTGCAAAATCAAGCACTGGAAATTTCCAAAAGTAAAGCAAGAATGTCAAGCATTATTTTGAAGCCTTTATATAGATCTCCTTGTGAATTGCATGGCTGAAAAATTAACTGCCAAATTCCATAAGAAACTAAGAATAAAGACAGATTCAGGTTTGCATTTTAAAGTCAGTCGCAAAATATACTCGGAACCAGTTATCTTCCACCATAGAACACTGTGTTATTCCAAGACACTTATAAAGTTGGCCCAGATCATAATACACCATGTAACAAAAAAAGATGCAACCTAAAGACAGCATAAACAAACCTCTCCAA
Organism: Aporrectodea caliginosa; assembly: GCA_020284085.1. NCBI lineage: Eukaryota > Metazoa > Annelida > Clitellata > Crassiclitellata > Lumbricidae > Aporrectodea > Aporrectodea caliginosa. Next base: position 115,580 of record JACEVL010001855.1, read on the forward strand.
AGTATGGTGCTTGATGTACGACACCTGTTCCGCTCTCGGCTGTTACATATGTGTCAATCAAGATGGTGAAGGCACCACGAGGCCGCATCTGGTGAAATACATAAAAGTATGAATCTTCAGCCCCAATCTCAAACTCAAATCCTTACATGCTGACTACAGAAATCTTCGTTCCATGGCTTGAGATGAATTTGTTCATTTTGCAAGCACTTTGATAATACACTGTCAAGAATTTTTAGTGGTTCGTCTCTTCACTTGGAACAGATCTTGCATACTCTTTTAACCAGTGGTCCTGCATGTACCTTCCACAAACACTTGAGTTCTCTTACCTTTAGTCAGGCCTGGGTTGGGAGCGTCTCTGAGTAAGTATCTTTGATTGGTGCTATATAAATGCACTAAGTAAATGTATGGATGAATGAATAATCAGAATCTGACACACTTGTATACCAATACTTGATCAATGTAGAAATTGGTGAAAAACAAAAACACCGAGTGTCTCTTATCACTCAATAATCAATGTTCAAAAACAGTTCCATTAACTTTTTTAAACAATGCAGGCAATAACTGGAACTTGTGATACAACTCAGATTTTAACGACATAACTTAATGAAATCGTAATAATTGAGTAAAGTAATTCTACAGTTCTCTGTTGTCATTATCACAAATGCCCATTTGAAATTCTAATTTGTTTTTTTACACATAAATATTCAGTCTCAGCACATAACTGAAGAATTTTCTGATCATCCTTAAAAGCATATTTAATTCTGTTCATATAAGCCCATTGCTCCATTACACAAAATTTTATTTCCTAACAATATATCAATTCATCTGATCATAATGAACTGCTAATCACACAGCTGTGATGAATAAAAGTCTTTGTTTTAATGTATATATTCCCAAATCAGAAAACTTACAAAGTCAAAGTAGTCAAAAATTGGCTTGTAACTTTTGCCCTCCAGAGCTGTTCCCTTGCACCTGAATTAAAACAAATACATGAAACCAATAATCTGTAAAAGCTAACTGCTGCCATCATGAAGTTATAATATTATTGCCTCTGATTCAGGTATAGACGCCTGGCACGTTAATCTCAAATTATGATAAATAACACAATAAACAAGTACATCCATTTAGAAATCAAAACAGAAATTAGCACAACAGCTGTTCAAGTGCACTTGCACCAATATGTACACTGTACAGAACAACTCGTTCTTCGACAACATAAAAAAGCACACCGTCCAACATGCTCAACAAACAAAGGCTTGACATGATAGTGATAAAAATGTAAGTACCTTTCTAGAACCTCATATTCTTCAGGTAACATGTGGAGCTCTGACAATCTGGCTTCCATTAGAATATACATCTTTCCAGATGTCTTTTCTAGAAAAAGATTAAAAGTAACCGATAAGAAAATAAAAATAAACATTGCTCAACTACGACAATATTAACAACTGCAAAGTAGGACCAGCTGCAAACGTATCCTCTGATTACAATTAAAAAACCCAAAAATTTCCTTTAGCACAAACATATATAAGAAGTCCTGATATCATCTACCTAATGTAAACCATAATTAGACCCTAAGTTACACCAATCTTCCGGATATTGACTTGACAATGGCGCGCCTTCGGCTGATGCCTAGTGCATTAGACCAAAACAAAATAATGGTGTGTTTCCGGTAACGCGACCGAGTCACTTTTTTGCCGTGACTCGGAAAATTTTGTAAAAAAAATTTTTTTTAACGGAAAATTTAAAAAAAAAAATTTTTACGGAAAATTTAAATTTTTTTTTACTTCACATACATTAAGCCTTTGCATGCCGGAGATGCAGAATCGCGACATTATAGGTGCATTCACTGAAGCAGAGACGTTCGGAAACTAGCGGTCTTTCAATGGAAAAATGGTGCCGTAAATTACAGCAATAAAAGGGCTAACGTGTGGAGTTTGGAAGAGGAAGGTAATAGACCTGAAAGTGGTGGATTTTCTCACGGTAATTTGACAGGGTTATTTCACAAATCTGACCGCCATATTCATTGTATCAGAAATACCTTTTATCGTACGTGCCATTATAAAAGTAAAGCCTCCTTAGCAATCAGCCTACTTAACAACCTCCGTAGCATTCTACTTTCATAGCAACCGGCCTTCTTAACAACCAAGCTTTGAAGCAAGCAGCCTCTGTGTCAGCCTCATTAGCAACCAGTTTCAAAGTCAGACTTGGCCCCTTTAGCAACCGCCTTCCTTAGCAACAGTTAGCAACCCCTGCCCCTTCCATTTCACCTCGCAAGAAAAACGATGTCAACAAAAATGAAATAAATAAGATTGTTTTCTACAGCAGTTTGTAGGTACATTCTGCAAATAGGCATTTTAATACTCGCATAGAAAATACATACTTTGGTACAGCATGTACCGCTGTGCATAAATGGGCAGTGGCTTAATTTTCGGAAATCACTGCATAAAATTATTTTAACAACATAAAATTATTTTCCTACCTACCTACCCAGTTTTTTTTAACTCTGTTACCGGAAACACACCATTATTTTTTTTGTGCCTTAGACACCAGCATGATAGAAGATATAAATAAGAATTTAAAGAAACATTAGCAATGCAATTAACAAGCATTTAGTTAATAACTACGTGTGAATTGTATTGTATCTAAAGATTTATATAGCACCTCTCTCAGACTAACTATTCAGAAGCGCTCTCAGCACGAAGACCCAAAAACTCTTATTTGTGACACGATATAAACCCGCCTGCCTATCGATTTTGTCCAAACTGCCTATAAATTTTGTTTTGACTAAGTGCCTATGAATAAGCAGGATCCCACGACTTCGCTTTTTTGGGTGCTGTAGAAATCTCGAAATCATGATTACTTAACAGCCATTTACACTCACTTTGGTTGGCTTTCTTTATCTCATCATTTCCATACTTTAGTTTTGATCAAGCTCTACTATATCACATAATCATATCAATTGCTTCTGGCGATAGCCTAAGTTTTTAGAATATTCAAACATATTTTACAACCAAAAATCACAATAAGCAATGCATATTTCTTATTCAACATTTAAAATATTACCAAAAAACAACTACAATAGTTAACACTTATGATCTTTCTCAATTAACATAATTTGGAATTCAAACTAAAAATATCAACAGTAACATCATAACAGGTTTTGTCAGCTTCTTAAAAGGTGCTATATAAAAGCATGGTTATATTAAACTGTAGTTCTATCTTATTGATACCTTTAATTTTCACATAATCCATGTCTGGGTGAACGCAGAGCGAAACGTTGCTCGGCAAAGTCCATGGAGTTGTTGTCCAGGCCAGAACAGACACATCGGGAGATTCATCCAAAGGAAAAGTCACAATCACTAAAAAACACGAAACATGCGAATAATGAATGACAACTTCATCAATTAATTAACAATAAGATAATAATATATATATTATAAAGAACATTTAGTAAGTTCACTAGCCATAAGTATAATTGTAAAGATCAAAGTTTAATACATCAAATGATCAATACGCAACAAATGTATGCTAAGAATATTTAATCAGCGAACCTGATATTACTTACATAAATTCAAGAAAAAGAAATAATAGGTTTAACAAGCATAACAAACAATTTAGAAATGAAAGTAATAATCAAGCACACATATAATAACTTGATAAATAAGTGTTACTAAAATAAGTTCAAAGCAGACAATTTTTATAAAACCAAAAGTTACCTGAAGGGTCGTCAACATTCTTGTAGTTTTGTCCAGATTCAAAGTTGGACAGAGGAGTTCCACAAGCAGTGGAAAAAGGCATCACCTACAGACAGATGAATAAATGAATTAATGAAAATCAGATATTTTCATAATTACTAGGCATGGTGGTCCATAAGTGATTTAGACATTGAAACAAAACTTTGGTGTTTAAATATTAGCAGTAACAGTATTAACTTAAAGATTGGTACAAACATCCTAAATTACAAGAATTTGAAGAGATTTACATACAGATTTAAAAAGCAACGATAATTTGCATATCTATAAAGTATAAAAACTGTCTTCAAATCTATCGCAAAATACATTATGACTTATTATTCGTTAATTGAACGTTAACAGCCATCAAATACCACAAGTCCATAAATATTTTCAAAGAATGTATAAAGACATCATCATCATCAACTCCTAAGTTTTGACAACATAACAATTATTACTAATAGCTATGTAAATTTGTAAACTTTCTCACGTCTTATATTTGAAACAACTATAGCTAAATAATCGATGCCTGTAATCAGATAAATTTCATAATTAAGACAACTGCCAGTAGCTCAAAGTGCTCTCACTAGATAAGATTATGTAGGAAAAATCAGATACCTTGAATCCTCTGTAGATAAGGCCTTTGTCGTAGAGCTGCTTAAACACCCACCAGATGCTTTCCATAAACGAGGGATACATTGTCTTGTAATCGTTCTGGAAGTCAATCCACCGACCTAGTCTCGTCACAATTCGCTATAAACCAAAACAAAAATTCTGTGAGAAAATTCCGCAAGATATTCAGCAGACTCATTAAAACTGCAAAGTATGGTACTGATGGCCTTGGCCTCGAGGTCAGCATTTTGGAGTTGGGACTTTTTCTGCTGTTAACTTGCATGACGTGCCTTAAATGCAGTTCCTTTCAGCCCATACATGGGATAGAGGCAAATTGCATCTGCAATGGGAAGGGGAATACTTCCTTTAGGCCATAGACTACAGTGGAGTTAGTACGCTAAGTTATGTAGAATCGAAGCTCCAGCACTGCTGTGCAGCGAGGAAAGAAATCATGGATTCTGCATAACTGGCAACACTTGGTGGGTACATCAAGGATAAAATATATATAATACTCAAAACTCAGCTAAGAAGACTCCGTGCCTAATCTGACTAGATTAGCTGATTTACATAGAAACTCAATGTCTACCAGCCTTCTGTATCTTGTAACTTCTTGTTCTTGTGGTCCATTTACTTTTCATTGCCTATCTTTACAACATAATAAGATAAGAAAACCCAATGCATAATTAACACATCTGCCTAGATTAGAATGGTTAATAAGATTGATTGACCAATTAGATTAGACTGACCATTTGATTTGGGTTGACTAATGTAATGCATCAGACAAAAAGCAACCTACCTCCCACTCATCAGCATATCTCATAACAATCTTGCGACATTCAGCATTGTACGCTTTAATGCCCATCTTCTCAACATCTTCAGGACCTCGAATTCCCAGCTGCTTGTCAATCTCAAATTCCTGAAAATATCACAAGAATGCTCACGTGACATAGTTGATCACAGAAGCTATCAATTCATCACATATTAGATTAAATAAATATAAACAAATCAATTTCCGGTTTGAAATGTGAAAAAAAAACCTGTCCCCAAAATAAGGTCTTGGAAAATATTTTCATAGAAAAACCTTTAAACCATTCTAATCCCAGAATCCATCTTAGCAGTTCCTCTGCTCCAACCCTCCCTGGTCTCCTGGCAACCGGAGTTGGATCTCCACTTGGTATCTCTGACATGACACACTGCTTATGAATTAGCTGGTGCTCTACACCTACCTTTTGAGTGGCAATTGAATATAGAAATTTGAGATTAAGATTATGATTAACAAGAAATGAATCGTAAAACAGTTCTATCAATATACAATTTATGTTAGGTTCATCGAGTTCAGATAAAGATTTTACAAAGTATATTTTCTTCTGTTTCTGGTGCTTAGCTCTATTTTTATTTCCAAAGTCAGTCATTTTGTTTATAATGTTTTCAATTTTTGTATATTCCTTAAGTCTGTTTAGCATCAGTTCAGTCATTGTTGTAGTACTAGGCAGATGACAGCACCAATTACCGGTAGCTCCCTCTTGGGCTATCATTGCTGCACAAAATCACAAAAACATTTCACTCCAAGCCTCCAATCCAACTTTCTAAACTACATTCTTGACAAATTTGCACAGGCTTTGTTTCAATTTTACTCTACCTCCTAGAATTGACTGTGCACTACCAAGACCTACAAAAATTTTGGATTGCATTCGGTCACTATGTAACCAGCTACCTTTTCCTCAACAATGCATCAACACAGAAAATTGACACTGCCTTTATGAAACAAGGCTTAACCCAATAATAATGAGCGTGCACTAGAGTGTATGGGGGAGGGGGATCACGACATGTGTGTACCAAAGTATACTAGCTGTGTATTATAATAATGACGTCTGTTTGCCTATCAAAAGCATATTTTAGAAACTTTACATCATCTAGATGTATATAATATAACTAAGAACAGATATAAGTGGAAGATATATTTAAAATGGGACCCTAAATGTGCAATTCAATCAATCCAAACAGACATTTAAATCCATCGCATATTTAAATGACCCAGGATGGTGAAACACTCATAGACGAATAAACTCCTCGCTTGCTTGAGGAATTAGATTCAAATGATGACAGTTGCGATGAATCTGACAATGAAAGCTGTCTGATATATCAAGTGGTGAAAATAAAGTGACTTGGACCTATGAAAATTCCACCTTAGACAAAAGTTCACAAATAGCATTTGGTATTTGTTATCCGAACGGAAATATCGGGTCACTTAGGCGATACAGATTGGCTGAACAGGTGTAAGATATTCCTGTTTCACTCTCTGGGCAAGTGTATGAGCAGAGCAGATAAAATGTTAAAGATTGATGTTAACGTCATGTCTTTATGTTAACAACTGATCAAGATATGATAAGTATAAAATTGATAACATTTCATGTATTTCCTTATTTTTTCTTCACCTTTAATTACAATGGTCTAATTACTAAACAAATTATAACTCTTTCATTTATGAAAGTATTTTCAAAATTTCTGTTGTGTTTTGTCTGGCATTAATTTCTGCACATTTTTAGGTTCACATTACACAAGTTGTCACTAAAAATATTTTTATATATTTTGGTCTTGAACATAGCAAACTTAAAAAACTGGGGAGGGGTACACTTTGTGGCAGCTTCGAGTACCTAAAAAATCTTTTTCTCACTCTGGATGGATGGATGCGAAGAGGACAAAAAAATGCTAAAGGATGATGTTTACATTATGTCTGAAGGTCAAGAACTGACTGAGATATCACAAGTTTAAAATTGTTTACTTTATAGGTCATAAACATGATAGGTCTATGTCATCCTGTCATGATAAAATAAACGAAAATTAATTGATTGATTGCTATACGGTCAAACCACTTGTCGTCTGGCCCTAGGTGATAAAAATTCTTCTCGTTGTTTTAGGGTCCTCTGACATTTCAGCATTTAGCACAGTAACTTAGCACAAGCACATTGAACCACATTGTAACAAACACAGTATGTTATGCTAATAGCATTGCGGACACATCACTGCTATTTGGAATCATGGGTAAACTGGTAGCAAGTAAGCTCACATACACTGCATAAATATGAAAAGTACTTAACAGCAATGGATGTCCAGTGTAACTTGTATAAGTCACATTTTAGTATAAAAAACTTGACAACTCACCACTGGCAAGCCATGACAATCCCATCCGAAACGTCTTTCCACGTGAAATCCACTCTGGTGAGCCCATCGTGTAACTATGTCCTTCACAGTTCCAGCCAAGATGTGTCCGTAATGTGGCAATCCTGTGGCAAATGGAGGACCATCATAAAACCGGTATCTGCAATCAGAAACACCACAAAATACTATGATTATTCTTTGCAGTTGTAAACTACTTTCAATAAAAGAATTACTGAACTTTCTGCTATGTATCGAGCAAAATGTAACACAACATGGAACAGGAACTCTTAACATGGCATCAACTGACTGTCAGCTTGGAACAGTATTCCATTGGTTGGGCTCCAAACATGCGTGGAAGTCCACTGTTGGCAAATTTTCTAGTTGGCTGAAAACTGCTTGCTTACTGATGAACTTCTTACTCCTAAAGAACTTTAACATTAATTAGCTAGCATAGGCAACATTCTCAAAAGGCCCTTTAAAGGAGCTGTACTAAGTGTCTATAAAAATACACACATAGTCCAAACTTTACATACAAAACAGCAATTTGTGCTGGCTAATCTTGTAACTGGAGACCATTCAGCAGACACTCAATAAGTAAACATTTTGTAGTTGGATTATAACGCACTTACTCAGATAACCCAATGCATATGCCTGACCACAGGAGTGGCTTCATCCCATAGTTGGCCCATCAAATAAGAGAGGCAATCAGTCACACTTGTGCTCAATCCATTTTATAGAGCTACTAGACATTTATACTGCAAACTTTGTATAGCCAATGTTAACCCATACAATTCTATGAACATATTCCAGCACAAATATATGTATATAAATTACCCATACATACATACACCCACATTAATGAACACATACATACATACATACATACATGCATACATACACACACATTTAAACATAAACACTCACATACATACACACATACAAATAAACATATATACAGAAGCATTCACACACGAATAATACATACAGACATACAAACATGTGTAAGCACAAACATACATACACACACATAAACATGCATGCACGCATGTATATATGCATATACCCATAACTACAAACATACATCTGGTCCAAAAATAAAATCTTGCCTTCTATTTATCAGACAATGCCATTCTCACCTGGGTCTGTTTTTCGATTGTTGCAAACATGTCTGAAATGCATTCAATTCTTTCCACAGCTTCAGAACATTTTCCTCCTCCTTTGAGAAGTCAATGGTCTCAGGTACAGGTTGCGTCATCTTTCCTTATAGCACAAATGCTACAAACTAAACCAAAACACAGTAACGTTTGGACCCTGTCATTTAAACATAACTATTACTCTACATAATTACATCTTCTACATGTGCCATCCGTTGATGCCTTGTGCATTAGACACCAGCACTATAGAAGTAACCAATTATAATTACAGCTATTGTATCTATCATAATACAACAACATTTACAACAAACAATAACTACAATCATCCTTAGTACCTTAGTAACAATCACCAAAGAACAATCATCCTTAGTAATACAATCTGCAAATCAGTGTTCTAACCACATAAAGTGAATAGCATTGGTAGTACTATGGGTGAAGCAGTTGCTTTACAGAGTTTTGTTCCAAACAGATGCATGCAGCAGTTTAAGTTGTTAATGTTTAAGAAGGAAGTAGCAGGAGTCCAAAGTAGCATGACAGGAAGAAGTTACTTCCATGTCTCTGTTGTGGCAAGTAAGTAAGAATGTCATCTTTATTAGTGCAATGTCCACTTTATAAACAACACACTAAACAACAGTAATAGTGTGAGCAGAGGAAAAGTATCAAGAATTCCAAAGCTGTTTATTTTAATAAATAATTAGAGGTAAGTAGGTAGCAGTGCTCTATTTGAGCGAAGTCAGAGGCGGCCACATTGTTTATATAAACAGGCACTCAGTCTTCGGGATTACCAAATTAGATTGCACTTCGCTGTAGGGGTTACCAGGGAAGTTAAAACCGACGGGTGAAGGTCAACAATTGACATAGGCTGTGCTGAGATTCCAACCCTCCCGGAAAATCGAAACCTGATCAAATGTTTACAATTAAACAAAGTCCAGACCGGACATACTGTACTGTCATTTTGAGATTAAAAAGACATTGCAAGGCGTATACTTATCAGAAATTAAAGAAGTTAAAATTTACTCGGAAACTATCGGGAGCCCTTTAAGACGTTTTTTCAAATAATAAACAACACGAAGAAGACGAAAAATAAATCAGTCCATCAAAAAGTTAATCGGCATGGTCTACTCCACGACACACCGGTATGATGTTCGTTGCGTTGATTTGGCAACTAAAACATTAAGCAATCAGATCAGCATTTGTGTATACATCAAACAGGCCCTGACAGCAATAATGTCGTTGTTTTGCTGCAATTAAGACCAAAACTTTTGAAATAAATGGAAATAAACTGACTTCTGATGCAATCCAAGCACCACGTTTCGCTTCGTGAAGAGCTGCTCCACCGACCGACTATCGATCGTACACAGAGCCATGTGACGTATTACTTTTTGCCACATATCGCCATCTGATTACACATAATGTTATCTGTGATACTTTTATTTTCCACGTTAATTTTGTAGTGTTGTTTTGATAATGTAATAAAAACAATTTTCTAATTGTAGGCACGATAACCTCAACGTTTAACAACTGGTTTCCATATATGTCATCTAGTGTGTAGGCATTATAAGAAAAGATCACTGTTATGTCTGACTGACCTCTTAATTTGGATCCTGACCTGGAACTAATGGCGTAACGAAGGGTTTCAGCGCCCAGCGGCAAGAGTTGATGACTGCGCCCCTTTAAATTTTCTTGTTGACTTTTAGTCGTTTTTGTCATAATACTATGTACCACTGAAAAACTAATGTTACGCCCCCCTCCTGTGCTGCACCCGGGGGGCCGGGGGCAGTTGCCTCTCTGCCCCACCTTCGTTACGCCACAGCTGCCTGGAACCGATTTAACCTCTGCCTATCGATTGTTTTTGACTAAGACTTAGTGCCTGTGAATATAAGCTGGTTCCCGCGACTTCGCTTATTTAAGCCCGGTAGAAATCTCGAGATTACTATTTCGATTATTTAATCTGAGGTAGTAAAATTATTTATCGTAATGGTAATTGTGAACTCCAAATTTCCAAAGCGCCACTTAATATCTACATCAAGTGTATAATAGGTCCTTGTATCTACATGTAGCAGGGCGCCAGCAGCGGCCAGCTTTTTCACGAGCGAGAAAGATGGTGAGTGTCAGTGAAGCAGAAAAGGCAAACAGAGAAGTTCTGAACTGAACTATTAGCACAGTATAAGTAATTATTTATACTGTGCTATTAGTTCTGAACTACCAATAGAGCAGTCGTAGCCGTAAACTCCAAACTTCTAAAGCGCCACGCGAAAGCCATGCGCAAGGCACCAGCTTATTCACGAGTGCTGATTCAAGTCAGAGCTGAACTGAATATTGTTCATGAGGTGCTGAAACACATTGTTCAAGTCAGAGCGGTTGTGTGTGATGCTCAGAAATTTCGAAGTCATAATAGGCCTAAATTAGCCTAAATTAAATATTATTTAGGCCTACCACTTACAAATTACAACAGTGGAGCAGATGTAGGAACCTCATTGAGATTATGACCGATCCCTTGTTCACGTGATTTTTGATCGCTTCGTTCTCGAGCAGAAATTTTAACTCGGTTCTATTTGTATTGGTGAAGTTCGTGAAGACTTGAACAAAAAGAGATTTATTACCCTGAACGTCACAGCGAACTTGTTAGTTGATCGAACTACTCTTTGCTTTCCAAATACAATGACCACACCTAAGTCGCTCTAGCAGTCTATGGGCCGTTTGCTTAGTACTGATTGATACCGTATGTTTATATATAAGTGGAACCGATTATTAAAATTATTACCATCTATATTATTTGTATGACTGTCCCCTCCAAAGTTTTGACTTAAGCCGTTCTGTCCCCCCCCCACCAAAAAAAAATCCGGCCCTCGTATAGAGTCTGTCCCCCGGCTACCCCCAACGGCCCCAAGTTATGTATAGATTTTCGCCTCTGCATAGCCTAGGCTACAGGCCTTCGCATCGGGCAACGCATCTCCTGAGATTCTCCTCCACTTGTGCATTTGGCGGGTAATTTTTGGCGTTGTTTCTGTGGCGTTTTTTTTTACTCGGGTGGGTTGCAAGCCCACCGCGGAATCCCCTCATTTATCATGGCTTGGAACAGGTTCAGACTTCCTTGGTCTGAAGCGGAGTTGATCTCTCGAGATCAGTATTTCACAAATCAAGGATATAGGGCCTAGGCCTAGCATTTTTCTGGGCTGGCTATAGCCTCAGTAATAATAATCCCAGGTTTAGGTTAGTAAATTATTATTTTTGTCTTCAGTGCCGTATTTGACGTTGGTAAGCAAGCAGTCTACCTATGTCCATTATAATTATCATCAATCCAGCTTCCATTTAAGTGAATTTTTCATCAATCGAACCCCTGTTTAAGCAAGAATTATCAGAGGCGGATCCAGGATTTCTGGTTAGGGGGCGTAAATACTACCAATCCAATCCCGTAAATATATATATATATATATATGAAATTAGATCACGCAAAACTATAATGATCCTTTTATAGAAAATGTTATGGAACTTTAAAAATATATAGTTTCTCATATAAAACAACTGGTCTCCACTGAAGGTTAACAGTGAAACGATTATAAATCAGTTATCGGTTTTGATCATGCAACCCTTGATCCAAAAAGAAAATAATTAAGTGTCACATGCCAGTGGATTGAGCAGTGTCATTCTCCTTGGATGCTTTCTGGCGTAGGCATTGATAATGTCATCAATGTCTAACTTGATGTCCTTGTGGACAAACAATAAAATGAGTGCATTAAATCTGTCCTCGTTCATTGTACTTCGGAAACACGACTTCACAAATCGCAGACTAGAATTTGCTCGTTCAACACTGCAAGCCGTGACAGAAGTGAGCAGCAAAATGTGAATTATTGTGGTAATATTTGGATACATAATACGACAGGAGCGGCTGTCAGCGAGGGTGTCCGACAGGGTGCTTGGTGTGCTGTCAGCGTTTCTCCACATCTGCTGCCAAAGCTTTAACTCTTGATGAAACGAATCCGGCGAAGGCAGGTCATCATGATAGTAATGAAGTATACCATCAGCAGTGAGTGCGTCGATGTTTGAAACATTAGATGGAATGAGACTTAGACCACGAATTGCTTGTTTCGCAAAATCTCCAAATCGTAGGCTAAACTGCTGAAGTAGACTGTCCAGAAATGGAAGATAAATGTTTCGTTTGAAATGTTCATCTGGCGTTGCAGCGGGTGTGTTGCTTCGGTGAATCTGTTTTGAGCATATTCATACTCAGGTAAGTAGGTAAGAGAGCTCCGGTAAGAGAGCTCCATTCTGCCGGTCCAGCTACTTCAAACATCCTATTCCCAAATTGCAGTTATATTAGTTTTAGGTCAGTTTAGTTTGAGAACATTTGCTGCAGGTTTAGGGGGCGTACGCCGGCTCCGCCCCCCTAAGCGCGCCTGATTATTGTCATCAATCCAACTTCTATTTAACTAAGAATTTTTTCATTGATCTAATTTCTATTGGTAAAACCGTAGTTTAGGCTTGGAAATTATTTTATATTGTCAAATTTAAATGGAAGCTGGATTGATTAAAATAATTGTTGGCCTAAAAAGCCGCCTATATATAGGTGGAAGTAGGATTGATGAAACTATTTCTTTGTTTAAATAGAAGCTGGATTAATGGAAATAATTGTTTCTATAAATAGAAGCTGGATTGATTAAACTAAGTCTTTGCTTCAATAAAAGCTGGAACGATTAAGTTTTTTGTTTAAATATAAATGGAATTGACGAAAAAAATTCCTGCATAAATAGAAGGGTTTCCCTTAGTTTAGGTTGATAAACTACGGTTTTACCGTCTTTGGTTATGTCGGGCTCAGTGGAAAGTGCCGTAACACTCAGTCGCTATATTTAAATGGTAATGATTTGTGTAATGAGTTCTTGACATGTAGTGTTCCACAAGGTTTCGTGCTTGATTGTCTCATGTTTGCATTATACAACAGACCACTACAAACATTGTTGTTGTTTTTGTCTTATTATGATTGTTATCATTGTTATTGGTGTTGCTATTGCTTGTGATATTGTCATTATAATTATTTATTTGTAACTTCTATCAAGACTATTCCTGATGCAAGAGGTATCTACCGATGGCACACCAAAATCAAGACATGCCGTAATCAGGTCAATATTTGAATGATCAGTCCACTAAGACCTAGAGGCAGCCTATAGTATGGTGGATGAGCAATTTAGAAAAGGTACGTCTAAAGCCGAGAATAAATTATTGAAATAAGAATGAACTGATGCAGGTAAACAGCTGCCAAATCTTGGTCTAGCAACATAACGATATAATAAATCATTCACCAAAAGAGGAAGCCAATGCAATGATTTAAGCGCATCGGTTATATGTTCCTATTTAGATGTATTAATTTTAGCCCTAGCGAAAGACTTCTGAACTCTTTGGAATTTCAACATGCATGGTTGATTTTTAATACCAACAGCAAGTGAACTAACGTGATCAAGATGACTCAAGATTTTTGCATTTGTAATAGATATACTTGAAGACTTGGAAACATATCACCTATTGGTGCATGTGTCACAACTGTACATATATGTCGACTTACAAATACTAGTTACCTATTCAGTAAGAGATATAAAGTTACTCAGTTTCAAGTTTCTAAGACTTGAAACACTTGATGCTTGTATGTAGGTATATATGTATATGGACTTTTACAAGGCGTAATTTTGGAACCCATCCTTCGTAAATCACTGTGCACTGATAAGTAGTAGAAATTCAGTGATCAGTTTGTTACAGAGCAGTTCATTGGTCACCATTCAAGATTGAAAGCCCTCAAATGCAGTGAATAACAGCTGCCCTGATGAATGTCAAGTGAAATTTTAGAATAAAAATGATTCTCAAACGATGTCACAGCGAAAAATGAGCGAATCCCTTATTGTTCCTGGTGATGTGTCCTAGAATATAGGCTAAACAACAAGGGGCAATCACAAAACCCAACCATTTAGGTAAATATTTACCATTTTAGTGTGTTGAGTAACCATTTAGGTAAATATTTACCATTTTAGTGTGTTGAGTAACCATTTAGGCCTAGGTAAATATTTACCATTTTAGTGTGTTGAGTAAGTGGAAAAAAAATGTATTAAACCAACTTGGTGCTGTACCAGAAACCGCAAACCAGTGTTGGAGATGATGCAAGAGAAGAGTGGTTCACAGTTACAAAAGCAGCAGATAAGTCAAGGAGAGCAAGGGTTGTCACTTTACATATATCCATAGAGCACATGATGTTGTTATTTCGATATTATTATTATTATTGTTGTTGTTATCATTATTATTATTATTAAGGAGTTTTTAAATAGTGCCTCTTCAAGGTAATCTACTCAGAAGTGCTCCCAGTCCAACCACGGCTAAATAATATTAGGAAGGAAAGAACATGCACTCATGCTTCTATGGAGTTGATTTAAAAATTGGTAGTTTAAAATCAGCAGTTAATTATCAAGCATAACTGCAATGTCATGTCATATTGGCTCAAATTTATTTATATTTTGCACTAATATAGTGGGCCATATGAAACTGGCTTCGCTATCTTGGCTTATGAAGAGAATTATTTATGTTTAGTTATAAGATTTATTAGTTTAAATTTGCTGTGAGTAAAATATTTATATTCTGTTAACAGTAACTGTTTTTTCATTGACAGAAATAAAACTTGGTGTTTTGATGAGAAATCAAAGAAAAATTAGTGAATGCTTAAGAAACTCGATCAAACTGTGCATCAAGTGAAAGCCACAAAAGACGAAATCTAGGATGATCAACAACGTGCTTTTAAAGTCATCAGATTAGTTTGACAAAAAGGTCAACTCGTGTCCCATAAATGAAAACCAGGATTTGCATCACTTGGGAGTAACAAGGGATGAAAAAGAAAATAGATAAAATACAATATACACAGGTGAAGAACAATGCATGTATGAATTCTGTGTAATAAGTTTTACAAGAAGTGATGAATTAAAGTGCTGCAAAAAAACTGACACTGGAGAGAAACCACAAAAATTAGTTTCACAAACGTTTTAAACAAATTAGTTGTCTTTGTCATAAGGCACATTGGGTAGAAACCATATAAGTTTGAACTTTGTCCCAAGGCTTTTTGTGACAATGGATGATTTGGGCAAGAATTCTAAAATCCTCAACAAAGCTAAACCTTGCAAATGTAACCTATGCGACAAATCATTTACCTCTAATAGTCGTTTGAATGTCCATATGAGAACACACACTGGAGAGAAACGATACAAATGTCAACTATGTCACGAGTCATTTCTAACCAGTAATACTTTGAAAGCACACTGGAGAACCCACACTGGAGAGAAGCCACACATATGTCACCTATGTCACAAATCGTTTCCACGTAATAGCGATTTGATTTGCCATATGAGAACCCACACTGGAGAGAAACCATACATTTGTCACCTATGTCACAAATCGTTTGCACAAAATGGTCATTTGAATAACCACATGAGAACCCACACTGGAGAGAAACCATACATTTGCCACCTATGTCACAGATCTTTTGCACATCATAGTCACTTGCATGGTCATATGAGAACCCACACTGGAGAGAAGCCATACATATGTCACCTATGTCACAAATCGTTTGCACTTAATAGCGTATTGATTCGCCATATGAGAACCCACACTGGAGAGAAACCATACATTTGTCACCTATGTCACAAATCGTTTGCACAAAATGGTCATTTGAATAACCACGTGAGAACCCACACTGGAGAGAAACCATACATTTGCCACCTATGTCACAGATCTTTTGCACATCATAGTCACTTGCATGGTCATATGAGAACCCACACTGGAGAGAAGCCATACATATGTCACCTATGTCACAAATCGTTTGCACGTAATAACGATTTGATTCGCCATATGAGAACCCACACTGGAGAAAAACCATACATTTGTCACCTATGTCACAAATCGTTTGCGCAAAATGGTCATTTGAATGGCCATATGAGAACCCATACTCGAGAGAGACCATACATTTGTCGCATATGTCACAAATCTTTTACACAAACTAGTCCGTTGAAGTGCCACATGAAAACCCACACTGGAGAGAAACCATACCTATGTCACCTATGTCACAAATCATTTGCACATAATAGTCATTTGAAGTGCCATATGAGGTCCCACACTGGAGAAAAGCCATACAAGTGTGGAAAATGTCACAAGACATTTGCAGTGAAGAGTCATCTGCATAGGCATTCAAAAAACCCATCGTGAAGAAAAAGTATGCAGTCACGTTATGTTAAAAATGGTTTGAGGAGACTGAAGTTTTGAATGTCCCTGTGAAAACTGATGGGAGTGAAAAGCGAAAACTGGAAGTACTTGGAAATCAGAAATCATGTTTAGCCGATTCTGAACCTTTCCTTGTGAAACCATTTGTGTAATGTGCAATTAAATGTTTCAAATTGATAATGTATTTTTAAGCACTGTTTCCATGCATGTTATTCTCCAGTGAATGACCTTGCTGAAGTGCTGGAAGATTAACACCTGAATTGCATTACTTCTAGATGTAATTTTCAATTTTCAATATTTTTTCTAAGAAACTGTATTCTGCTTCATGATGCATAGCAAAGCCGTTGACTGTTGGATACATTTCAAATTTTAGTTTTTCCCTGAACATGTTTCTGTTTGGAAGACCATTGGCATAATGTCGAATGTAAAAATGTAGCTTGTTTTTTTGCTTTCCTGATCCATGAAAGTGAATATATATTGAAGAGCTGCTGTTGTCTTTATCCTGCTGTTTTATGTTATTGTTAATGTAATAAGCGTTATAACGAAAAGGTCTCTTTAATTACTCTTATGTGTTTAATTAACTGTTTATGTTACACAATCAATCAAATTTAAATTTTACTATTGTGATTATTGCAGAAGAGGCAATCGCTTAAGTAACTTGCTACTTCATAAGTTTATATTGTGTTTTCCAGATGTTTCCATTCTAATTACTTTGGAAGATGATAAGAAACGTAGAGAATAACAGCAAAATTTTGAAGTATTTAGCGCCACTTCAAGATACTCATAAGAGGCACTTCCGACTTAACACAATGAAACCACAATTAGTCTTGAAGTGCTTGTACAAGAGAAGCAAAGGGAGGCTGAGGAATTCATGTCGCAGATTTTTATGGTTGTGTAATGTGGAGTGAAACATTTGATGTATTGTATTGTATTTTCGTTTATTGAGCTACTCTAGCTGTCATAACGCAGCTAGTTAATCGTCGAAAATCGTTTTATTGTGTGGTTTCCAATGGTGTTATTTTCATCTGGACAATGACTGCTGCATTGTTTGAAGATTGCCAGCTCAATTACATTACCCAATGAATATATTTTATCAGTGGAAAATCACTTTTTTGATTAGAAACTAATTTGCCTTATGAATAGCAAGATTGTTGAGGCACTCCTGCCAGTCCATTCTTTGGAGATCTTTATAATCAATGTTGAATATATTTGAAATTTTGCTGTTAATTTTGTGTAACCTGAATATGTTTCATTGGAAGTCTGCTATCACAATGCAGTACCGTATGTAAATATGTAAATGTGTTTTCCTTTTTGTCTTCTGAAAATGCTGTCTTAAAACAGCGAGATGTCATATAAATAACCGTTGTTTACCACACTGTTGTTTGCCTTCATCTCTGTTGAATCAGTATTGTGCACAAGACCAAAACTCTAAAACCAAGACCGCATGGTCCAAGACCGAGACCAAGACCGCGTGGCCCAAGACCAAGACCGCGTGGCCCACAACCGAGTGCTTCAAGACCAAGACTCGCAGTCCAAGACCGAGACAGACCACATTGTCGAAGTCAACAGTCTCAAGACCATAAATGCAATTCTCAGTTACAATGTTACATAATCCGATCATTCAAATCATATTTTAAAACATTTTATCAGTACTAGATCACACAGCGTCTTGTCCCCAAGTCTTGCCCTGTGAGGTCTCATGAAAAGTACACTGCAGCTAATAAACACTCAACAGATCCAGATGTTGCTGGGATACAGAAAAAGTGTCCACCAAATCCTTGATCCACAACGCTTGCCCAACTATTGATTTTGCCTTGAAAAACTGCATCAGTTTGACTAGTCACTAAAGCACCAGCAGTGAGGGTTGACTGTGCCTCAACTTTTCTTGTCGCTTCTGATACGAAGCGAACAATAAGGTCCTCTCTCGCTTTGTCCTTGGCAGATCGTCGCATGAATTCAAAGGTAACTCAGAAGTCCCTGAATGACAATCACTTCCAATAACTGGCAAATATCGACAACAATATTTAACAAATAATCCACCGAGACCAGGCGCCAAACACCAAGACCGCACCTTTAAAGGCCGAGATCAAGACCAAGACCGGCAGATTCAAGACCAAGACTGCATTAAGACAGTCTCGAGACAAGACCACAGTCTCGAGACCATATCACTTTGTTGAATCAATTAAATATTAATGTTGTGCTTTCAGAATATGAAACCAAGAAAAGTTGAGGCACAGTTAACCCTCACATAACTCGTTACTAAGAGGAAAGACTACCAAACCATTAACTATAATTAGGAAGTCAGCAGTTTACATAAATTTTTTTCCAAATAATCACATTCATTTATAACATAATTGCTACAAAAGACTTTAGATTGGTGCAGTGAACTGGAATAAAGTCAACAAAAGCGAGACAATATTAGTTGTGGTGGACATTCCTCTCCCTCACCACCTGACATAATTCCCACAGACAGCTAATGCACTCAATCTACCACAGAGTTTGCTAGTGAACAGGTCTTGAAATAGCTGTCTGTCCTGGTAGGGATTTGAACTGCTGACCTCTGTATTGACCTATAGTCCAGCATGCTAACCACTACAAGGTGGTTGAGAGGAATGGATTAGGCCCTACACTGTAGGAAAGTGATAAGACTGAGTCAATTTGTTTAGGTAGTTGAACCAACTGCAGCAGAGATTTGAGAAAATTAATATGATGGTGCTTAGTGGTTCTGGTGATAGTACAGGTCAGCACATTCTGGACAGCATGGAGGCTATTTATTTTTGGTTATGTCTTTCAAGTACAATGGATTGCAGTAATCTAGTTCAGAAGACACCATTGATTGATGTGGCAACGGTGGATCCAATATTGAAGTTGAGCATTAGGTGTAGTTTACAAAGGTCACAGGTATGCCTGTAGCAAGAGAATTGGTCAATGAGATCAGAGATGCTACAGTTTTGGTAAAATATTAAAGCTTGATTCTTCTTCTTCAGTGTTCTGTCCTTAGGTACGTCCAGGAATTAAGTGATACCATTCTTCTCTGTTTGCACCATTTGCTTAATTTTGTTTATATCCTTGTCTGTTTCTTTTATCCATAATCCAGGCCAATGTCATATTTCTCGGTCTTCCTGGGCTTTCCACTCTTCAATTCTTCCTACGAGCAATGTCCTCAGGAGCAAATTTAGACACAGTGCATAACCAATCCAGTCCAATACACCTTGATACAGTTACTGAAATTTCTTCTACATATCTACTGGTGCATCTGTGCCATTTTAGATGGGTGGGTAGTCAGACCATAGCATACCACATGAAACTGATCTCCAGCCAGATATTCTTACACAGTACCGTAACTACATGATTAAGAAAACTTCAGTATTAAACTATACCACTTGCAGCAATTTCCAAAAATTTCACTTATACAAGGTAATGCACAAAAGTATTTTAAAAAATATGGCAAAAATTCATACAGCTGTTGCCACCAAAAGTTACAGAAATATGAAAGTTAATTAAACTCTTCTACAAAACTCTGAAAATGTAGTGATTCGATTTCAAGATAAACAAGTTGTACCAAAGCCATTAAGAAAAACTGTTTGACACATGCAGTTTGAAAAATCTATGCCTATTGAGCAAAAACATTTAGAGTAAAAAATTTAAACACTGGATAGAACAGTCAATCATCCCAATCCCACTGTAAACTTACTCAATTTTGTGCATTTTAACAGTCCAAATTTTAAAGTTTCGTTTAAGAGTCAACAGCAAAGGTTGTGTCAAACATCTGGTAAGCAATGCCACCTGGAATATTATAGGACATCAGGCAGCATTCCATCTTCTGTGGTTCAAACAAAGACATATCCATAGCTGCAGCAGTTTGTAGGTCTTTGATCACACTCTGGCCAAAGCACATCAGATTCAACTTTTTTACGATTTCGTGATATCTGTTAGGATTTCGAAGCAGGTCTTTCGGATTACAGCCAAAGAACTGGAGCTGGAATATAACATGTTTAAGTCATTTTATCATAATCAGAACTCACTATTAATATTCCTTTGAAAGGCTATTAAAATCCAGCAATACAACAGATGACAACAAAATTACCATTATCACAAAAAACTACAGTGAAAAAAAGAAAAAACAGTACCAAGTTATATGGGACAATCTGATAAAATTACTTAACAATATACTGCCTAGCTAAGAAAAGTCTTGTAAACAAACACAATGAGAATTTGTACACAGACAGGAATTTATTGCCAGAAACATGTTAAACAGCATGTTAACAAAGCACTGCCTAAGAAAGGATTCAGGACTGTTAGTGCTGTTATCATCATTTTATTGATAGATGTTAATAACGGTTAACAACAGATACACTGAAGGTATGCAGGTAAATCATGAACACTCAGACTCTTGGAATTTAGAGGCAGATATCTTAATACAACAGTAAAAGCAGTAACACTGCCATAGTACAGGGATTCACATAGCGGCAAGACATATATTGCTATACGAGCACTAGGTTCAAATGCCTTCAAATATCAACAAACATTAATATTCTAGAAAAACTTTTAGCATTGTTGGAAAAATAAAAAAACAATTATGCATGTAAAAAAATATGCATCCATGCATGAATGCATGCATGTAAGTAGGCCTATTATGGTCATTTACACAGGATTTTTTAAGCCTTTCAAATGTGTTGTCAGTTGTTAAAACTTCACAACTTACTACACTAAGGTAAATTACAGCAGAGCTACAACTGCACAGTTTAAAATAAACCACAAGCCTATATATAGATTTGCAAGATGATAAATTATGTCAAACCAAATCAGTGATAATTACCGCATGCTCTCTCCACAGCCCAACACGAATCCATCCAGTTCCGTCATTTAGAATAAATTCCATCATGTAGATATATTCCATATCATCATCTACAACACAAACAAGTTCTGCTATGAAACACATCAGCCAGTAAACAGCATCCCTCTGTTCTTGGACTGCTGCAAGTAGTCATATTTGGCATTTATGCTCTTAGCCAATTCTATTGCACTGCTTTACAAATTATGGCCTTCACACAATACAGCAGTTTAAAACGATTGAATCGGTCTAGTAGTAATGAAAAAAATTAAGAAATATTGAAGACACATGAATCCAGTTTACCACCACATGATAATCATAGATCACATATTCCATTGTCCTTTGAAATATTTTCCATTTTATTTAAATATGAAGAATTCTGGTTCAGGAAATCTTTATAGGAAAAGCAGAAGTAAAATACAATCTAGGGAATAACTGGAAATCGCAAATACAATACACATTACACACAAATAGGTGCGAATATATTTCTGGACATCTAGTGTTTCTTATTGTCTCTAAACCTATTAAGGAACTAAGATTTAACTGAAAACTTTTAACAATAAGCTCCGTGAGCGGTGCTAGTAAATTCTTAAACTTAAAGATAGATTAGGCAGACAATAATAATTTTTTATTACATCAAAATGTGCCGCTTTGCACATGGAACAAATATTACTTGGTTCATACCGGAACTGGCAAATAGTACATCCAAATACTGGGATTCAGCGCTCTGAGGAAAATGTCTACCCGGTTATTTCATAATGCACTCTCAGCAAAACAAGGAATTACAATCAAAACAGTTATTATATGACTATATGACCTGATAAAGGAAGATAAATACCATTAGTTTAAGCTAATAAAGAAGAATAAGTGCTACAGCCTGAAAAATTCTCTGGCTTTTATACAGACACAAAAACACATGTATGACCCCATTTTTGGTGATCAGATGAAGGAACTTACCGCAATCAGGACAAGAATAGGTTGTAATTTCATTTTCAGTGATTCTGAAGATTGGAAGTCTACAAATGAAAGCATCATAAACAAACTGAACAAAAGGTTGCATACAGAAATAAAACGTTGCTTCCAAAAATGCACAGACACTTCTGAAAAACTAAATCAATATTAATGACAGCTTAAAAATGAATATAGAATGAATATAGAAGACCAGTACCTTGAGCTAGTCTGAGAGGCTAGTGACTTCATTCTTCTTAGCCTCAGCATATGAAGGTGGGTGGCCAGTCCTCTCCACCACCGTCTGATCTTTCCACTGGCACTGGTGTACGGTCAGTGTACTCATTATAGCCGAGTTGGCTATAGAGCACAGGTGGAACAGAAATCTTGAAACAAATTTCTGCCCTGGCAGGAATTTCAACCACAACCTCTTGGTTGACAGACCAGCGCATGCTAACCAGTGGACTATCACGCACCGGTTAAGTTGGGAGTGCCTCTGAAGAGTTTCTGTAGAAGTGGCACTATATAAATTTGTGATTACAATAACAATTCTGTTTACAATAATTAATTCTGCGCATCATACACTGCAAACTACCTTCAAATGCACCTGTTCAGATAAGTTAAATGGTCATGTGCATTCCTTGCGAATAGAATGCAAAAGATGCTATATATCAATTATCTTGATGCATAAATATATTGCATTCAATTGATAGACAAACTGTGTAATGCTCTGTCTGTTTGTTATGCAAGGACTTACACAAGTCATACCTTCTAGTTTCTGATAATTCTACGGATTCGAGGTGGTCTCCAGCATCTGAACACGGAATTGAAGCCCTGCAAACAATAACCACAGTCTATGATAAGCTAAGAACCTGTTGCAAATACCACAACAAAATGGCATTTAACTCAGCTTATCGGTTTTCAGTTGAAATGCTTCATCAACAAATCACACACATTAATTTTATTTGGCATATGTTAAACTAGCACTATTACATTACAAAGTGATTTACAGAATCTCAGAGATGGCGTACTTCGCACAAGACAACAGCAAATGACCCAAAGTTAAATATTCTTTTGACCATGCAATCTGAAGGCACTTAAACCTGTATTGTAATGCAGAATGCGAGCTCAAGCTGCTCCTGAGGCAGTTACTCTACAAGGATCTTCAGCAAGTCCTTCACGCACAACTGCTCAATGTTGATAGATAGTGGTGCTAGACAAATAAAGAAACAATAATAACAACAATAAAAAGCTATATAGATACAAATAATGTTTTGTTTACATTAAATCACGGTACACCGATGATTGCTCAGTCTCATGACACGATGACCGAAAACAATTTTTACTTACAAGAAGGTACATCTGTTGCAGTAGAGTCGGAGGAAACCGGAAGCAGTCTCCGACTTTGGTTGGTAATTCACGGCAAAACCCTGGAACCGGAATTTGTACGGAGGTGTATGCTTCACTATATCAGTCGCTGCAGTTACCTTGATGTGATGGTGTCCGATTATCACTGGAAAGGTATAATTTGGTCACTTCATAAAATGCATATTTAATAATAATATTCATTTATTAATTCAAACTGACAAGCCTGCAGTAAGATTACATGACATAGTAGTAACAGATGATAACAAGTTTAAACAGATGATGCAAGTTTAATAGGAGTTGAATATAACTGTGTGGCAGCCTGCAAGGCGCCCATCTGTCCTACTGCTCATTTTACAGTCGCTCCCTATCGAATGGAAGGCTGGGTCAACCTTATGGGGCTAGCGGGTATCGACCCCGCATCCTTCTGAAGTTTTGATCTTCATGCCAGGGTGTTATCATTCAACCATCTAATACGATCACACAGAAACCTTCCATGGACCCAGAAATATCACACACAGCATCTGCTACTGACTCACATCAAAATGCATATATGCACAAGTATTAAACCCACAAGCAGTGGAATTCCTGAATGTTACTTCACAAATAAAATCCACAAAACAAAGGCAGCTTCAGGAAGACAGATACCATATTTATTCATACCTTAGAAAAGAGTTGGCTATACCTAAAGGAAAAGTTTTTCTTTAATCTAGAATTTAAATCAATAAATGCTGCCTAATATCCTTGGTTAGAAGAGTGACTGTCTACGGACCATCAATTCATACTCGCTGTAAGGCAGTAAAATGAGATAAATATACCAGATATACATCTCATATCTGTAACAAATCAGAGGTTTCTGAAATCTTGCACAAAACTGCCTTACAAACGTTCTGTGCTTCTTGAAAGTAGAAAAGTTTATCAATAGTGTATAAAAGCAAAAGGAAATGGGGTTCAAAACCAAACGAGAAGCGTGTGCATGCATGTGCGTGGCTGCTTATATAGTCCATGCTAAAAACCTCTCAAAGTGCTAAGGATGAGTTTACAAAATGTTTTTGAAAGTGCAATATGAAATATTCATATTACACAGAAATTTCTCATGTTTAACAAGACGTAAGTAACAAATATGCCAAAAAAGCAATAAAGAAATGTTTTAGCTAAACAAAACTGAGATTCTTACAACTTTTACAATTCCCACACATAAGATAATGATAATCAAATTAAGACATACCCGTTGCTGTGTTAAGCATGCATCTATCTCGATTGAAGCCAAGAGAAGAAGGTGCGTTTAAAACCACAACAGGTGCAGCTCCATTTCCTGCAGATTCTGTTTGCCCATTTGGGGCCAAGTCGTTCTCAGAACTAAACAAAGTCCCGTCCTTTGATTGGGCAACAGTGTTGTCTGAACGAGACAATTTTTTCTCCACAGGTACAGCAACGTCACTTTCAGAACCAGATGCTTTTTCCTTCCCACGTGGGGCTACATCATTTTCAAGATCAGCTGATTTGTCACGCCTTGCGCGTTTTACTGTAATTTCATCAGAAATGGCACCCGTGCGTTTCTGAGGCGACTCTTTGCTGCTGCCAACAACTGTATGAGGCTGTGTAACTGCAACTGTTCCACACCCGACATCACTGACAAGCGTATCTGCTCTTCCGTTTAACAGACATGGAGACCGAACAGACTGAGGCTGGGAACGAGGCGTTAAAAATTCTTCCAAACCGTCCGAATTTGAAGTACATTCAATGGGCTCATTTTGAATCGATCTATTCGTGGTTCCCGTGGAGTCAACATTCTGTGGAGCGGCCCAGGCGTCGCTCCACAGTTGATTGATGCTGTCAGCTGAATCATCAGTTGCCGCAGCAAGCTCTCTGTCTAGCAACTGCTGCAAATCGTTCACTTCCTTTGACGCTGGATCAAGAATTGTCAACCCACGACCATAGCTAGAGCCACCGTGAAGACAGAGTTCCACAGACACTGAATCTGGACCAGCTTCTTCCTCTGGACGTGGTTTGTGCCTCAGTGCATGCAGATTCTGGAGTTTTATAAAGTCTCCCGACTAAAACATACCAAAATCATATGCAAAAAACTTGTCGATTTTCAATATTTGTCACCATAAGGTCAAGTAAGGCAATGGCACCATTTACTGACATTATTAAGTGCCACTGCCTTTAAAAGTACTTCATATTACCAGGTTGAAATACACTGGATCCTACAAAATTTTATTTTTCAAAGCTGCATCATGCTCAAATGATACATTTAACAAGTCTGCATTACACTAAGGTCACCTGATTCTGCAGCTAAATTAAAACTTGAGATCTAAATGAACATTACCATTGAACATTTTGAGAACCTTGCTATCAGAACAATGTTTTAGTTCACTAAGAACAACAAGTTCCTCTGCAAGTAAAAAATATTAAAAAAATACCTGCACAGGTCTCCAAAGGCAGGCTCTTGCACAATTGTAGAACCCAACCCATTTAGTCACACCCCTAAATCAGTAAGACACTGTCTCTATGAAGCTATCCTTTAATACATGGGATATGGTAAGTTGAGCAACACAAATAGTAAGATTATATGGCTATTTCAAAAGGTATGGTCTTTAGATTGAAAGACTTCTTGGTTTTGGAGAAGACTAATTAATGCTGTTTAACAGCAACTTTACAACAAATTACACATTGTGACAGTGAAATTTAAATTTCGTACAGCTACCTGGAGTTTAACCATGGACTCAGTGCTGAAATGCAAAGTATTCGTTATAAGATACAAAGATATTCTTAAACTTACATATCAAATGCCCAACCTTGACTTCCGTTGCTCTGCCAAAGTGATTGTCAAACGCCCACACATCCACCAGGTAGTGTCTTGCACGCTTTGCCAGTTGGTCGTCAATGTGAAGTCTTGAATCGATGTTTTCAAACATCATGTCCTGTTCGTACAGTTTTCTGAACCATAAAAACAAGTCTGATACTTCAAAGCATTGACCACAATCATTCGAATTTTTAATGAATGACATAATGTTACCATCACTTTGACTGAACTAGAAGTCTAGGAATAGTAAAATTAAAACAGATAAAATATACATCACTTTGACTGAACCAGAAGTCTAAGAATAGTAAAATTAAAACAGATAATATACTATTTTCAGTCATTACATAAAAACATTTAGGAAAATCATAATAAGCTGCACTTTCAATCTCATGTTCACTGGTTAGTTCTCAAATTCAGAAAGCATCCTGTAGGGAAATGCACCCTTGAACAGATCAGATTCAATCTTGTATGTTTCATGTATAATAATAATGGGTTCTTACACACGTATGCATGTATCCAATTATGTACATATTCAAGTAATCATACGTAATTGTGAATTTATAAACTAGTATGTATTTAGAGTGAACAATGGTGATAAACCAAGAGAGACTGAGTTCAACACAAGACCAGAATGACATTCAGGACCTTGTCACATAATTGCGGCAAACAGTAGAGAAGGCTCACACCTACCACGCAAAATGGCCCAACATCGAAGATTTCAGAATTATAGACTTGGCTCACATTGATTCAGAAGGAAACATTACCAGGGCACACTTTCAGAAGTTTGTTACAACTAGCAAACCTAAAGAGAGAACACTGCAGTCATTTTCTTACAAAAAGTGGGTTTTTCTGAAGTCAGACACATTAACAACAAACTTGTATTGTAACTGCAACTCATAAATGATGCCAAGACCTGCTATGAGGTATGTCATGATGTATTACATTCACACATAATTCAGGATTAACATTAAAACCAATCCAAATATACTCACAGTTTAACTCGGGTTCCATCCCAGACTTTCAGCAGCAATGATTCGCCCTCTGTTATCACACACGTACCAACAACCTAAATATACATCCAACACTAGAGAAACAGTAAACAGCAATTTTTGTCCAATGCAAATGACTTATGATAATCAATCCATCTATGTCTACCTTCCATACTTCATTTAATGAATAAGGCATTCTACATGGATCCAAATATCATGCACTGTTGAGTTTCATAGCAAGGTGCTCTATAAATGTCTACATGCGCACACACACAGACAGACAGATGCATATATACTTAGACAAACATACAAGTATGTACGTACCTGGCTAGTTGCTTAACGCCTTTTGAGGAACCTTAAAATGGAGCTATAAATGGCTAACTATATCAAATCTAACAAGGAACGACATAACGTGAGTTGAAAATGTTTCTTCAAATGAGGAAGACTGTTCAAGATGGATGGTCCGGTGGCACAAGAAAGTACAATGTGCCTGCATCATTGTAATGAAAAGCAAAAGACCAACAAGTGCCCATGGACCACTGAAAGGTCAGACAGACAGACTGCAATAAACAGAAGTGGCAAGCTCTCGATAGTAATCTTCACCACACTGACTACTGAAGCAAGCCCGTAAGGAGGATCTTAAACATAAGCTTGTCCTCAATCAGAAGCCAGTGCAGCATTTCTTGCATACAGCTCAAAATGTGCAAGTGAGCAACTATCTTAAACATGCATCTGCATATTTCTGAAGTGCTTTTTAAAACTACTGAAACATGTCATTAGACAAATTGGGCTGAATTTCAAAAATGCAATTCTGCATCTGCATCTTCTGTTAAGGACCAAGTGTATTAACCTGGCAGATGAGATCAAAATATTGTCCAGTTGTGATGCCTGATAAGGAGTATGACGAATGACGATTCGGACTCATTCCACCCATTTCTGATGCAGCCCACAGACGCAACTGTCTCACCTGGAATCACAATTCATCAACCTTAAGCAACAGATTAAAAGGAACAATGCATGAATTCCAATAAACATAATTTATAAGCAGCATCACTCAAAACTAACCAGACAATGTAACAGTCAGTAATCAGTTTACTTACCAAGTCGTAAATATTTACAGTATCTATTTAATTACAATAATATGCAGATAATATTATAATAATATAATCAAATGCATCACAGTTTTGCTGTCTCTGGAGATAGATATGTAACTCGTTTCCTACTACAAAACTTTCCATCTGTGTTCAATGCCATTGCATTCAGAGGCACATTTCCATATGGATTTGAAACCAGGGATAAAGCTTCATTTTTTCTCAGAGATCAATCAGTTTTTACTCCTAACATAATTTTTGGCTCCTGATGAATCATTTCTATCTTGGGTACTAAATAATTAGATTTTAAAATATTAAATATTTACACACCAAAGAATAATAATTTCAATTTATGTGCTTCAGAGCCTCTCAAAAACACAAAACACAGAAGTCGCCTGCCTAAACATTCCACCCTCATCAGCATTACATTGAAACTTAAGAAAATTAAATTGCAAATAGAAATTTATACAGTGCCACTTTAAATGAAAACTAATCAGGGGTATTCTCTGCACTAGCCTATATCATGATATGATATAGGCCAGTGCAGAGTTAAATGTCATAAGAACAGACATTTTATCAGTATGCCAAACAATGCACAGAAACAGCCTACAACAGCCATCGTTGGCGAGCCATGCCACACGTTAAGCCTAACCAAACCATTCCCATTCATATCTGACATTCATAGTCACGTTCATAGTCTCTTGACCAAATGTGGAGCAACAGCAGGCCATAGCACTCATGGTACACTGAAAATGTCACCACCCAGGAGTCCCTCACTGGTGGAAGATGGACCTCTGGCTAGCAATCGAGCTGTTGGGGGCACGTACGGCAGGTGGTATTCATCACCTGCCATCTGGTAGATTGAAACACCATCAGTGACTAACTGTCATGGTCACTCCAAAAACATGCGTCACTCCTATGCCTAGATAAAAACGACCCAGCTGCAGATGGTGTGCACAGTCCTTAGATCCCCCAACCCAATCGCATATCATGGCACCCATCGTTCTTCATAGAAGACATGCAAACGAAATACCATCACAATGTACAGCAGAAATAAAGAATATGTCGATATGCAATTTGAGAAAACCTCGTGTTATTCCCTCTGTTACTTTGAAGTGAAGTATACAAACGCATATTTAATTACAATATGCAACAGGTGACCAGCTGAACAAACATTTTCTAGTCAACATGACCGTCTTTCAAGTTTCCATCACTTTAGTGTCAGACATCCATACAGTTTCTTTCAACCTCATTTTAGTAAAAACTAAGACCATTAGCTGAAAGCCATTGTTTGAGAGATGAGAAGAAGAGCAGACTGTTAAGCTAGCCCTGAGGCAACATGGCTCTTCATTTTTTAGCCTTGGCATATGAGGGTGGGTAGCCAGTCCTCTCTTTTGCCGCTTCATCTTCCCACCAATGGTGTACAGTCAGTGTACTCATTATAGCTGAGTTGGCTAAGTGGAACAGAAATCTCGAAACAAATTTCTGCCCTGGCGGGGAGAATGCTAATTAAATGCCACAAAAGATCTCAAATTGTTAAAGAGAAAAAGTTTTAAACTACAGAAATTTCTTAAACAGAACAGCCTATTTACAACTGAATATATCTTCATACCACATAGTGAATAGAACACAAAACAAGAACACAAAGCAGCATTTGGTCTGGATCAAAACAATCTCAAGCCTAACCTGATGTTATCAATCAATTTCTGTGGCAGCCATTTTTAGAATGCAGTCAACTTCCTGTACATGAACAATCATTTAGAGCTACATAAATGGCTCAAGAATGTAGGATTTATTGAAAATGAATATTTATAAAATGTATTTACTCTTTCCTGATCTTCTTCTGTGATTGTGTTCTTTTCATGGGATGTTCCAATGGGTGACAATGGAGCATCCTTAGAACCATCAAAGACAACCCATGAAAATCCTGGACCATTCTGCCCCTGAAGCTCGTCGTTATAAGTGGCGATCTATCATAAGAACAAAACATCAGAAATATCTAAATAACACTCTTCCTATTATTCGTCAGACTACACACCAGAAGAAAAACTAAACTCAAAACAAACCGTCACAACTTAGACACAAATTGGCAGATCATAAAAACTTTCATCTCTGTACATTATAGATCTTGTGTAAGCCCGAGATTCAACCTACCTTGAGTCGATGAAACCGAATTATGTTTCCTGGTTTTGCAGATGGCAGCTTAGAAACATTTCCAAAGAGAATACATTTCAGTTTATCAGTTGAGGTGTTAGCCAACTCATCTATGAGCGTTATGACCATCGAATGATCTACAGAAAAACACAAGTCAGAAGAACCATACAGTCAAACCATCATTAACTTAACTATCTAAATGGAAACATAACGTAACATACTCTCACTGGAAATGTATGATTTCACTAAGACAGTTATATAAGAGTTAAATAATCACCTTACAGATGCCACGTTAAATTCCTTTTAAAAGGCTCATGGACTCTTATGCATTCTGTGTTGCTGCCCCAGGGAACAGAATCGACTACCAATGCTTATCCGTTGCTTAAACTCCTTTTGTTCTTTCAAGAAATGCCACAAAACTCACTACTTCTCATTGACCATCAAACATCTGGATATCTAACCTCTCTTCCCCTGGTGACTGACAAACCACACCTCCTGTGTGACTTTGCGCACATTTGTAATAATAATAATAATAGGTGTTAATAGGTTATTTCTGTGTTGGCTACAGTTGAAATTTGATACTCTTTTCAAAATATATTGCTCTAGATTTCAAAACTTTACCCATTTCACCACAGCAGTCTTTGCTCTGAATCATCCTAGCATTAAATTTTATAAAATAATTTTGGACTGAATTCGTATGCATCAATTAACTGGACTAAAATTCTCATTTTCAAACACATGCATCTTAATAGTGACTTTAATCTTGTCTAATCCACAACAATGGAAAAACTTGGTTAGCCTAAGAAGCCACACACATCAACTTGTGACCTGAAGTTCAGCTATAAAATGGTTCACTTGACCAACTGTATTAATTAAGTATCAAATTTTTAAGCATTTCATTCTCCGGGGTAGTTAAAAACCTACAAACAAAAAGGTTTGAAGATGATGAAGTTCACTGTGAACATAGTTACCTAGTCCCCGTGTTTTGCATGGGTCTTTGACGAATTTGACAACACCAAAGACATTGACAATTGTGGAAGCGACGAGATTGCTTATCTTGACATACGTATACGGCTCTTTCTTCTGTAAATTGAAAAAATTACTAACACAGTAACAGTTTGGAAAAACACGAGTTTGTCATAAGTTGGGGCACAAGCAGCAATAGAGAATCCAAGAATAACTCAAGACAGGCCACCAGATGCTCTTTGGTAAAATCCATTTTTACTTCATTTTATATAGCTCAACTACTTACCATGTACACAAATAAGGAATAAATAGCAAATTATATTCCAAAGGCTAAGAACTTTAAAGATAACTGGCTAATGAGTTCCTGGCTTATGAAAGCCAGCTTATGAATACCTGAACTCATAAAATATGCTGTAACCATAACCTGACCATGTTAAAGTAAGTACTTTTCGTAGAAGTCCTCAAGATTCTTAATCTCTCTAGAGCCTACCATGTGAATCACACAGAAATCGTAAACCAAATATATATTAAGGTTGAAGTATCACCTGGCTTTTAGGATTGGGAACGGTTCGATTGACAACAGTCGAAGCAGCAGATATTTTCTCCGGATGTTTACTGCTTTTGCAAGAACTATCACGACTTGTCTTCAACAACTATTACATTAAAAAAGAAAGCCAAATTATTCTCAAAGTAAATGCAGATTATGGTACTGTTCTAAGAGTTCCAAAAATCAAAATAAATGCTCCTGAAAAGTTCCAACACTCAATTTATTTTACCTATTCATTAAACCCAATCAAAATAACAGAACCATAAACTTTTTCACTTAACATTGTCATAGTATTGAATTACGTCATTTAGTTCATTTCATTCTGTTTCGTTCTGATAGTTTCCTGTGCTGTTGTATGTGTACTGATACATATGCCAACCCAGTCACAGGCATCTACGACTTATATGCATTTTAGAATTGTTTCATACCTAGCTGTTATCGCCTAATTAGTTATTAGCTAGCAGTAATAAACATCTATGTTACTATTACAACCAAAAATCCTCAAAGGCACAGTGAACTTCCCTTTGGGAAGTTTGGGGTAGTCCAAAAAAGACCTCCACCAAACTGATTTACATTTGACCCCTTCCTCCCCTTGTCCACAGTTGGCCCCTTTGCAGACATTTGATCTCCAGCAGAGTAGTTCAGACACCTTTATGCAAGGTTGTTGAGAGAAAATTAATGAATTGCAGGTTAAGAGAGCCATATTGAAATACAGTAGAGCATAATTCACGTAAGAGTCCTAGTGTGGCTAGAAAGCTTAAAGATGCAGGCAATCTGATCTGAAGGCACTTGCAATGTAACCTATTATCAGATGATTTTGCCCAATTAGTTTGAAAAGCCAAATGGTTACAGGCAAAAGCAATTTCAATACCAGACAATTTATGCTTCTTTGAATACCAGACAATTTATGCTTCTGGCCATATTAAAATCTACATTATTTCACAGCAAGTGAGTGCCTGGAGTGAAATGCCAAGCATGTGGGTACACAACTGCTGTTACCTAGGCTGAGACAGCAGCTAAGCTGCTGCCAGTGCCAAGTGTTGACAAATCTGTCGCACTACTTGAGCCTAAATTCAAAACAGAAATATCGGGCAATCAGGTTAGTCGTATGCCTATGTAGTACTGTATCACATGCTTGTTCAACTAACCAAGACCCTGCAATCGGGAGATGACAGACTGACAATCGCTTGGTAAACATTAGCTCCACTGTGAGATGGAAACAATGGATCCAGTTCGATCCTCACATTGACAACCGCCAGCAAATCCTATAATATACAAATAAACACAATCCTATAAACATAAATATATCTTTGAGGCAGAGTAGCAATCCTACGGTGTAGGATATGGGTTCAAGCCTCACCTGAGGCATTCATGGTGTAGGGACCTTGAGTAAGTTCAATAAATTTAAATAACACCATTCAGTACATCTGTTACACAAGGGAGCTGTTCAGCTCGTAATTTTGGCGTTGTATATGATTCTAACTTCCACATTGATAAATGCATATGTAGATGAAAATTATCAAAAAGCAAATCCAGAGAACTAATTTATGCATACATGTGCAAGAGTCCACTAGTATTGACTTTTCCAGCAATTTGAATAAAACTTGCTTTGAGATGTATTTCTTCTGTTCTTAATGAACTTAAAGGCTGTTTAAGCAAGCACATGCAGCAGTTTTTTTAGATCTATAAGTGCACTGTAATGAGTGCTGCAATGTCTCTGCATAAATACACATACATGGCTCTCAAAGCAGGAGACCTACTCATGGCATATATCTGTTATTACAATTTCTGAATTGGCACATATCTCTGATTGCAATTACAATACATATGGTTGTCCCTCGCATGCGCTCTGCTACGACCCACTCGAGGTGCTTTGCCCGTGTTGGCCCATCAGCTTGGAACACTTTTCCCCAGTTTCTTCGCTTTGAGTTACTAGTCCTCTCTCCTTCCCAGTTCCGTAGACGTCTTAGACTTTTTTGTTTCCTGATGCAGGCACTGATGCAGGTCGAGAGCGCTGCTGATTTTTGAGCGGTGCTATATAAATGTTCGATTACAATTACAATTACATATGTACCGGTATATACATACATTAAAACATAAATAACATGCAGTTAGATTTGATTTTCTGATCATGAAACAAACACCTTGCAGTCAGTTATCTAGCACTTTAACAACAAGCTGCATTGGTTTCCCAGTTGCTTTTAGTAAACTCTCATCGTTAAAGTGTTAAATGAAGGACACTCCCTTGCATTATTGTGCCATGTCTGGCAAGATGGGCACATGACAGTAAGCCCTGTGAAAAGGCAACTTCTTTAAAAAGTTATTGCATACATAAAGACTTGAACATTTCTACATGCCCGACATGTACATAAATTACAAGACATGGTGCATCTTAGAAACAAAAAGGCCACTAATGGGTGCCACAGAGATAAGATATGCAGATAAACTTACTCCTACTGCTATTGTGTTTTCTTTTAGAGAGCCACTGAAATAAGATATCCAGATAAACTTACTCCTACTGCTATTGTGTTTTCTTTCAAAGAACGAAACTGTTCGGCCGTCTTCTCTTCAACGGTCAACATCAAGTGCATCTGGTCCTGAGTTTCATCTAAAATGTAACCTAGCAGTCCTATAACAAAAGCAGATGATCTGGACAAAATTACCACAATTCTTAGTAAATAGTGCGATAGCAGTGATCCTCATCGAAGTTATTTTTACCGTCTTAGGACGGGAAAACATCTAGTCATCGAAAGGCATATAATTAATGACATAATGCTTATTATGATGAGCTCATCTTTTAAAACTTATGGTTTAGTAGGACCATTACACTTTAAATATTTCTGATAATACTGCTCTAAAAATAAATATTCGTACAAAATGCAGGTGACTGGACCAACCTTCTTCGATCGTAACTTTCCTGTAAAACACGGAAGTTTTTGGGTGTTTCACTAGACCACAAATGCTTTTAATTCGACCCTGTAAAATACAGCATCAGAGGAATAAGCACTTTTTTAAGAAACTCTGAAAGGTGCTGGAATTTGGCTATTGAATATAAGGTTACTAATATTGTCTGTTAGTCAAACATTTCCAAGAGAAAGTTAATTCAAATTGCTTACGATTATAATACACCACATGATTCGGAACGTGAATTTAAACAATAGGTTTAGAGACATCATAATAAATTTAAGTCATTTGGATCTGAATAGAGATAAATAAAAAGAATTAGGTTAAATCAGGTAATGTTGTAATGGAATCACCCTCACAGTAAATGCATATTTAGGCTCATGCGTGCTACTCGACAGCTCAAATCTGAGGCATTTAGAAAGTCAGATACCATAAAACTTCCTTCAAGTGCCACGTCCCAATATTGTAAACACAAGACTCCAACAGCTGAGGATAAAAATGTTGCTAGTAAATGTTGGCCTCTTATAAACAACAGTCTTGTTTCAGCACTGGTAGCCTGTGAAAATATTGTAATGACATGCAGCCATGTTTTAGCAGTGCAGTTATCGCTATTCATGGTAAACGGAAATGCCATAATTATATTGATTGAAAACTCGAAAGATATCTAATACACCGAATGACATAGTGGTGAAAAGATGACAAAAGTACAAAGAAATGCCAGTCCTTTTAAATGCCAGTTACAAACTGCTGCCAAGGGAGGTAAAAACAACTGTCACAAATAAACTCTAGGCATGTTTACAAGAAGTATTACAGTACTTGTCTCTTCACAAATCTCATCATCAGTTCTACATGCTTTCAAGATCTAAAGTCTTTGTAATCCTTGATTTATTGTTTGACTGTTCATTGCTTCTGGAGTTGGTCAATTCTATATGCATGACTAAGTCAATTACCTCACAAATATATTTAACTAGCAGTTTTTACCCGGCGTTCGCCCGGGTTTTTCCCAGACGTAATATGTAACGGCTGCAAATAAAGGCTATTTACTTACTTACTATATTTGATGATAGGCCTATATCTGAGCGGAAACGACATTTAGAGGTGAAAGTAGTTGCTTTGCCCGTGTACTGCACGGGGTATCTCTACGCTACCTTAGGCTATATAGGCTTATTATTTATTCCCCGGGCTAAATAATTATAATAGACTAAGCTCGGTCGTTTTTCTATAGCCTATTTTCTATTATCGACGTAGGCTATTATTTGTTCCTCGGGCTAAATATCAACGACCTCTGATACTAACATGGCCGCCAGCGAGGCTTCAGCAAAAACCACGTGATCCCAACGGCCTGCTAAATATAATAGACGAATTTCGGCCGTTATTGCGATTGTAATTTTTCGGAGCGACCCGCGTCTTTTAACGAAAGCGCCTGATTTGAAAATTAAGTATGCGTGACGTAAGATTACATAATTAGCATGCGTGACGTGGCCAAATGGCCATAGGCCTACCATGGCCTGTATAATTAAAATAAACTTCGTCGAAACAGTTGGAAATAATGTAAAATGTCCATATATCGGCGTTTAAATAAAATTGCGAACTGAAAATAGTCGCATTGACCTAGACGTTGCGTAAAAATGTTTTGTAAATTTTTCAAATCGCTAAACCGTTCCGTTTCGGAGCCTTTAGCCGGACACGCAAACATACATACGGAAGGACATCGTAAACAGACTAAGACTTATAGTAATAGATACCATCATCTCCACAAGATAGTTAAACGAGACTTTAAATGCATGCATAAGACTATCACACGTAGTTACCAAAACGGTATCAGTGCATTGCAGCATCAATAATTGCATAGTAACAGCTAACAATACCCAGGACTTTTGTTACTACAGGTGCACATACGACTTAAATTTACTTGTCAGCACAAATTCGTATACTCAGCCAATGTTGGGCAGACAAAGTCAGCATTCTTACATGCACAAATTTCTAACATTTATATCTACAAAAAGATTCTTAAAACCAAACACAGATACCTGCAAAAACAATTTAGTGGTATCACTTTCAACTGTTATATCATGGATCTGCAATCGAGTTAGGCCCAGAGGAACATTCAATGTGTTTTCCAGTTCTTCCATACTTCCCAGTGTAACAATGGATGCCATCTACAAAACCACACAGTTCTCAGACAAATGACACTGAACACTTTCATTTTACACTTGAAACATATGACATAACCCCAGTCTATGACCTATCAAAGGCAGTAAATCAGATTTCTAATATGAGTTCAATAATGCAAGACAATTCTTTCTTCTCAGCAAAATTATAACCCTACATCTCTCTCTTCAATCACTCCTTTTCAAAACCACAACTGATTCACCTTCAGATACTTCCTCCTCTACTCATGACCCTCCACCCACCCCACCTCGCTCATCATTATCTGTCTTCCAACTAGCATCAGAGACTGAAGTATCCCATATGTTACAATATCTTCCAGACAAGCAGTGTGAACTCGATCCTATACCTACCTCCTTACTGAAAGACTGCACATCGATCCTTGTTCTCATCATTACCAAAATTAACAACTTCTCCCTATCTACTATCTACTTCCCTCTCCTCTTCAAACACTCATTAGACACTCCAATCCTCAAGAAACCATCACTCGAAAAGAAACCCTTTTTAACTACTGACCTGTCTCCAACCTGTCATTCATCTCTAAACTAACTGAACACATATATTCCTGTCTCGGATCAATGACTACCTGACTTCCAACTCACTCCTTAACCCACACCAGTCTGATTTTACCAAGCGGCACTCAACTGAAACCCTACTCACTTCCCTCTACAATTTATAAACTTGTTTCTGCCATCTCTCGTCAACAAGTCTCTTGTCTCTGCCTCTCACCTGCCTCCTTGATATTTCTGCGATACCAATGATCACAACATCCTACTCCAATAACTGTCTACCTGGTTCAGGTTTTACTTACACCGCTTTTCCCTGGATTCAATCCTCTATCTTCTTGCTCTTTCTCCGTTAAAACATCGGACATGCCTCTAACCTGCGGTGTTCTGCAAGGTTCTGTTCTTGGGCCCTTTTTGTTCATCCTCTACACTACTCCACTCAGCTCAAAGCATCCTCATAATTATGACCATCACCTATATGCCGACAACACTCAATTATTCATCTCTTTTTCTCCAAACCTCACCATGTGGTTACCCAAATCTCCTCCTGGATGACATCAAATGTGATCGGAGAAGCTAAGGTTTTGGTAAAAAAATCACACCTAGGTTGTGGATAGGAGAATTTGTGGTGAATATGGGTGGATTCAGACAGAGTCAAGGTTGAGTGAAATAAAGGGATCTGGAATTTTCTTAAGTTGCTCACGCATTATGTCTATTGGTATGCGTTCAGTTTTAAGAATTCAGTGCCTGAACCCTCTACAATGTGTATTAAATTTCCCGGTCTCTGTTTTGTCTTGTACATGCAAGCAATTTGGATGGTCCTCCTACCAACCTTTCTGTCAGAGGAGTAACTTCACTTTTCGCTTTTATTCTTTCTTGTCTTTATTTGCCAAACACTACTGACATCGACTTTTTGAACACTTTCAATGTTTTCAAAAACCAAAGTGTTAAAATGCGCTCGACGAGTGATCTCTATTAATAGACATTAGCGCGCTCGACCATAGATTAACATAGTGTAGAATAATAATTATGTTGAATGATGTTTAGTCGTCTTCGAGGCCGAGAGGCGCGCGGTAGTATTCGTGATCGTAAACTCGAAACAGCACCAAAAAAGCTAAGTCGGGAGCACCAGCTAAAGCAAAGGCGCTTAATAAAAAAATCGATAGGCGGAGGTAAAAAATCCAGAGTCAGGCAGGCAGGCAGGCTAAGGTGGATGGTGTTTAGAGTTGAAACCATGATGTAAGAAATAGGTGCGTATTTCTTACATTGTGGTTGAAACGGCGAGGAAAGTAGAGGAAGTCAGAGGTGAAAAAAGTTTGGTTTTTGGTTTCTGGATTTTTAAAAACCAAAGAAACAAGAAAAACACTAAATTTATCCTTTTTTATGAATTTCTAAAATATAAATGCCAAAAGCAGCATCTCTTCAACTCTCGATCAAGACCAGAAACCCAGAACTATAGGCCTAAGTTTAATTTGATTACATTAACTAATATCTTTATTTATATCAACAATTATTGTGTGTTCATTTGTCGGAAATCGCCACGTAGATCATCACGCATAGAATCTATATCATCTGTCACCGACAGCTCAACTGTTGCTAACACAATAAACGAATATATGATTATGCTGTTTAACGACGCCGTATGGCAACTAAAGCTATGTGATCGGGCATAAAAGGAACCAGAGGAACAACGACACCTCTGATTGCACTCTGTCAGTGCCAGTCCCAAGCCTGGATAAAAGAGGAGGGCGACGCTAATGATCTTTGTTATCACACAGTGCCGTTAAACTGAAACTACAAACCTCGCAACCAGCGCGCATTTCTAGCATGGTAACTCCTAAAAAGAGCCAAACGCCTAGGTTACCTAGAGCAATCCTTTCCAACAGTCTCTGAACTTGCCAATATAGCAGATGCAAAACTCCTTTTCTCCATATTGCACAACCCCAAGCATGTACATCGATCACCAACTCCTACCTCCACTCCGACCCCTCTCCTCTCACCAATTAAGACCTAGAGCACACAACCATACTCTCCCACCCAAGGACCAATATACACAGGACTGGAATCTCCTTATGTAAGCGCGTTGGAGAGAAAATGGCGGCTCATGGAGCCTGGCCACCTAGCGACAAAGGCGTAGAACCTCGTGTTTACCATGCTAAACGCCTATCTCCGTAGTTCAGATTATTTAACTGAAAGTCATTAAAATATCTTTACATTTATTATTATTTACCTTTCTTCGTTCCTTAGAAATTGAAATAAAAATAATTCTGATTTGTTTTCCTCAAATTCGTGCAATTAATCGCTGAACAACATATCGGGTTCACCATGCATTTTTACGTCCAAAGACGCTCCTTACACCCGCATCGCCAGGTGGCGCCAGGCTCGTTGCCTTAAACCGGAAGTACACGATATTATCGCGAGTAACCAGTCCTTTAATATAGAGTCCTTGTCTCCCACCCAAGGACAACTCTCAATTTATTCCCAGATCATTATATAAAAATATTTACTAGTTTATTCTAAAACTTTCTAATGAACTTTAAGTATTCATTATCACTCATGTTAGCATTTCTGCGTTTTTGTCAGATTGTTTTCCTCAATAAACGAATAATAATGTTTTAGGTACTCGCCTGTGCTCCAGACACTCACTAGAGTATACTCCGTGTATACTCCAAGCAGGGTCGAAGCGTACGTGGAAAGGCCCACAAGGCCTCCAAAATAGTGTAAATGGCAAGATTTTAATATTTAGGCCAAATTTCAAACAGAATTTTAAACAGTAGGTGTAGAATTATGAAGTTGTAATTCTTATGTTTGAACAGTTGTATAACATAGATTAACCACTGCGTTATTGGTCTTTTAATAATTCGTCTAGTACCGAAACCGATCAACTTCTGCGGCGCCTGCATGTAAGACGCTGCCAGCCAATGGTCGTTGCTAGAAATACAATACTATATTCGCATCATGTTACCAGCGCTTATTTACAGAATTATAGTTAACTGTAAACTTTCTGTGAGTTGGTGGGTAAACCCGTAGTTTAGGTTGGTAAATTATTTTACATCGTCAAATCTGGGATTATTATTCAGTAATAATAATCCCAGGTCAAATTAAAATGGAAGCTGGATTTATGAAAAAAAATAGTTTCACTAAATAGAAGTGGGATTCATGAAACCATATCTGTCTTTAAATAGAAGTTAGATCGACAAAAAGATTTTTTATCCTTTATAGAAGCTGGATTGATGAAACTAAGTGTTTCGGTAAGTAGAAGCTGGACCCATGAGAAT
The DNA here is from genome assembly GCA_020284085.1 of Aporrectodea caliginosa. Lineage (NCBI taxonomy): Eukaryota > Metazoa > Annelida > Clitellata > Crassiclitellata > Lumbricidae > Aporrectodea > Aporrectodea caliginosa. Next base: position 157,040 of record JACEVL010001855.1, read on the forward strand.
AGTTCTTTGTTTAAATAAAAGTTCCATTGATGAAAAATATTTTTTTGGTTAAATAGAAGTTGGATAATTTTTTTCATGAAATGGAAGCTGGACTGATTAAAAAAATTTCTTGATGAAAAGGAAGCGGGATTGATGATAGTTATCATGGACATAGGTATACTGCTTACTTACCAACGTCAAGTACGGCATTGAAGACATTCGAATAATTCCGACCTAAATTACGGGATAACCATTCACATTTTTGGATATTGGGTATGAAAAACCGCAGGTCAAATAGTGCCCCATGTTTGTGACACTTGATGATATTGCACACGTCAGACAGTACAGTGTTTAATGTGGTGGTTCATAAGCATACTGATAATATCCAGCTGCACTTTATATGCCACTCGTCTGACTTGTGTGTCTAGATGGTGGCCTGACAAAATGTCCTTTTGACAAAATGTCACTTGCCAAAATGTCCTGAGACTAAATGTCATGAATAATAATAATGTAAAGTCCATTGGGTGAAAATATCTTAAAGCTGTCAGGATCTGAAAACAGATCTTAAACCAGCTTAGAACTGTTATAGTGGACTTTGAACTGGCAATTCAAACATTCCAAACTACATTTCCATCGGTTTCTTTAAACATGTGTATGTTCACCTCAGACAATGCTTGTGGAGAAAGTTGCTGTCTGATGTGAAGGCTGCTGCACAGTAGTCTGCTACCAGAATTTGTTCAATTACTTTGATAGGCCACATTGCTCTCTGGTTATGGACAAAACTGATTGTGATTTAAATACCAGACAATTTATGTTACTAGATGCACTGACATCTACCAATTCCAAATATTATTTTAAGCTACATTAACAACTACCATTTCTGTGGAAGTCCTGTAGAAGCCTGCATTTCATTGACCTTGTGTCAATAATTTTGTGATTTGTCTGATACAGACTCTGGTGTCTATGTGAAGGAAATATATGCGTACTTCTACGCCTAAGTCTAGGAGTTTCGCTATTGTTGGTCCCAGTAGCTGGAACCGGTTACGTCATGACTGACCTTTTCTCCATTTCTTTTGACCAGTTCCTCCAGCACCTGAAAACCTCTCTCTTTACCAGTGAAGTCTGTGAAGACACTGGCCCAGGTCGGAAGCGCCTCTGTTTTTCAGTGGCGCTATATAAATACTCGATTGCGATTACGATTAATAGGCTTGTATGCAGACTATGGCTTATGTGAACATTATACAACATGTGTTGTGTGAAACAGGACAATTCATTTGCAAAGAGATGAGTCTGCATGTTAATCATCAGCATCCTATGACATTCTGAAGCAGCCCTGTGGTAGCCATGGTGGAATTACTGGCAACTGTGATTGTTATAATATGTGCAAGCGTTGCTCTTCATCATGTTCTACAAAATCGACGAAAGAACAAAGTTCTCTTGCAGTCAGACACCAGAAACAGACGCATTCTTCTTGTTATCGCACATCCTGACGATGAGTGCATGTTTTTTGCACCGACCATTCTAAGCTTACGGCAATGTGGACAGTACGATCTTTATCTACTCTGTCTTTCATCAGGTATCAGATAAAACTATCCTGTATCTATTTTCTGTGGGCTTTGTGGCCTTTGATAGCTCAGAATTGCACTTGTAAAGTCCATACCTAGGCACTTGTAAAGTCCATACCTAGCTTGCACTTATTAAAGTAGTCAGTTTTATCATGAGCAAATTAAATTGTTAAGTTTGTTTGCTTATACTTAATAACTGTTTACTACAGTCTAGTTTCGGCAAGTTGATGATGTTATGTAAGTTATGATAGATGTAATAAAATGTGTGATATGTTTATTATAGGTTAAATTGCTTTTTAAGTGTCACTCCTGCACTTAACATTAGGTGCTTTCATTGGAACATCTGTCTGTAAATTCAGTGTTCCACCTAATGTAGTTAAAAGACTTATCTTCAGATACACCTTTTTAGTTTGCCATGTTGCAGAGCCTTTAATAGAATTTTACATTCAGACATTCAGCACTATTCTTGGATTATGAATTTAGACAAATTTGTTGATATGCTTTTTGTTATCTTCTTAGACTGTTGTAGACTATCATAAGTTGCTGTTATTTTGATAAAATGAGAATGTAGTAATGGTGTGTTTACATGTAGCAGTCTTGACTGTTTATAGGAAACTACAACCAGCAGGGTAGACTCAGACAGCAGGAACTAATGGAGAGTTGTCGTGTTCTTGGAATAAGACAGAACAACGTGTTCATTCTTGATAGAAGGTATTTCTTATTAATGTTGTAGTGCTGTATTAGCTATTTGCGCTGTTACTTTTAGTTAGATAGAATCACTATTTTGCACTGTTGCCTTCTTATAGATAAAAGTTAACCTTAGATAGTGCAGATGTCTTGGACGAGATTTTAAAGTGGAATTTTACACATTTTGACAAATAAATTTGAAAGTAGAGTCAATAGAACCTTCTGGGATTGAAAATAGTGAATCAGGCATACTGTGTGAACTTACCAAGTGAGTTTCCTAGATGTGTGATTGAAATTTGATTTTAAAGCAATATTTTTTAAATTTGATGAAGTAATATTTTATGAAGTTGCATCATTCAGATGACTTGTTTTGCATCCTGTGTTTTTTCATTGGGGTATCATTATGTGTGTAGGCTGGTTCCAACCATTAAAAACTGAGCTGTGTTTGATTTATTAGAGACATATCAGATGACCCTAACGTCACTTGGGACAAAGCACTTATAGCCAGGTTATTGGCTGACTATGTGAAGGAGTATTACATTGACTTGGTAAGAGGATTTCTACTGTTTCTGTCTTGGGCTATAATGAAGCTTGCCTTTAATTGTAATTGGGCATTTGTGCAGTGCTGCTTCAAGAAAAACTAATCAGAGGTGATTACTACACTGGCCATATTATCATAGAGAACAAAAGTTCATCAGTTAGCGCAGAAGTGGGCAAACTTTTTCCACTAAGGGCCGTATTATAATGAAAACACAGGTTGAGTTTAGTTTGAAATGATTTTACTTCAGCAAACAGTTTATGGGCAAAAAGCCCTTTACCTTGCACTTTTGCAAAGTTGGCTCTTCAAGGATCCAATGCCGCTAATGTCAGGATTAACCATAGAGATGTATAATATATATTTATATCGCTAGAGTGAGCATCTACCATCTATGTTGAGGCTGCCGATTCAAAACGGCCTTGGCCCTTAAGCTAGCCAAAATGAGTGTTGACTGACATCATAATCGAGAAATCGACGTCATCGTCGACGTTTATTGCGTGGACACGTCACCAATTATGTTAATGAGCGCTGGCTGACGTCATGCAAGCTTCATTTCACAGTACAACTTCAGCTGTGATAGGCTAAACAAAAGTAAATATTGATATCTATATTTAGATTGCCTAGCTTGGGGTCAAGGTCGCTTAGCGATTGTGACTTCACTGCGACCTGAAGGAAATATACGTCATACGCTCTCTAGCGCTTATAATATATCTCAATGGGATTAACTATTTCTTCTATTTTTTTTAATATCTGAAGTTTCTTTTGTATTGATTGATTTTTTATTGATCAAACTTTCTACTTTCTGCATGTTATTCCTGATATTACAGATCTTTACATTCGACGAGTATGGGGTTAGTGGCCACGTGAACCATCAGTCACTCTATCATGGATGTCGGTTAGTAATCTAACGTCAAAATAATACATTTGGATGGCCTATAAATGGCCTATAAATGTTTTGCTTAGGACTAAAGTTAACTGAATCTTGCAAGGTAGCGTGATGATTAATCAACCAAAAAGTAGCTCAAAGCAGTTAATTAACATCTAAATTCTGCTTAATAATAAAAAATAAATTAGACCTTTATGTAGCCTTTTAATTTTGTATTATTTCAGATAAAATGCTTGAAAATCTGTAAGAAATTTATGTATCTTCCTGAAAACTGAAAAATTGTTTTGAAAAATGTACTGCTAGGCGCTTAATTCTGCCTTTTTATGTTCATTCTGAAACTGAGTTTTTCCCAGTGGTGGCTCCACAGAGAGCAAGAGGAGCCAGCGTCCATCAGTTGATTGTGTTAAGTGTACAAATTTTCATCATGTTACAGACTTTTTTATGTGATTCTTTCAGGCATTTCCTATCTAGCCCTGGATGCCCTGCAGGTAATCATTACTCACTTTGAATACAAAACAGTCACAGACTATATTGTGTTGGTCCATTCCTTTGGAACAGTCTTCCTGTGATCATACATAAGTAAGTAAGTATATTCCTTATTTATCCAACTGCAGAACCACACTTTGGTTTACATTAAATTAAACATCTTGTTAAAAACGTTTTTCTCGTTACACATGCCATTCCTTCTAACTGAGCTGAAGTTAGGTTCTCTAGTTAAGATAGGATCCTGTTTAGATCTTTTTCAAAAGCAATGTTAACAGTGCTTCTGATAGGTCTTTAAAGTGCTCTATACAAATGGTCAGATACATACGTGCATAATTGCTTATGCATCAGTATGACAATGCTAAATAGGTTCAAAGCTTGGAAATGTGAAAATGGAAAAATGTGAAAATGCTAACATGTCCTGAAAAGTTTTAATCGTGCTTGAGAGAGGCAGAGACTTCTTCGATTATATTAAAACATTTGACCTTAGGGCTTGGCCAATAGTTCCTGTCTTGCCTCCTGACATTTCCTGCAGTCTTGTTCCTGAATGCTATCAAATATTTATCATCATGTGTGGCGATGTAGTTGACCTGGGAAATTAAACATTAGATTTATGACTTCAGTGGCTGTCAATAATGCAAAAGAGTCAAGTATTTTCATAAAACAGTTCACAATTGTTGATGCAATTTGGTTTGCAGGTGTTGAAGGCTATAAGCTTGTTAGCGTCAATCTGTTGCGAAAATACTCATCTATCTTCGAGCTGTCCATCAGCTACTTTTCATCGAATATGATTTTCATTTCTTCTTGGTCTGATGTATGGAATGCTCAGGTATGAAGATACATGTATTATAATGAACTTTTATTATTTTGTGAAGTGTCTGTTGGTGTCACCCATCTTGCAGGTTAGCGAAGACAACCATAAAATCAGTCATCAGAACAGCACCTTGTCAATTACTCAAAATTAACAAAGGCTGCTTGCTGTTCATTCAATATGAATCTAGTGGTGATCATTAGTTTTAGAAGTAAAATAAAACTTTTACAAGCAAGTGAACGTGACATTTAGATGAATAAATAAAAAATTCTAATGGCTGTGCATAAAGGACTTTAGACTATCAGCGATACCATCCCTGGCATAAAAAGTAAAATATGCTTTGTGACTGTTTTCTATGGCTAGCCGGCCACATATGAAATAATCTCAGGTAGACTCTAACACAAGAAACTGGTAACAAGTTGTCAGCATAACTGCTTGATTGAACTCCCAAGTAAATCTTAGGAAATGATAAGTTCTGCTAATTACAATTTAACTCCAAGAAAATGTTAGACATTTATAAAGTTCTGCTATAAAGTTACAGTTTTGAGAATAAAAGTGCTATTTACTTAATTATCTTTGTAATGATTGTGATAATTATATATTGTTAGACTTTTCATATTAAACAGATATCATGTACAGTAAAACAAAGCAACATATATCTGATTCAATTGAACTGTGCTGTATGAGACACTGTATGGTCAACCAAGAAAGCAAATCTAATGGACCATTGCCAGTTACAAGGTTACTGAAGGTTACTGTCAATGGTCCTTAGATTCGCATTCTCTTGGAATAAATTACACATATGTCTAGTATTGTCGTCTGGTAAATTTCCTCAGCTGTCAACATTGAATTATGATTTTCTTGTGTGTCTTTTAGGCTGCGATGTACAAACACAAGAGTCAGTTTGTCTGGTTTCGAGTCCTCTATATCATTTTCTCACGATACATGGTGATCAACAGTTACGAACCGATTACTACAGAAAAGATTAACGGTCACGGATAATGATAGACCGTGAAAGTGTCCTGTTTAGCTGTACATGTGATACCAAGAGCTGAATCTGCTGTGTGACGTTGCTGCTCAATCTGTGTTCCAAAAACTCCTAGCTCTAAGTAATCGAAGATTTCGGAACATTTAGGTTTCCATAAGTGAAAATTTCTTGTTAACATATGAACTTGGAATTTATAGGATCTTCAAAAATTATTATCTTCTACGTATGTGTTTGTGTGTGTATTGTATTATGTGTATAGTGTATATATATATATACCGGTATGTACATGTATGTATTTATGTATCAATGCACTTATATAGTGCCTTTTAAGTACCTCGTGAACCTCTTGCCCTTGTGCAGTTTTCCATTCCTTTGCTATGCTTGTTGTGGTCTTGTGATGTTATACATATAACGCTAGTCTGTTGAACCTTATTGTGAAACTGATTCATACAAGCTAGTCTTAGGCATACTAAGTTAGTGACACTGTAGTGACACCTTATTCTACTGGAATAGTAAAGATTAAATGTGACATCGTTTGAAAAACTTGTACTACTGAATGTGTGGAAATGTGCTTGAACTTTTTCTTCCAATTTTTTCAATGTTTTTGCCATCCAATTGTGTTGTCGTTTATACTACATGTTTTAATTATATTGTAGTTCAGTTTATGTCAAATGCATGTGCCAGTATTGTGCAAGTCTTTCTCTGCAGCATTAGAATTTTTATGCAGCATTTCAGCATATTGTCTTCAGAAATGTAGTTAAAAGCCATGCAATAATATAAGGAAAAATAAAGAAGTTGTAATGAAGTCTGATTTTTGTTATTCTTTTAGTTTTTGTAGCACCAATAACTAATGACAAGTACTATTATATGCGTACTATAATACGTGGCTTCAGATTTTTATTATTTTGTCCATGGATGTGTAAGAGTGTGTCTAATGTTCACTTTGTATAGTGGGATTAATGCTATTTAATTGAGGCTTTGGATTTGCAAGCCTCTGGAAGGTGTTTGGACATAGGTATCTTTGCCATAGTGTTATCTTAACACTGTAATGACGAGAGTGTGCTAAAAGTGACTGGGAAACCTGTGCAGCTTGTCGTTAAAGTGTTAAAGTACTCATCTGGTATATAATTAGTAAAAGTGTGGAAATTTGTGTGTTTCCTCTTTGGCTTCTGTGCTCTGCTCTTTAGGTAGATCCAGGAATCCAAAGAACATTATTTTTCCTGTCATTTGTGGAAATTTGTGTTATCTGAACTAATGCATACAGCCTATTAAGAACCTCTGAAAGGCACTGAAACATGTGAAAGATGAAAAAATGTGAATTAGGTAGATGGGGCTTGCAAATCCGAAAGCCTCGTACTTACATGTATGTAGGCGTACGTGCAGAATGCAGAACCTTAGGCCATTAGATCTTGCAGTCTGTATGCTGGCTATCTCTAATCGTAAAACTCGAATTTTGTAATGTACTAAGCCTGCTCAAAGGGTATGTCAGGGTGTCTAGCTTATTTACGATCGAGTGATACAGAAGGACTATTACGCCTACAGTGTTGCAATTAGCGAGTACGTTGGCGGACGGCAGTGTTCTGAAACTCCGCCACTGGCGCTTTGGGGCGGTGCCAGTCCTAAGCCTGAACCGCTGAACGTCAAGGGCCCTGGCAGCCATAAGATGTCGTTAAACACTGAAAACTACTGCTTGGTTTCGTAATCGTAAACACCACATATTTAAAGCGCTGCTCTAAAGCGTACTTAACTTCGCGCATAGTAGGCCTACCAGCCTGTTCAGGAGCGCAGAAGCTTAGTCATGACTCATGAGCGCTGGCTGTGCATGGTACTGCACGGTTTGAGCGTTGGATCACTGACGAGCAGGCCAAAATGGAGCACCAACTAAAGAAGAATTCAAGTACAATGTATGTGCTTTACTTAGCCACACATTTTTACGACCTTTTTAGTCGTCAAGAACTAGGCCTACCTTTAGCCAAGTAAGTAAGTAAGTAAGTAGTTTATTCACCACAAAATAAAACAAAATGACAATACACAAATTTTACAAACCGAGTGGTGGGCTACCGGTGAAGTCTCATATAGGACTCATCTCGCCGGTCACCCTAATAATACTGGCGTAATACATGTTTTAAAAGAGCAAGTACAAAATACTAGTACCAATTAACAAGCCAGTCTCATGACAATTGTTAATAATTCATTTTTTCCCACTGGGAAGCAAACACATACAGGGGCGGATCCAGGGGGGGGGCAATCCGGCCATGGCCCCCCATTTGAAATTTACATAGGGCGTGGCCCTCCCCCATGGCCAAGTAAACTATGTTCACTCCGTGATCTTTCATGAAGAAAAGAAAATGAGGATATATAAATAAAAAATATTATCTCTGTAGCCTACAACTAAATAGCTTCTCTCAAGTGTTGTCTCTCAAATTTCAAAATATAAAATTTTAAATGTTGTGTTCCTTGAACATTTTAGTAAAACTACATCATTACTGTATGGATTCCCGATAAGGTAGTTGAATCCTTCTTCCTTGGTTTGTGTTAACTATTTGTGCTGAGTCCTGGTAAGCAATTCGTTTACCTTAAGGCTTATGGCGTTCTTGAAAATTGAACGTATTTTCTAGGTTTTATATTAATTTCAATAAATGTCTGGTTTCCTACTACTGTCTGCAGTCAAACTCAAACACAACTCAAGCAACATCTTAGCTATGAGTGACATCTGATTCCTATCAGTTTTGAAATAAATTATAATAGAGAAATTTTTTCACATCACAGCCTAAAATGCAACCATTGCAGTGTGCAAATTCAAAAAATTTTAAAGTGGGGAGGGGGCACATCCCCTCCCCAGACCCCTCCCCTGTTCGGCGCTGCGCGCCTCAACGATCGTCCTTCGGACGTCCATTTGGCCCCCTCATAAACTTTCTGGATCCGCCTCTGACCACATACAACTTAGGAGTTTCCGTCGGCCACTCATTGAGTGCTTCTCGCCATACATAATATTATTAAAGTGTGAAACTTTAAGCTCCTCTGCAATTTCGTTCGTTTTTACACTACTGGACTATGATAATTCCAGTCGATAGGTCCACTCAAATCTAATGAAATATTTCACTGAAAATTAGTTAGCGTTAGTTAGCGTTAGCAGGAGGAGTCTTCACGATAACGTTCGTAAATGATGTCACAAAAAAATGTCGAATCTTGTGTAATATATCGTCTCTTCCTGTACATCGCGAAACCAAATTGAAAACATTTACCGCCGTTCAAAGATGGAATCAGTGTTAAAGGAAGGAACTGTTGTAAATAGACATTTGCCTTGGTTTGTAACTTTTATCTAATTAAAGATATAATAGGGCATATCTGCTGCGTTTATGAAATGTCTGACTAACTGCACGTGTACCCGTAATGGTACTACAATCGTTATCGTAATGTCGAGATTTCTTCAGCGCCCAAAAAGCTAGTCGCGGGAACCAGCTTATTCACAGGCGCTTAGAATAAGCTTGCTCACGCGATTTAGCTTGTAAATGCAAATGTCCGAACGAATAAAAGAAACTGAACATTTATGTTGCTACCTGTACAACATCACGCTGTAAATTGGGTGATTCCATAGCAGGACGCATTTGGCTCCTGTGTTTTCCCGGGTGCGGGCCGAATCCCCGAAACCCGAATCCCCGAAAGGCATTTCGGCGTAAATTCGGCCGGATCCCCGAAATTGATTCTCTAAGTCTGACCCGAATGAATATAATAAAAAAATAAACATTTGAATAGGCAGTATATCGATATACATCAAGGCCACGCTAAGTCTATGTCATGTTTACAATTTAACTCTGAATAGCTCGGCCGCTTTCTAGAAAACTGTTTTGGGGGAATCGGGCTTTTGTCTGTTTTCAGCGTTTTCGGGAATTCGGGTTTCGGGGATTCGGGCTGACCCCGTTTTCCCTCTGACGACTGTTGATGTAGACCTGGTTGTCTGTTTCGCTCTTCTTCCACATCTGGATGGTACTACCGTACTATACTCCCAAGTAAACTAGAACCTTGTTCGTAGCAATGTTGGAAGATCCCGAGTATTAGTTGTCTGTTGTGCTTTCAACCGACTAGTGTTGTTTTCGTTAACGAAAACTAAAACGAAAACCTTCGTTAACGAAAACAAAAGGTTTTAGTTAACTAAAACTAAAACGAAAACGAAAACTAGAGGAATAACGATAACGAAATAAAAACTAAAACTAAACCAGTCGAAAACTAATAATAACGAAAACACATAACGAAAACCACAACGAAAACACATAACGAAAACCTAGCGTCTTAGGATATTCAAAGTTTTTGGATATACGCGTTTTATAATCAGCACTTCGTTCGGTAATCTTCCGATCTTTAGAATTTTATAAGATGTCCAAACTAAATTTAAGTGGTAGACCTAAAATTAGTGGAGTATGTGACTATTTTAAGGATCGAGTTGAAACATAGTGTATCGATTGAATCCATTTTGGTGCAAAAGCTATATGCGGGAAAAATATTGCCAGATTCGGTGAAATAACTAAAACTAATAATAACTAAAACCCCTAGCATGTAAAACTAATAATAACTAAAACTAAAACTTGGTGAAATAACTAAAACTAATAATAACTAAAACACCTAGCATGTAAAACTAATAATAACTAAAACTAAAACTCAAGGCAAAACTAAAACAACACTACAACCGACCCTCTGAATCCCTATTGGTTTTAACCAAGGGCGAGAATCATATTTTATGCATTATTGTCATACTTTCTGTATATTTCATATGGCTGTAAATTAAATTATATAATATCATGACAAATAATACATCTTTCAATTTTGTTGATGCGGTGCAGGGTGGAAAAGTATCGTCCAAAGACCTTGGGTGAACTCATTTCACACAAGGATATAATTAACACAAGTAAGTGCATGCTGTCCAGTATAATAAAATACTACTGTCTTTTGATACGATCCTCCTTAAAACATATCAGAAGTAAATTTAAATACCTGTGGCAGTAAATCTTATGAAAAAGTAAGGTTTCATTTTAGGGCAAAAGATGGTCTTAGCAAGGGGTGGCCATTTACAGATGAGAGAGGTCACCCATATGCAGACAAGAGGAGGGATTATACACAATGTGGACGTCTGAATCTAAATTTGGTACATGTATACACTATTTCTGTACAGTCTCTGCCTTAAACACCAATTTCGGTCAGGCAGCAGCGTGTACTGTGTTAAATCAAATTAGAGTCCATTTGATGGATGCGGCAACATCAAATTACTCCCACCCTTTTGCGCTGTTGTCATTGCAAGATGAACAGCATGACCTGTAGAGGGCTGTAGGCCATTGGACTGTAATGCAAAGGGGTCTAGAGCAGGTAATGCCAAATGCGGACTAATGCAGACAAGGAGGTGTTCAGAGTAAAACATGTTTTGCATATATTGTTTTGCCTGAGTCATGTATGGACCCTTTATAGTTCAGCATTTGCAATCCTCTGTTTTGAATTAAACTTAAGTATCTTTTTCTAACCTTGAAGTGCACTAGGGCATTGCAACGGCTTATTATAAGTTTGCTGCACAACAGTTCAGAAACTGCTAATGTGACCTCAAGGTCTCGGGTCACACATCTGGAAACCACAAATCCAGGTGTGCCGAGGTTGACAAATTGGGCTTGAGACCTTCAAGGCCTAAAATCACTGATATGTTTATATGTATTATGTAAAAATATGTATTATGTATACATGCATAGTATATAAGTATGCCTATGTATAGTGAAGGTATGTTGATAGGCTATAAAATATTTAGCTGATGTATTACTCCGGCCTCTTTCAGCCTCCTCCCATCGACCACTACGCTCATCAAACAGGCTTGACCTTTTAGTTCCTCATACTAGAACAGCTATGGCCCATTCCCGTTCATTTAACTCAATTGGTGCCTCTCTTTGGAATGCGCTGTCTCCATCTACTCTAACTCGAATTCTAGCTAGTGACCTCTCTTCCACCTTTGCTTTTCTCAAAACCTATTTCTTCTCTTGTGGCCTTGCGCACTGGGAGAGCCTCTGAACGGTTCACCCTATGAGAGGCGCTTTAGAAATGTTTGAATACAATACAATACAATATGTCTGTTAAATGCTGCAGTAGGACTCAAAAGCTAGATGTGTATTTTATGACTGCTTTAATACTTTGTTTCAGTCAACAAGTTTGTGAAGGAAGATCGACTGCCTCATCTTCTGTTGTATGGACCTCCAGGAACAGGAAAAACTAGTACGATTCTGGCCGTTGCCAGGCAGATCTACTCTCCAAAAGCATTTAACTCTATGGTGCTCGAGGTATTGCTGGAGCTATCTTCTTATAACAAACAGTTTTGGTATTTAATTCAAATTTTCTTTCTATTCATTCCCAGACAGTCTTATTCATGTCTATGTAAAAAGTTAATTTTTTAGTGAAGTATTAAGTTGCAGGTAAGTTTATGTATTCTTGCTGAAGCGATAAGGAGTTTGTAAAATTGTCGGTCTTTTGTTGTGTTATGGTTTGCTTCCTGTTCACTGTGTTGCTATTAAAAAATTGTTAAACCAGCATAGGTCATATTGGCTGATAAAAATTAACTGACTACTTGTGTGACCATAATTTTAATATGATAACATCTTTAGAAATCTGATAGTTTATTATTATTGTTCTTAATTTTGTAGCAGTATTATTGCTGTATGTGGTGTTCTTTAACAAGAGCTCAACAAATGTTGATATGTTTTTTAATTTTATCTGTCTCGTTTCAGTTGAATGCTTCTGATGATCGAGGAATTGGAATTGTGAGAGGTCAGATACTTAATTTTGCCAGTACAAGAACCATCTTCAAGTGAGTTAGGTCTTCAAATGACATTTTCATTTATATAAAACTTCAAGATAAATTCAGAATCGTATCTTCTGTTCCTGTGAGTTGAATGGCTTGTGATTCATTTGTTAAACTGACAAAGACATGAACAAATGATGGAATGAACAATGAACATACTCAGTATGCTTTGATTTTTGGTAAAGCTCCACTGTGTGCGTATACATGTGTGAATTCAAATGCCAAGCAGGGTTTCTGAATGTTGGGACACAGTGGCCAAATAGAGTGCTCACCTAATAACAGAGTACAGGTTCGAACCTCCCCTGAGAAGGCATTTATGTAGGGATCTTGGACAAGTTCTTCACTCACAATTGCTCAGCACCATCAATTAATGCTTGGTCATTTGATAGTGGCTCTTAATAAATTTGTAATAATAATTATGATGATAATACCTGGCAATGATTTGCACAATGACCTATTTTTAGGTGGTTGTTTTTTAAATCATCTGGTTTACAGTGATTGTGCTCAATGGTTATGCTATGTTATATCTGACTTTGTTGAACGTTGGTGTGTTGCTGTTTTTGTTCGTTTTAATTGTTCTGTTTAACTGCATTTCTTATGTAAATGAGCTTCATCCAGTCAGCTGAATCTCTGCTGTGTCTGTTCCTGAGTTTAGGTCTGGTTTTAAGTTGGTTATTCTGGATGAGGCTGATGCAATGACGAACGATGCCCAGAATGCTTTGCGTAGAGGTCAGTGTCATTTAATCTAATTCTTACCCAGGAATTTCTCATATATGAGAACAGTTCATACGACATCAGTCTTAAATTGTCATCACTTCACATCTAACTGGTGGTCAGGTGCTTCCTTTCGCTGTCTTAAGACCACTCTTTTCGCTCGGGGTCTTTCGCGTTGGGAGCGCCTCTGATTGGTGTTCACTGTGAGGCACTTTATAGATACAATACAATACAATCCCTATCTTAAACTTCTGCCATTTGCTATACCTAGTAGTGTCAGAAAACTAATCATTCAGCTTAGGTTCAAGGGGAATTCAAATTATAGCTCTCTCTATTGATATGCAGCACCTGAAACACCAATTCATTGAGATTTCTTCTTTGGTGGACCTTTATTGTAAAACAGACTTTTTGTTTTGGAAATTAACTAAGTAATGCTATTGGTAATGTGACTTTTATCATTGCGTTTCAGTCATTGAGAAGTTTACGGAAAATACGAGGTTCTGCATCATCTGTAACTACTTATCGAAGATCATTCCCGCTCTTCAGTCTCGATGCACACGCTTTCGATTTGGCCCACTGACCACAGAGCAGATGATGCCTCGACTGGAATATGTAATAAGTGAAGAAAAGTAAGCAGATTTTTTAGTTGGACTACATTTATTAAATTTAGCAACATTAAATAACAATTTTTATATCTAATAGCATCAATATCCATTATGATAGTTCAGATCAGTCTGTTTTCCTGCAATAATTCACCTTGCTCCTTCTGAAAGATTGCCTAAAAGCCAGGTGTTATGATATATGCAATCCTTCTAAATCTGGCATTAGTGTATTGTTTGCTAACAGAGTAACTGTTACGGAAGATGGAAAGAAGGCATTGGTGACACTGGCGAATGGTGACATGCGAAAAGTTCTAAACATCTTACAGGTAGGTAATGGCAGTGTTTCAATTGATATACTTAATAGCTGTTTTACCTCTTTTTTGTAAAAACTTAGTTGGTTGAAAGTCTCAGTTGTGGTGCTTAAATACACTATAGTCTTAGTGGGTGAGTCTTAGTGGGTGGATTTCTGATTATCGTTTAACATCCCTACTTAGAAGTAGATTAATTACTACTATTTTACTGTTGCTTTGTGTTATATTTAGCAACCTATGCTGGTTGGTGCCTACGTTAGACAGGTTAAACTAAGTTGCTGGTATGATTTTTTATGACTGGCTAAAGCCAGCACAGTTATGATACCTGTTCCAGTGATTGTGTGGCTCTGCTTTTTTACTATGTCTGTGTAAATAATATGAGCATAATTGAGCAAAGGACTCTGTAAAATGCACATAAGGGAACATAGACGTGTATGCAAACACACAGATCTTTAAGCATTTAATTCAGTAGCACACTTCAATTATCACGTAGTTCTGACAGCTTGATGTCTGTCATTTGCACTTTATGAGACTTTTGCTGTAGTTGATGTCTTTCTTAAATAAATTCAGAGTTCATCGATGGCCTACAGCGAGGTCAGCGAAGACAATGTCTACCTTTGTGTTGGTCATCCTCTGAGAAAGGATATTGAGAACATTCTCAATTGGATGCTCAATGAAAGTTTCACAACAGCTTTTAACAGTATCCTTTGTTTTATGTTTATGTGACTATGCGCTACGATAAATAGTTCTAAGTTCCCTACTGCTTAAATTTGCTTTCAGGAATGTGGACAGGATTTGAGAATGAATTGAGAATGAGCAGATTCATTTGAAATAATTAACTAAACCCATGGAACAAAGTAGTTTGGACCAAATTTAATGATTACAGATTATGGTACAATGAACTAATGCTAAATAGATAACTATGCTTCAAAAGTTGTTTCATTCAATGAGATTGATCAGTTAAGGCAATAGTTAATGGCTTTGGGTGTGCAGTGTTTACAATAAATTTGTGCATCTAAAATTAGAAGCTTGCAAGATCAGCTATCTCCATGTATTGCATAGGTGTAATTCCAGCAGAAAAACAGACTGTAATTTGTTTCTGTGATGGCAAAGTGGTTGGGTAGGTGGTAGGTTGAGATGCTGTATCTAAAGTACTTTTACAGGAAATAAATACAAAATGCTGACTGCTGAGAACAGTGTAGTAAAGGTATTGCCGATGCAGATCATGCCAGGCTTGATTCTCATAATGTAGATGTCATCTTTTATCCTTTTAAACATAGGCACTTACCATGTTTACTCATTGCTTGCCATGTTCAGTGATTATTATCAAACCTCTGACCTCTGGAGTGCTGACAATCCAGTATGCTAACAGAACCAAACAGACAGAATGGAGATAATCAAAGTTAAAGTGTGTGTGTGTTTGTTGTCCTTAATTTAATTGCAGACATAATGACGCTGAAAACGGCAAAAGGATTAGCATTGCAGGATATATTGACAGAGATTCATCCATTTGTTCATCGAAGTATGTCATGTCGTAGTGTTATTTATCTTTTCGTGATAATTCTATTTTGCCATACTGATAAGGTTTTAATAGGCATTAGGCATCGAACTTATAACAGAGTAAATGTTCACAGAAATTCAGAAAATGGTAAATTGGTATTATAATTGACTCCTACAGGTGAGGAATGGACTTTGATTATTTGACTATTATCCTCAAACTGACTGGATGATATGTACAGGAGTAATAGTCTCCCAGGATCTTACAGTTATGCACAGGGACTGTGATATTTCCTGTTCCTAGGTCCTGAACAAGCAAGAGGATGATTTCTAAGCTTGTTATCTTGAGTGATTGACAATAACTAATGCGAGTGTTTCACTGTTTTATATTGCATTTAGTTGATATTTTCTATGTGGTTACCGTGGTTACGTGAAAAAGTGTTTGATATTGGCTGCAAATCAACACCTGACCTTTTCTAGAAATTATTTTAAAGTGTGTTGAGCCAGCTGTGATATCAGAACAGCAATTTGCCATATGTATTTATTGTGTAATGTATCAGCACTTGTGCAATCGATTTTTTTTAGCTAACAAAAAAGTATTATTGATTCGTGATTACACCCAAAATATGCATGTCGGAGCGCAGCGTACTTTTCCAGAGATGGAGTGATGGGTGTCCCGGTACCTGCTGACAACAGACATAAGTATCCAGACCTCATGTTACTCGCATTTGGCGACCTCTTATTATGTCTTGATGATTGATTAAATGATTTATAAATATTGCTTGGTTACTTAAATTGATATTGACTATTCATTAATTTCTTCTTCAGTCGAGTTTCCTGTTCACGTTCGTATTCATCTGCTGACAAAGATGGCTGATACTGAGTATGTCCATGTGCTGTTTTTTTATTTCTATCAATTTAATTTTTTCTGTTGTATGGCAAAGTCGAAGAGACTCATTAAAACGGTTCAGCATGGTTGAATTTTAATTGCATTCTTAGCTGCATTGACCCATCTCTTGACCTCAAGTATAGGTGTAATTTCAGCCAACAAATTAAGACAAATGCAATTTGTTTTTGAGATGACAAAGTGGTTGACTGGGTGGGAGGTTGAGGTGCTGTTTCCAAAGTACTTTATAGGAAATCAATTACCGGTATGTCTGATGAGGACAGTGGACAAAGGGTTGAACAGGACAGTGGAAATTTGGGAAAAGGGTACTACTGATAGTTCCCTTCAAGGTCTGATTCCCATAATGTAGATGTATGAATTCTGTGTGGGCTCAGATGACAAAATTGTTGTTGGTCTTGCTGTGCGTAAAGGTCAATATCTTGTTTATGAGATATTAGAGCAACCTGAGCTGGTTGGCTGAGCATGGTAGTTGAGACTTTGGAGATTTTCCTTGGAATGGAGATGCAGTGGACTGACCCTTGTGCATTAAAAAATAGAAAAAAAGCTGTAGATTAGTATTTGCACTATTCCAGCTGGAAAACTATTTGATGGCCTTTGTTCGTGTAAACTTAGTTGAGCTTGAGGCCTCCTCAGTGGTTAAATTCAGTGGGATCTCGCCAGATCTGAGATCTGGTATCTTCGGATTTGAGTTCTGCCATCTAAAAGAGGAGACCTGTCACCTGAATGTGCTATCATCTTGTTTCACACATTTATGTGTTTTCCAAATAGCGAATAGGAGAGAATATCGGACATAGTTTCATCGACAGGCTTAGGTTTTAGATATGCTACCTCTAGATAAGAAATATCTGTAGGCATACAATGTTTAACTGGGCCTCCTGGAAAATTACTTGTGAAGCTGTAAACATTTTATGTGTACTGCTATTTCTTTAGCAGTTAAGTTTCAAGGCCCTTGGCTATCAGAGGGTGTAAATGAAATTTTGTGACCCATTCTTTGCAATAGAGTCTTCTGTTGACTTTCGCATACAGAACTTTGACTTCATCAGAACAGTAACAAGGATCAAGAATTGTTGATTAGCTATACATTATTCAGATGGCTTTCAGTTGCTTTTTCTACATTACATATTTTCTAAAGATGCTTGACTAGCCAGGCACTACAGATTCATAGAATTTAAATGATACAGCGACTGACAATTACATGATGATGACATTGGCAATGGCACCATGTGATGATGTGTCATTGACGCTATTTGTGTGGTTCTTTTCTAGGTACCGCCTGGCATCTGGGACGAGTGAAAAACTCCAGCTGAGTGCGTTGATATCTGCCTTTCAGGTGGCTCGAGATCTTGTTGTTAAAGATGCTAATTGATGATACCAGGTTGAAATTATGAACATGAAAATTTAAGACTGATTTAACTAGAGTCCTGGCAAACAGGTTATACAGTTGGCAGTTATTACTCCAAAGACCAGCCAGTTATAGTTCCTTGTTCTTAAAAATCAACCAGTTTTTGAGTCCTGCCATAATGTTGTGTGAAACAGACAGTTTATGGATTGCTGCAACCCTGCGATATGGCACGGAAAGGAGAGATAAGGGGTACCCAAAGGCTTCGTCTAAGGAAGAACATTATCATACTGGTTGCTCCAGCATGAATGTTTGTGGACATTCATAGCAGTGGCAGTGAACCTGTTGTCAATCATTCATGTATGTCACTTGTTAATTAACTTACTCTACTTCAATTATGAAATGCACCAATAAACTTTTCACACTGTCTATCATACGGGATCAGTAACACCGTTTGGGTGATACCTGTTGCTAGGACTGATGCAGTTTTCATTTTGAAAACAGTGAAAACATGTCCAGTTCTTGCACAGCTGCTGATGATACTAAATTTTGTAGACCTTGTGGAAACATTAAATACAAATGAAATGAAATGAACCTGCAATGACCTTTACTGTACATACAGACAGACTTATTTTACTGGAATACTTTTTTCATTTATTTTAATGATGACCACTGTGAACAGTGCTAGTTGGCTGTGTATGAAACTAACATCACTAAACATTAGAAAAACGTATACAGTAGTGTGCTGCAAGCAGTTCAGCTTTATAAATTAAGCTTATTTACAGCAGCTTTGATCTTGCACAAACACAAAGCGCCTACTGCAGATGTGTACAATTTCTGAGCATTGGGTCAATAAATGCAGGCATGACCATGGCACATTCTACGTTTTCTAAGTCTGAATTTTCGGTGCCCCTTTGCCATTGGGCGACCAGATCTACGTGATCTTCCTATGCAAGAGCTTAACGTCCGGACTGATTCTGAATGTTTGTGCATAGTACTTTTCTAGCATGTGCAGCTGATGGCAATGTTTATTATTTCTCTATTTATCGTGCACGTCTGTGCCGTAGCCTGCTGGGCGGAAGCGCTTGTAGAGACGACGAGGGAGGGACATCTCCATCGGCTGACCAATTCCCTGGCACCGGACGAGGCTGATCGAACTGTCCTTTTCAGAGTTTTGGTAGAATGGTTTCTGTTGGTCTCCATCACCCTCTGCAGATTTTGCCAGTTCACTTTCGGTCTTGGCACTGTGCTCCGTCATCGCGATTGGAATGGTGCCATTGAACTGCTTGTAGTCGATTTCGTAAGTACCTTTGTTCGTCTGGTATGTGAAGAGTGGCGTCAGGCGATGACCCCAAAGTATCTCGCTTGGTAGATATGACGTCCGAACCTTCAATTGTTATTATTATTTTTTTCATTGTTTATTTATTTACGATGTCCAAACCTTCCAATTGTAATTATTATTTTTGTTTATTTACTACTAGATGTTTGCCCATCATAAGACGGTTAAAAATAATTTGAAAAATCATACCGCGGGTTGCATGCCTGCGGGCCATATGTTAAACAGCACTTAACAGCTCATTCTTAACGCGTATAGGGTGAGAGCAGTACCACCTACTAAAATGAAGTGAATAAAAATCCATGGGTGATTATGTTCTTAGCACATAGTGTGATAGCAGCGCCACCTACTGAAATGAAATGAGTCCGGTTTATTATGACCTTCATAATGTATAGCATTTTAGCAGCACCACCTACCGAGAACGAAATGAGTCTTTAATGAGTCTTTAGCGTCACAGAGAAGTTCACTTCATGACATTTATAATGTAGATGGTTATTATAAGAGTTATACATGTAGTTATTCCTGGTCTTGGCTAGCAGTAATGGTGCATTGTATAAAGCTAAGTCTGTCAAGGACCACAGCAGAGGCCTTCTTGCTCGTTCCTTCCTTTAATTGCCATGTTGTGATTGTGTCTTGTATTATTAAATACATACTACAAAATGAATTTGATGGGGTGTAATTAATGATTGATTGATTGATTAGACAATCAACCTAAGGTGAAGCCTAAGAACTGAATAGTCACAGAAGCACAAAAGTTGATCTTACAGTGCTTGGAAAAGGCTTCTAAAGGATGATAATATAATAAACTTGTTTACACACCTCTGTTTAGAACTTTAGACAGATGGCCCTGTAGGTTTAAAGGTTTTTCTGGCTAATGCAGGAAAACCACTAAGCCTACTGCTAACCAAGAACAGGACACTAACCTCCCAGGTGTCTTGGTACTAGTATATAGACTGCAAAAGGACGACGTGCTTAGTTCGAACAAACACCACAGGAGGACAGGTTACCCAACTTCTGGCAGTTCAATTAGGCTATAAGCAGTTCAGTGGGACTATTGGGCTTAATAATAACTACCGTACTTGCCAGCATTAATAAGAGCTTACCAGTTACCACCCAGTCACTGCTTAAAGTACTTGTGTATGCATTACATACATTTTTGCTACCAAGCAGCATGCTTGCTATTGTTTCAAGATTTGGGGAAATATATTAATTACTGACTTAGAATAGGTGTTTGAGTATCTTTGATGTGAAGACATTCGGAACATTGACCTACCTGTGTCAACTTGCCATTGGATTCAACTGTGCCTTCAAGCATGACAATGATCTCAAAGCGTTCTGAAATCAACTGGCAACAGAAGCAAAAACATACACATGTATGCACGTCATAATCTCAGGAGAAATTGACACACGATACAAGAAAAGCATCTGTTTTAATATATATGAGGTAGTGGCATTTAATAAACACAATAAATTAAATGGACGGCTTGCTTGGAAATAAGGCTAAAGGATGAACAGATTTCCACTTGTTAGTTGTATCAAACCAGTCTTCCAAAACTGAGTTGTATGCCACTGATAGTTAAAATTATTCAGTGGTAACATGGAAATACATGTAACATGAGATAATGTGTAAGTGCAGAGTGCAGACACAGTTGATATTACTATAGTAATAATAATAATAATAAGATTTGTATACTGCCGTAACACAGCCGAGGCCAAAGGAAAGGGTGCTCTTCAGGAGTTCTGATGTTTCAAAATGTAGACCGTTTTATCGGTTCCTTTTAACAGTTTGAGACTTTGTTCTGGGTCCATGACCTGTGCTTTATGCAGGTCTCTTTATGGGACTGTAAACAGCAGAAACTGGTTCTTTCCTTCGAAAGGCCTTTACCCAACAGCTGATAATATGGACCATAGTTCACTCATCTTTATATCTTTTCCTATATCGGCCTTCTGTCTCCTCCTCTCTGAAATTCTGCAACCTCTCCTTGGTCTATGCTGCACCAGCTATCTGGAATGAACTTCGAAAAGATCTATGCCAGTTTGCTCATCCTCCTATCTCGCCTCTTAATTTAACCTCTCCTCTGCTGAACTCTCCTGCTACTTTCCACTCACGACTGAAAACCGAACTCTTCAAGCTATATCCTGTCCTGATTCTACTCTTGCGCCACTACACGACCACCATCGTCAACGATTTCCACCGTGGCACCATGCTATCTCCTCAGCTTGACCTCCCTGTGTTGACATTCCTAGGCTGGCAAAAGTTGGTTCTGGATTAGCACGTGGAAATGTGTTCTGACTGTGCTTCCCACGGTGCTGCTGCGATCCCTGGTAAGTGGGTCGGAATCTGACCTTTGGAAATTAGCCCCCCCAGCCCTGCATGTCTATCACGGGTCGCGGATGGGGAATAACAACGGCTGGAGGGGAGGCAGTAAGACTAAACAGCACAGACGTTGACATTATAGAAGAAGAGCAGTTCCTTAAGCTAGCCCTGGAGCAGCCATGGGTATGAAGTGTTATCGACTTCATTTTTTAGCCTCGGTATATCATGAGGGTGGGTGGCTAGTCCTCTCCCTCGCCATATCTCGTCTTCCCACCGACAATGTGCGGTCATCAGTGTACTCATTATAACCAGTGTTGTGCACGAGACCAAAATTCCAAGACCGAGACCAAGACCGCGGGGTCCAAGACCAAGACCGCGTGTTCCAAGACCGCGTGTTCCAAGACCGAGACCGAGACCAAGACCGCATCATCCAGGACCAAGATCTAAGCCTCAAGACCATAAACGCAATTCTCAGTTGTAGTGCTACATATTCCCATAATTCAGATCAGATGCTTATTATATTTATAGTTATGGTTTTTGTCCCCAAGTCTTCAAGATCTCATGAAGAGCACAGTATAGCTAAAGACACGTTCAGTAGGTGCAGGTGTTGCGGAATACAAAAAACTTTGCCAGTAGAGAAAAATTTCCCACTAAATACCTGATCTGCATCGTTTACCCGGCTACTGATTTTGCCTTGAGAAACTGCATCAGTGTAAGCCTAACTAGTCACTAAAGCACCAGAGGTCATGGTTAACTGTGCCTTAACGTTTTCTTGTCGCTTCTGATAAGAAGCGAACAACGCGGTCCTCTCTCGCTTTCTCCTATATATAGGCGGATCGTATACTATAGCATGAATTCGAAGCTATCTCAGAAGTCCCTGAATAACAGAAAATATCGACAACATTATTTTAACAAATAATCCACTCTAGTTCCCACCAAAGGCCAAACCAAAGGCGCAAGACCAAGACCAAAGGCGAATGACCGAGACCAGACGCCCAAGACCAAGACCACACCTTTAAGACCAAGACCAAGACCAAGCCGCACCTTTAAAGACCGAGACCAAGACCGGCACATTCGAGACCAAGACCAAGACCGCATTTTTTCGGTCTCGAGACGGTCTCGAGACCAAGACCGCGGTCTCGAGACCACATCACTGATTATAACTGAGTTTTCCAGGGGCGCAGGTGGAGAAGAGTGCACGATAGTCTGGACCATCGACCTATATTGGTCGATGGTCTGGACTGTCAACCGAGAGGTCGGAGGTTTAAAACCCCACCAGGGCAGAATTTTTGTGTCGAGATTTCTGCTCAACCTGTTCTGTTAAACTGAATTAGCCTATGCGACGTACTAGAGACAACCATATCAGTGAGCGCTGCCATAGAAAAAATCAACCAGTTAACTCTGGACAAGTTTCGCTGCAAGAGACGTTGCAATAATAGGCATACTCATGCAAGGCTGACCTAGCAGAGAGCTGAATGTGCCTTGTCCAGAGCAAAAGAGGCCGCTGATCGAAAAAAAGATCGAGTCTCCCCACTCGAACGACACTTGAAGGATATAGTCGTTCCTTCGAACTCGAACAATATGAACTAAATATTTCACTTTACTCAGAACCCCCGACCACTCAAAACAGCCAACAAATAGGCCTAGGTATACCTTGAGGCTTGATGATTAGCACTAGAGGGTTTCTACGGACCGTGTAGATACCTCACCAGGACTTCCACTATACAGCACGTACTTGGCTTTGGCGGCTGTTCTATGTAGAACCAACCGTCCATATTAAAGTGAGTCGGAACTGTCAGAAATCGGTGTAAGTTCTTATTGCAAGTAGCGTTTAGGGAAACTTTAGGCGTATATACGCGAGGTGCCTCTGATTTGTTGGTTTCTATGAAAGGCGCTAGGTAAATTAACGAATATAATTACCAGTAAACTACACCTAATGAACTGAATCAACGACATCGTGTTATACTTAAATACGCTGCGGATATATAGGCTATACCTGGTCAGCCGCCACATCCCAGAGTGGACTTTCCTCGTCGATGACGTGTGTGACGGTGACTGGCCAGACGAGGAAAGCGAACGTATCTGCCGGTCCACTCATTTCCGTTTCGACCTTGACGGGCGACTGGCAGAGGGGGATACACTCTCCCTCGGACGTCACCCTATCCAGAACGACCATCGCCCGGATCGACGTTCCGATGATGTGCGACTTGCGCATGTCCCCGACGCGGAACAGGAGACAGTGGCGCCCCTCGCGGCGGCAGATGACAGCGTTCCGGCTGAACATGATCGTCTGCGCGCGGGACTTTGGCCGCGACA
Source organism: Aporrectodea caliginosa (assembly GCA_020284085.1). Taxonomy (NCBI): domain Eukaryota; kingdom Metazoa; phylum Annelida; class Clitellata; order Crassiclitellata; family Lumbricidae; genus Aporrectodea; species Aporrectodea caliginosa. Next base: position 181,142 of record JACEVL010001855.1, read on the forward strand.
GCTTCGAGAAGACGATGCCGGTGATGAGGCACTGGATGAAGACGCCGACACACGACTGCAGCATCAGGACCAGGATGGCCGACGTACAGTTGGGTTCGATCACGCGGTATCCGTAGCCGATCGTGTGCTGCGACTCGATGGAGAAGAGCAGAGCCGTCCAGAAGTCGTAGACGTTTGCCACGCACGGTCCATGGTCACTGCTGGGGATGGTGGAGTTCGTGACAGGTGGTTGATCATCGTCGGTGTGGTTGTTGCAGTCGCCGTTGAGGTAGGCGATGAGCCACCAGAGAAGGGCGAATGCCGTCCAGCTGACTACGAATCCAAGGGCGAACATGAGAAGGTTGAGCCGCCACTTCATGTCGACGGCGGTCGTGAAGAGATCGGAGAGGTACTTGCGTCTGCGTTCTGTAACGTGCATGCTGGACACGTTGCACGATCCGTCCTTCATGACGAGGCGCCAACGCTGGCGATCGGCGTAGCGCCTGCCCCGCTCGGCGATGTACTTGAGGAAGCCCTGGAGGGACGTGAGGCTCGGTGCCGACGAGGAGTGGGGCAGCACGGGAGACGCCGACGGTGGAGGCGACGAAAGAGATGTGGTCGGCCAGTCAGGAGTGGTGGCGCTCCCTGATGGGGAACCGATGGAGTTGCCCGTGCTGAAGCCGGCGACGCTGAAGATCGGTGCCGGACTGCCGGTGGATGGCGAAGGGATGCCGTCGAGGCTCGAGGGAGACGAATGATGTATCGCCGTCTCGTTCGTGTCGCCAATCTCCGTCATCGGCGTTGATGACTTGGAGTAAAGCGACTCCGATTGCTTCTTAACGCGGAACTTCATTCTGAGCTGATTTGTAAAGTCCGGAGATTTCGCCGCCTCAGTTTCTGTAAAATATTATAATGTCTTATCGTACATAAACTACAGTGTCGCGTAAGAGAAAGTCTATACAAAGGATTGGTTCTGTCAGGTAAACCACCTTATGCCCTTATGAAAACCAACGTCAGTGCTTTAATATAGTCCCATAGGAGATTCCATAAGTCCTTTTAAGAAGCGATTCGTAGAACCGACTTCGGAGTTTATCGATGCCTCTTATACATGTATTTATACACATCTACGCCGTGCCCCATTTAACCTACGAAAGTAATATTGTGATGTCTCCCGGTTGTTTATAATTCTAAAGGTTGGGCCGAGATTTCCATCCTCCTCCTCTTGCTCCTCCTCCTCCCTCCTATTTCTCATCCTCGTCCTCCTCCTTCGTCGCATCAACAGATTGATTTAGAGGATCAATGTTCGCGCGGTCTCTCTATCTGAGGACGACGTCTGCCGTCGAATTTTAATTGGAATCAGCTTCTTTGATTTTCCGATTCAACGACCTTAACAAAGCAGCGTCCGCTGATGTCTGATGATCTGCTTATTAGGTCTTTACGTCTACATGCGAGCAGTTAAATCCTTCGGTCGTCTGATGTTGTTTTTCAGCTGACAGTGTAGCCTTACACTTACGCCTCTGCCTCTCACCACTAGACCTCTAAGTCTTCATACAGTGAAGGTCTTTGACAGTTTTGTGCTATAGGCAAGGACAAAAATTCCGCCCCTTACTCATAAATGACATCTTATTGACGGAACTGACCATCATGTATTTTGTCGGAATTTGCCGCCTCTTGAAAAGTGCCGCTCTAGGCAGCCGCCTATTTCGCCTATAGTAGCCCTATACCTAAAGTCTTCATCACCATTTCTCCTCCCCTGGCACTCGATCAGTGGCGTTACTGCAAATTTCGGGCCTCTCTCGTAGCAGTCGTAGGGTATGCTCAGGTCGGTTTGCTGGGGGGTCTGTTTGTACTTGATCAGGCTCTGAGCGAGCCCTTCTTTTTTCAGTTTGAGCCCAGGCACGGCGCAGTTAAGGCCCCGACGTGTGTCCAAAGTTAATCAACTGCACTCAGTGTGTATACACGTCTTCTGAAAAATTGTAGTTAGGTATGTATGTATATATGCATGTAGGCTTATGTATGTATGTATGTATGTATGTATGTATGTATGTATGTATGTATGTATGTATGTATGTATGTATGCATGTAATGTTTTGTGACAACCCATTTTTATAGCGCCTTTCGAGTCCCTCCAAAAAGCGCTTCTTGTATGACTTTCTAATTGAGCTAATCAAGTGTGCCTTAAGGTATAGGCCTAACCAGTAACAGTAGGCCTACTCACATGGGCGGAGTTCATCACGGGCTAGGGGGGCTAAGCCCCCATGAATCCACAGACTTGACCATGCGTTATTAAGGTTATAGTGCAAATCTCATGGAATAGCCATCCCATCTCTACCAGATCCTGTCTGCACATGTGACTCTGGTCCAAGTAGACAAGGCATAGCAGCCGCAAGCAGTGGCGTAAATAATGGGGGGGGGGCAGAGGGGGACTGTCCCCCCAAAGTTTTGACTTAAGCCCTTCTGTCCCCCCAAAAATGAAAACGTTTTCAAGCACGGAAAATGAAATTACCTTTAATATAATTCAGAAGAACTGACCGAAGATGTCTATTATTATCATCGTTAGTTTCGTTACAACAGAATGGTGCTGTTAGCACTAATGTTGCCCGTGGGTTCATCAACCGCTGAGAGAAGTTATTCAGCGATGCGACGCATAAGAAACTGGCTGCGATCAACCATGCATGGGACAGGAACGCCCTTTTCGCTGGCTCTTCTGAATATTGAATATGATCTGACAGCTGCTTTAGTCCCCGAAGACCTGGTTCTCATGTAGGCCCTATGCAAACAGTGGAACTAGACGCTTAGTCTACACTGCATTAGCGTAGTCGACTAGTCTTTGATGTAGGCCTAAGGCCATAGTGTTAGTTTGTTAGCGTGACTGAGTATTGAGCATAACAGTGTGTATAACTTTGTAACAACTAAAATTCCAGTTCTGTGAGGACAGTTCTCGTAAACTTATAATTACCATATAATTACAATTGTCAACTGTTGAGTTTGAGTAAAAATTGAGTTTATGCTGATTTTCGATTAAACTCAAGTCGACTGTCCACCTGTTTAAACACATTCACACTTTGTACATCAATTAATCAATTAATGCTTTAGCATAGTCGACTAGTCACAGTCTTCGATGTAAGGCCATTACGTACATTTTAAGCAGTAAAATCCTTCCAAATCCTCTCACCAGAAGGCCAAAATTAGTACCAAGTATGCTCAAATCGCCCCCAGACCCCTCCATTTTAAAGGGATGCCGCTTCGCGGCAGAGGAGGAGGTGAAGGTATGCTTTAGCCCCCCATGAACTAAATCCAAACTCCGCCCATGTTTATAAATGTACAAAGCGCCTCTCACAGTGAACACCAATCAGAGGCGCTTCCAGTGCGAAAGACACCGAGCGTAGCACAGTAACACGAACAATACACAGTAAAGTAGAAGGGTCACCAGCGGCAATCCGATGCGCACAAGTGGAATCAACCAACGGATTCTCATCAACAAAACACTAGATTACAGTATGTGTCGCTTAATATAGCGCCTTTGGATCTGCTACCTCACATGACTATTTAGCTCGTCTAATTGTTTAAGTCCGTTTTAAGATAATTTGAAAGTGTTTGCTAAAGAGGATTAAATGCAACAGCACGTACATACAGCGGAAGAGTGTTCCAAGAGGAAGATCCGAGACATGAGATGACACAGTCGACTCAAGTTGATGGACGGAAGCGCTGCACCTGCATGGCTTCACGAGCAGCTGAGCGCAACGATCGCTGACCTGCTTGAACTTACATGTATTTAGGCTATGTCAAGGCGTGCCGACAAATCCTTAATAGTGCAATAGTGCATCCATTAGGCCTATATGTAGCTTAACCCCTTTTATAATGACAAGCTGTAATAAATAGTCGCTATGTCACGGTAACGTAAAGTGTCCATTTATATTGCATGAATTTTACAAAAAATCAACGTCCTTGCGACAAAAGGAAACCAAACAAGGCTCCATCGCAGAGGAATCTTGTACTTTATTCTTTTCTGTAATGATACTGCAACCCAGTGGCGTCACTAGGGGGGTGCGGGGGGTGCGGACCGCACCGGGTGTCACCATCGTAGGGGTGACACCAAAATGACTGTCTAAAAAGTTTTTTTGCAGAGTTTCAGCAGAAATTTATTATTTTTAAATTAACAATAACGGACAATAACAAAAACATTTTTCGTAAGCCCAGCTTACATTCATTGTATCAATTTTTCTAAAGCTGAAATTCTATACAAATTTACATGTTAGAGCCTTCTAACGCGCTCCGGTCAGTGCCGTCAATATTACCCAATTACAATAACGCTTCAACGTGGTGAAAAAGCTAGAGGCATATAGTACTTTCTCTAAACGAGGAGCACAGTGTGACAGTCACCTAGTGGAGCATTCAATCGAACAAGCCATCAAAGAAGTAGCAGCCATGTGTGAGACTGTTCAAGTGAATGGTCTGATATCTGCCACTGAAGAAGAGTTGAAGGTGTCCATTCCAAAATTGACCACTTTCTATGATGAAGTGTCTGAGAGTGCACTTTTAATAGAAATACCAAGGCTGAGAACTTGAGAAGGCATCTGAAAGCAGCAGAGATTAACCTAGGAAGAAGCCAAAGATTGGGCAATAGGGCCTATACTAGACGTTTTGACATTCATAGCTGAATGGGACTTCGTGGAATCTCTCCCAGCCCTTTCACTAAGCCTAAAATTATTTATGACGATCTGTGTGTCTTTGGCTTTATGTGAGAGAAGCTTTTCAAAGCTTACACTTATAAAGAACTATTTAAGGTCTACCATGGGACAGTCAAGGCTTTCCGATCTTGCGATATTAGGGGCCGTCCATAAATGACGTCACACACCTAGGGGGTCGGGGGGGTCGGAAATTTGTGACGATGTGTGACATGGGGGTGGGGGTCTGAGAGGTGTGACGTCACACCAGGTCTATGTAATTAAATTTCACAATTAACAACAATTTAATTTTAACAATAACAGCACTAATTGTGATTATTAAATTTTCATTATTTGTTTTGATTATTTTAATGTATACGGGGACCATTATTAATAATTTTCTAATTATTTCAATATTTGGTCACCGTTAGATTTTAAAATATGCATGCTCTCCCTATTTGTTCCACGAAAGAGCATTTTGCTTCGCCATGGAAATTTGGTTTTAGGGGGGGCAGAGCTTTGTGACGTCATTTTTCAAGGGGTGTTACTTTTGTGACGAAGTGTGACGAGGAGGAGGGGGGTTCAAAATCCGGCCAAAATTGCGTGACGTCATTTATGGACGGCCCCTTATCAATTGAAAGTGAGTTGCCGAAAGACATTGATTTCGATGAAGTGATTCACAAGTTCGTAGTTTGAAAGCCAGGAAAGGAAAGTTCTGATCTAGTCGAGATGTTCACAAAGTGCTGAAATGCTTGCGTATTTGTTCCTGTTTTTTTATTATTATTTCATTTATGAGTAGGCCTATATTTCCATATATTTATATTTTTAATTGCTAACCTGATTTTAATTGATAATATTCCTATATTACAATGTTTTAATAAATAATCAGCCAAAATTTCCAATTATTTTTCCTCATTATATAAAATTTGCCAATTGACACTACTGTAGTTATTATATAATTTTCTGTATTCTTTGAACATTATTTTATAAGGAGGCCTGTAGGCTATAAGCTGCAGGCACGTTCATTGCCCTCCACAGTTGCTAATTTGATTTTTAATTATGTAACTGCTGATCTGGTGGTAAATAATCAAAATAAAAAATAAAAAATATGCATTTGTAATTTTAATTTTGCTAGTTGTTAATATCATTATTATTACCATTACATTCTGTTATATACAGGAATTACGATTTAAGGGTAACATTAGTACAAAAATCATTATTAAGGATTCTGCATGGTCTGGAGTGGGGTGACACCATGAGTTACCGCACCGGGTGACACCAAACCTAGTGATGCCATACTGCAACCTGTCATAACGTGTAATAATATTAATCTTCGTGGGTTTCCTGTGTTTCTTTAGGTACCGGTGCGGCGACTGAGGTGAAATGGGATGGGTGTGAGGAGATTGAGGCGAGAAGGGATGGGTGTGACGAGACTGAGGCGAGATTGATGGGTGTGACGAGATTGAGGCGAGATTGATAGGTGTGACGAGACTGAGGCAGCGTAGGTCACGAACGTGCATGAAGCAGGTTTGGTATATAAGGTTATTCTGAATAGCGACTGTGCCTTCAATCAGACATCAGAGTCTCTTATGTGTAGTATCCAATTGAGAGTTTATTTGCTGGAAGCGACAGTATCAGAGTCACCAATCCTGCAGGATCATCAGGTTTCCATAAACCTTAATATTCCGTTGGAGTGCGGACATTCGTAAAATGGGTGGCAAGATAATTAAAATCGGGCAAATGTAGACAAAGAAAAGGGCGAGGGATTGTGGGGCGCGGTGGTGTAGGGGTATGTTCGGTGCCTTGCAGCCGGAGAGTTGCGGGTTCGAATCCAACTCAAGCCGCCGCGCAGGGACCCTGGGCAAGTCCTTCACTCGCAATTGCTCATGCGCTTCGGCGTGAAACTCCGATTCAGTGTCCGCGCTGTAGTCGGGAGCGCCTCTGAGTAGAAATCTTGAAGGGGCGCTATATAAATATCTGGAATGAATGAATGAATGTATGGTTCATATTTTGTGGACGTCCTCAATGGACGACTCCGTAATACATTGCACGTAGGGTCCTCACATGCCTAGAGACCTCATAATGTCTTGGGACCTCATGTACCTAAGTCCCTTATATGCGGACAATTGAAAAGGCTCGACGCTGTCTAATAGAAGTGTGAGCTTGCGGGATCAAAAGCTCCCCCTTGCTGAAGAACGCCGAGTTTGACGGGCTGCGAGGTCAGAGACAGGTCGACAAAGAACAGACAAGTAGGATGGGGCGCAGCCAAGAAGGTACCGCTCTTTCTGCTGGATATATAACGGCCGATATCAACCTGTGACATTTAGGAAAGAGACTGTAATTTTACAACGAACAACACAGCAATTCAATAATGGTCGATATTTTTAGACAAAGAACGTTGATTCATGTATAGTCTACATCAAGTAGTCGAATTGTTCCTGAAGCCATCTCAAAAGTCCACTCTAGTTCAAGAATTACTCAGAACAGATCATCATCTTTTTCCATCTTATTTTGATAGTGTATCTTTAGGTCGGACGGGTCGATTAAAAGTGTCAACTGTTTGGCTGAAGCGTTTTCCACATATGCCGATGCTGAGAAAATGAAGTTGGCCATTCACACCTCGATTGGATGATTGCACTTGTCTGATCGTCGTCATCTTCTTTTCGTTGCAGATCACTGCAAAAAAGTGTAGAAGTTAGTCGAATGACACATTCCTCTTTGTTGCAAACTTACCTATTACTCGCAGAACATCTGCTCCCTAATGTGACAAAGCATGTGCCTTCTGGAGAAATCCTCTCTTCATTCCTGTTTCTGCCGCTCCTCTACTGAACAGTACTAAATGGACTGCCGACAAACCGAAAGACCGTCTAGTATAGCCTTGCTAAATGGACCAGTGACCACGGTTACACGTATCTCAGCCTTACATATATATTATGTCGAGAGAAAGAGAGATACAGAGTGACAGAAGACAGAGACTGGGAGAGACAGTGACAGAGTCAGACAAGGAGACAGAGAATAAATGAATGAATGAATGAATGAATAATATTAGATTAGCGTGAGAGACGTCAATAGAGAGAGAGAGAGAGAGAGAGAGAGAGAGAAACAGACAGACAGACAGACAGAGACAGAGACAGAAACTAAGGAAACACATAGACAGACAAACAGACACACACACAGACAGAGGGACAGAGCATTTCGTATGAGTCCATCTCAAAGTTCATATCAGTGTATACCTACTAGACTAGAATAATAAAATAATTAGCATTTGATCTCATCAGCTCTTGCATACAATAAACTTCCGATTTACCTTCGGGTGATCTTTATCTTCATAAAGTAGATTTTCTGTCGGATTCTACTGTGGTTGGTTGCCATGCCTCGATTCCCTCTCATCCTCATTCTAATCCCTCTGCCCCGTCTTTCTTCTAACCTAGCCCCCTCTCTCATCCTCATTCTCATCCCTCTGCCCCGTCTTTCTTCTAACCTAACCCCCACTCTCATCCTCATTCTCATCCCTCGGCTCATCGGCAAGACAATACAAAATTAAGAAAATAAAAAACAAATTCAAAAGTAATAATAAAGGGGCTTGCGGGGTATTAGACCACGCCAGGGGCCCACCCTGCCATAATGAGCTTACGGGTTTTTACGCCACGCCAGAGGCCCGCCAGGACGACAACAAATAAACTCCTAATACATAACAACGAAACAAGACAGAGCCACAGAGCAATCACCACTACCATCAATCTCGCCTCAGTCTCGTCACACCTATCAATCTCGCCTCAATCTCGTCACATCCATCAATCTCGCCTCAGTCTCGTCACACCCATCCCTTCTCGCCTCAATCTCCTCACACCCATCCCATTTCACCTCAGTCGCCGCACCGGTACCTAAAGAAACACAGGAAACCCACGAAGATTAATATTATTACACGTTATGACAGGTTGCAGTATCATTACAGAAAAGAATAAAGTACAAGATTCCTCTGCGATGGAGCCTTGTTTGGTTTCCTTTTGTCGCAAGGACGTTGATTTTTGTAAAATTCATGCAATATAAATGGACACTTTACGTTACCGTGACATAGCGACTATTTATTACAGCTTGTCATTATAAAAGGGGTTAAGCTACATATAGGCCTAATGGATGCACTATTGCACTATTAAGGATTTGTCGGCACGCCTTGACATAGCCTAAATACATGTAAGTTCAAGCAGGTCAGCGATCGTTGCGCTCAGCTGCTCGTGAAGCCATGCAGGTGCAGCGCTTCCGTCCATCAACTTGAGTCGACTGTGTCATCTCATGTCTCGGATCTTCCTCTTGGAACACTCTTCCGCTGTATGTACGTGCTGTTGCATTTAATCCTCTTTAGCAAACACTTTCAAATTATCTTAAAACGGACTTAAACAATTAGACGAGCTAAATAGTCATGTGAGGTAGCAGATCCAAAGGCGCTATATTAAGCGACACATACTGTAATCTAGTGTTTTGTTGATGAGAATCCGTTGGTTGATTCCACTTGTGCGCATCGGATTGCCGCTGGTGACCCTTCTACTTTACTGTGCATTGTTCGTGTTACTGTGCTACGCTCGGTGTCTTTCGCACTGGAAGCGCCTCTGATTGGTGTTCACTGTGAGAGGCGCTTTATACATTTATAAATACAATACAATACAATTGTTCTGCTATTTAACTGGTGTAAAAGTTTAGGTCTTAATGACATCCATCATCACATAGGCTAGCATAAAGAGCGTCCCTCATGTTTCGCTCTGATAGCGGCGCTATATAAATGTTCAGTCACATTTACAATTACAACGCCAAGCCTTATTACAAACGTCATCACAAGCGAAATGAAAAGCCGACTGTACGCCACTGAGACATGTTCGCGGGCATTCGATATCCGGTTGTCACTCCTTTCTCTCGCCGGCTGATCTTCCCACTGACAATTTACGGTCAGTAAATTTATTATAGCTGAGGAAGTAACTAATAATTATGTTAGACATATCTATTAAGGACAGCCCTCAGCTACGTGGATTCTAACCCTACGCCAGAAGAGCAAAAACAGTGTCCATCGAAGTCTCAGACAGGCATGTCATTTCTTTGCTGATTACACGATCATATCCTACCTTACTCGACGTGTCCTGAGCCGAAAAACTTCACGAAAACTCTCCGACGTTGCACAACACGAACTGACTGCTTATGGGACTGGGTTCGAAGATGAGAGATCACCCACCACCTGACGAAGTTTCTGCAGAATGCGACGGAACATGTGAAGCTGAACTGTGAGTTGGCTAAAATTAAAGAAAGGTAAGAAACACTGTAACTGTAGCGTCTCAATGAACATATCACATGGCTGAAAAACTATTACAGCACAGCAGCGTATCACCTGGAAACTATAGAGAAGTAAAACACTAATTTGAACACATTTTACGTTTAACTTTGAATATCTCGGTTTCATTGAACGGGTTTCGAAACTGCTTTTCACATTCCTAATTGCCTTATTAATTGTTACACCTTTGCCACCAATAACAACACTTAGTTAATCTGCACAAAGGCACCAGTTACCCAAACAGATGATCATCACTGATCACTGATCAGATTAACATAGAGCAGAGAGACTGATAAGATGGGCCTCTACCAACTTTAAATAATAAACTATGTGATTGGGCAATATGTTATCAAAACGATCCAGTTTAGAACCATCGAGTATATGTATGTATGTATGTAAAGTAAGTAAGTATATTCTATAGTATGAGCACTTGTTATCGCGCCCCTTCAAGATTTCTACTCAGAGGCTCTCCCGACTACAGCGCGGACGCTGAATCGGAGTTTCACGCCGAGGCGCATGAGCAATTGCGAGTGAAGGACTTGCCCAGGGTCCCTACGCGGCGGCTTGAGGTGGATTCGAACCCGCAACCCGGTTGGATGTCTGCCACTACCAATGCTGATAAACTGAGATGTTTGGGGAAACATGTGGGTATGCGAGACAGACTTACAAAAATTGCTGATATATATAATTGTCTATAGCTATGGATTTCTAATCAGACATTTATTGATACTAATATAACAGATATTCATTCTGAGAATTTATATAGCTCATATTAAAGAGACCTTATCAGCTGCACTCTCAGCTCAGGCGCTGTTAAAAGAAAGATTGATTTGAGAGACTTATAAAAAGTACAAATCTATTGGGATGATGATATGTCTGGAAGAATTCACATTTGAAAAGGTTCGATGTTGTCTAATGTTGGTGTCACCCGGTGCGGTAACTCATGGTGGCACCCCATGTATGTACACCCTCCCTTTCCAGACCAAGCAGAATCCTTAGAAATGATTTTTGTACTAATGTTACCCGTAAATCGTAATTCCTGTATATAACAGAATGTAATGGTAAAAATAGTGATATTAACAACTAGCAGAATTAAAATATTACAAATGCATATTTTGTTTATTTTATTTCTTATTTTAATCATTTACCATCAGGTCAGCAGTTTACATCATTAAAAATCAAATTAGCAAATATTAATGGACTGTGGAGGGCAATGAAGATGTGCCTGCAGCCTCCTTATAAAATAATGTTTAAAGAATACAGAAAATTATATTATAATTTATAATAACTACAGTAGTGTCAATAATTGGCAAATTTTATATAATAAGGAAAAATAATTGGAAATTTTGGCTGATTATTTATTAAAACATTGTAATATAGGAATATTATCAATTAAAATCAGGTTAGCAATTAAAAATATTGATATATGGCAATATACTCATAAATGAAATAATACAAAAAACAGGAACAAATACGCAAGCATTTCAGCACTTATATAGTGAACATCTCTAGGCTACTAGATCAGAACTTTCCTTTCCTAGCTTTCAAGACTGCGAACTTGTGAATCACTTAATCGAAATCAGTGCCTTTCGGCAACAGGCAACTCACTTTCAATTGATAATATCGCAAGATCGGAAAGCCTTGACTGTCCCATGGTAGATCGTAAATAGTTCTTTATAAGTTTAAGCTTTGAAAAGCTTCTCTCACATAAAGCCAAAGACAACAGATCGTCAGAAATAATTTTAGGCTTACTGAAAGGGCTGGGGGAGATTCCACGAAGCCCCATTCAGCAATGAATGTCAAAACGTCTTATATTGCCCAATCTTTGGCTTACTCCAGATTAATCTCTGCTGCTTTCAGATGCCTTCTCAGCCTTGGTATTTCTATTAAAAGTGTACTCTCAGACACTTCATCATAGAAAGTAGTCAATTTTGGAATGGACACCTTCAACTCTTCTTCAGAGGCAGCTATCAGACTATTCACTTGAACAGTCTCACACATGGCTGCTACTTCTTTGATGGCTTGTTCAATTGAATGCTTCACCAGGTGACTGTGCTTCTCGTTTAGAGAAAGTCCTAGTGCCTCTAGCTTTTTCACCAAGTTGAAGCATTATTGTAATTGGGTAATATTGACCGCACTGACCGTAGCGCATTAGAAGGCTCTAACAAGTAAATTAGTATAGAGTTTCAGCTTTAGGTAAATTGATACAATACATGTAAGCTGGGCTTACGAAAAATGTTTTTGTTGTCTGTTACTGTTAATTTAAAAATAATAAATTTCTGCTGAAACTCGGCACAAAATTTGTTTAGACAGTCATTTTGTCACTTTGGTGTCACCCCTACGATGGTGACACCCGGTGCGGTCCGCACCCCCGCATATGTCTGGAAGAATTCACATTTGAAAAGGTTCGATGTTGTCTAATGTTTACGTTAGCTCCTAATATGTTATGAGAAATTGTTTGTATTGCAATAGAATGCTTGTGTCAATGCTTTTAGCGATGTATATAAAATTACATGTATGGACATGAGTAGTGATTATATTGCTGCTTCTGCATCAGGCGGTGACGTCATACTTTAGATTAAAATTATCGACTTTCTGAAATTATAAATATATAAATTTTAGATTCAGCTCTTGCTATGAATGCAAACTTCTAAATTGTTAAACCAGTTTTATGCAGTTGATAAAGGACATATATATATATATATATATATATATATATATATATATATATATATATATATATATATATATATATATATATATATGATTAATGTCATAGTACGGAGATTTTATGACACTGGGTTTGTGAGTGACCTTTCATATTGCGTGACCCGGTCTAATGAGTTTGTGAGTGGTCTCTCCTTGTAATGGCATTTAATGACTCGGTATAATGAGACATGCTGCAATTAAAAGTCAACGGTATATAATTGGTTTATGATAGTCTTTTCATAGTACGGGGATTTAATGGGTTTGTGAGTGCCCTTTCATAGTACGGCGATTTAATGATGTAGTATAATGGGTTAATGACATTCCTTTCATTGTATGGGGATTTAATGAGTTTATGGTTGGCCTTTCATAGTATGTGGATTTAATGAGTTTATGATTTTATGATCCGGTATAATGGATTTATGATTCAGCCTCAGTAACAAAAGTCCATTGTTCTTTGATGTATGAACAAAAGACTAGGGGAACAAAGGGGCGGGGCTTAGAACAATAGGGGACCCTTGAACAAAAGAATGGCAGGTGCCGACCCATGAACAAAAGAATGGCAGGTGTCAGCGCAGGCCTAGAGACAAAAGGAGGCGGGGCTTAGAACAATAGGGGAGGGGCTTAGAACAACAGGGGCGTGGCTACGTGACCAATCAGAAGCGACTGATATAGAATCAATGGTCTACACACTACTAACAAGACATTGACGAACATCAACGTTTCTTAGATGAGAGATCATCATCTGACAAAGATGCATATGCAGAATGTTTTGGTTAGAAGAAGAAGAAAAAGAAAAACGAAGAAGAGAAGAAAAAGAAGTAGGAAGAGGAGGGGAGGAGGAGGGGAGGGGAAGAAGCAGAGGAGGGTAAGGAGGAGAAGGAGGAGGAGGTGGCGGAGAAGAGAAGGAGAAGAGGGAGAAGGAGCACTAGGAGAAGAAGGAGGAGGAAGGAGGAGGAGAAGAGAAGAGAAGAGGAAGGAGTAAGAGATAATGAAGGAGGAGGATACGAAGAACAGCAGTCCTTTGAGATAGCTTGAGAGATAGCTATGGATATGAAGGAGTGTTAGCGACTTCATTAATTTTTCTTAGCTTCGGCATGCATATGTGGACCGACGGGCGACGGCCAGTCCTCTCCCTAGCTGTCTGATCTTCCCACAGATAGTGTACGGTCAGTGTACTCATTATAGCTGAGTTGGAACTTAAGGCGAGATAAACTTTTAAACTAAAGAGAAAGAAAACACATAATTTAAAAAATAAAGTACGTCACGCTATTTTTGACCATTTTACCCCCCCCTCCCCCTGTCACAAACTGTCACAAAACTCGGACCCCCTAAAGTACGTCACACTTTCGGGTCGGATTTTAGGTAGTACTATTAAAAGAACCGCTAGTGGATATTAAAGTAAAAAAGCGTGGTGTAATTTCGATTTAATATACGATGACATATGAATTTAAGTGGGTATTTATTAGATAATACAATGGCTTGGTATCATAATATATTTTAAAGAATGACGTAATATAATTGTTTATAAGTTCATGATAATAATGATTAAATTATTATAAATATTACCTCTGAATCCTCAAAATTTTGTATTATAATAATTACTATATATGTAAAAATTAAATTCAGAATTTATCGCTCAGTGACATAATTATGCAGCGGACAACATAGAAATAATAATACTTCCGAAAGCAAGGCTAATACATAAACAAGGCTTCGCAACAGCATTATTACTAGCGAGAGGAATCGTGAAAAACACATTCAGGAGATATGCATTTCATGCTATTTTGACATAAAACTAATTAAAATGTTTCAGAAAATTTTTGAAAATTATTTTTAAAGCTATGAAATTCTACTAAAAAAATAAAAAATAAATTATAAATAAAATTTAAAAAAATAAATGTGTGACGTCACACATGGCCTGACCCCCTCCACTGTCACAAACTGTCACACTTTCTTAAACCCCCTCCCCTCCTGGAGCGTGACGTACTTTATGGACGGCCCCTAATTTAACCCTTTCGTGGGCACATTTTTTATATCCATGGGGCAGTTTAGGTTTTTACTGCTAAAATCATAAAAAAATAAGGCCATCTGAATGTGTAAAAGCACAGGTAAAGTGAGCAAACTGTTTCCCATGACCCTAAATATAAAAGCCAGAAAAGTGGGAAGTATATATGTTACAGGCAATGTGTAAAATCAGGGATTTTGTAAAATGCCTGAAATTTTTAGGCAATTTGTAAAATCCCCAATTCACTCGGGCACTTTACAAAATCCCTGAAAAAACCAGGGATTTTGTAAATTCCCTGAAATCTGATGATGAAAATTTGACAGATTGCCTGAAAGTGACGAAAATTATCGAAGTTTTACAAACTACCTGAAAAAACCAGGGATTTTGTAAAATCCCTTAAATCTGATGATTACAGGCAATGTGTAAAATCAGGGATTTTGTGAAATGTCTAGGCAATTTGTAAAATCCCCAATTCACTCAGGCACTTTATAGAATCCCGGGATATAAAAAACCAGGGATTTGGCTGCGTGTCCGACATGTCCGCCGGCTATTTTTCAAGTCATGTGGTCGGGGACGTGACTTGTTTGTTCCCTTCCCCTTAGGAGCCTAAATAGAGCTTTGAGTTGTCGCGGCGGATTGTCAATTAATAAGAATAAATAAATAAAATTAATTAAATAAATAAATAAATATAATTAAATTTATTTATTTAATCAATTAATTAATTAATTAAATTTAATTAATTAAATAATTAGTTAACAAATTTTATTTATTTAATCAATTAATTTTATTAATTAAATTTAATAAATAAATAAATAAACAAACAGATAAAATAAAATAAATAGGTAAAAAATAAATTTAATTATTTAATTAATTAAATTTATTTATGCAATCAATAAATTAATTAATTAAATTTAATTAATTGATTAAATAAAAAAATAAAATTAAATAAATAATTATATGAATAAATAAATTTAATTATTTAAATAATTTAATTAGTTAGATAATTAATAATTTAATTAATTAATTATTAATTTTTATTTTTATTTATTTTAATTTTATTTATTATTGTTTCTATTTATATATTAAATTTATTTAATTAATTGAATAAATAAATAAATTTAGTTAATTAGATAATTAAATTGATTGATTTATTGATTTATTTTTTATTTTTAAAATTTTATTTATTTTTTTATTTTTTTATTTTATTCAATTAATTAATTAATTTAATTAATTTTTAAATTAATTAAATTTAATAAATTAATTAATTGATTAATTAAAAAATAAATAAATAAATAAAATAAATAATTATATGAATAAATAAATTTAATTATTTAAATCATTTAATTAATTAGATAATTAATAATTTAGTTAATTAATTATTGATTTTTATTTATTTATTTTTTAATTTTTTTATATATTAAATTTAATTAATAAATTAATTGATTAAATAAATAAATTTAATTATATTTATTTATTTATTTAATTAATTTTATTTATTTATTCTTATTAATTGACAATCCGCCGCGACAACTCAAAGCTCTATTTAGGCTCCTAAGGGGAAGGGAACAAACAAGTCACGTCCCCGACCACATGACTTGAAAAATAGCCGGCGGACATGTCGGACACGCAGCCAAATCCCTGGTTTTTTATATCCCGGGATTCTATAAAGTGCCTGAGTGAATTGGGGATTTTACAAATTGCC
Source organism: Aporrectodea caliginosa (assembly GCA_020284085.1). Classification (NCBI taxonomy): domain Eukaryota; kingdom Metazoa; phylum Annelida; class Clitellata; order Crassiclitellata; family Lumbricidae; genus Aporrectodea; species Aporrectodea caliginosa. Next base: position 197,521 of record JACEVL010001855.1, read on the forward strand.
TAGACATTTCACAAAATCCCTGATTTTACACATTGCCTGTAATCATCAGATTTAAGGGATTTTACAAAATCCCTGGTTTTTTCAGGTAGTTTGTAAAACTTCGATAATTTTCGTCACTTTCAGGCAATCTGTCAAATTTTCATCATCAGATTTCAGGGAATTTACAAAATCCCTGGTTTTTCAGGGATTTTGTAAAGTGCCCGAGTGAATTGGGGATTTTACAAATTGCCTAAAAATTACAGGCATTTTACAAAATAGCTGAGTTTTACTTAAGGCGAGATAAACTTTTAAACTAAAGAGAAAGAAAACACGATAGGGTTAAAAAATAAGAAAATGACCAATGAGAAAAGATGGTGCAACATTACCAAGAATGTATATTTCTTCCAAGATTTGAAGACATTGGAATCAGTTTAGTAATTGTAGGCTAATTAGTAACTGTATCACAGCAGTGTCTAACGCACGAGACATCAGCCGATGGCGCACAAAAACCAAACCGTAATCAGATTGATCCATACATAGGCCACAGAGGTTAAGCACAGTGACTGTAAAACATTGTTCATGTTAAGCACAGTGACTGTAAAACATTGTTCATGTTAAGCACAGTGACTGTAAAACATTGTTCATGTTAAGCACAGTGACTGTAAAACATTGTTCATGTGAGGCTTACCTTAAGTGAATGTCGCCTGCAAACAATGGTCCAGATATCTTTCTGTCTGTTTGAACTCTTTTCTGATGGACAGTTCGACTGTTTGATATGCCATTCTTGTTGATCATTCGATTGCTGGTCGGTTTGCGTCTTCAAAAATGTAGTTATTTCAACGAAACTTCGAATTTCAACCTCTCTTGTTGACATTTTTGATGATTTTCTGTTCGAAACGGCAATTGCGTGTCGCACATAATACGATTCTTGTTCGTTTAGTGTCTTCTTCAACTGACTTCGTTGAATTTCTAATTGTTACTTCTTCAAAGCGACGATTTTCAATTATTTTCTGTTCAAATTGTTTAACCTCGTATCGAATTTCTAAATGAATCTCGACTCCTTTCCTATAGACATGAAACAATCGATGAAGAGATGACGTCATCGCAAGGAGATGACGTCATCGCAAGAAGGCTTTGTTTATTATAATATACGTCATCAGTATTATCAGTATTGTTGTTATGCAAGGACGCTATTTACAGGCGTCCATGCCTATAGGCTACTCACACATCGTGAATCATTCAGTTTTGTCTACCATCACATCTTTTTTATTTAAAACTTAAAAATTTGTGTATCGCTATAATTGCCAAGATATTCTGCAAATAATATTTTTTACCATAATTTTAGCAATAAATGCACGTACTCTAGATGGAACCTATATATATGCGAAAGATCTGACAGTGTAAATTGTAATTCTATTGTTTCATTCCACATGGAATTCATTTTTAACGAGACAGCAGCTGCAGATTACTAGAGATGTCTGTGTAGTTATTCCTCCATGCATATGTCAATGCAGGACTTGAACCTGCGCTCAACCAATCGCACAATCGGCAAAATCATGTGTCTTTTGAAGCCTATCGAGCGTGTATACACTAGAGAGGAGAGACTAGACAGCATGCATATGATGCATATGTCCATGAAGCCCGGGAGATAAGGACATTCATCACATCCAGTAAACATTACTCAGGGATTGCTTTATAGTTAGTCAGTGTCTCTTTCTTCCATGCATTTGGCCGATTTCCACGTCACTTGGCGAAGGAATTCAAGGAATGGCTCCGCTGAGGCAACAGCGCCTTTAGCTCTTAAACACTTGATCACCATCTTAGGAATTACACGGACAGCATCACCGATGCACCCATTACAAATGTCCTGTCTATGCTGTCGGCATTCAATTGCAGCATCTGCCTGTACTCTTGTCCCTATCTGTTTGTGTTGCACTGTATGCAATACTTTGGACTGTGGTCACGTAATTATATTGTAAAATATTCTTGAAGTGCGAATCTATGAAAAAGGAGGGTTGACTTGATAGCAGTGATGATGCCACAGAACGGGTTTAACCATAATTATAAGGCATCTAATTCTAACGGTGCACCTGAATTTAACTAGAACTTCTTTGTATATATGCTACTTGTGTGCTTAATGATGCAGCCTGACGGGCAATTATATAGGCCTATTATCGCCTATACTATGTAGACCCTTCAGGGCCTATCCTTGTGCATGTATCCTCCTAATATATAGCTTTCTGTTCTCCGTCTATTTCTTCCTGTCTTTGCCATCGATCCCGCGTGTTATCTGTAGGACCGGTGTTTCAATTATTCTAGAAGCACTGGCAATTACAATCGAAGATAACATGACTGCAATCAAAACTGGTTAGCCTAGGCTATAGATTGCAACACGTCTTCAGAATCGTAGAGGAATGTACCACGGTTACATGCAGAGAAGAACGAGTAGGCGCTACATAAATGCAGTAATTTTCAAGGCTTTGACTAAGTAAGCCTAAAGGTCGGCTGTTGATTTTCTCGCTAAGGCTGTTTCTTTTACGGCAAAGTAATAGGCATGTGCATCGTTTATGCCTGGAAGACCTATAGGCCTATTATAGGCCCTATCAGTAGCGGCGCCAGGATTTCAGGTTTGGGGGTGGGCTAAAACCCCAATTCCTTGCCTTTCTCCCCTCCTCTCTGGCATTGACAGTGATTTCCGTTTTGTTTGGGGGGCTGAGCCGCCGATAGGGGGGGGGGCTTCAGCCCGCCCTAGCCCCATGCTGGCGCCGCCACTGGGCCCTATACATGTTACTTAGCGAGCAGCGCAGCTTAAGCCACCTATGTTGAGTTTGTGCTAGAGTAGCGATAGCCTAGGAAAGGAAAAGAGAATAGACTACAATGTAGATCTAGTTTAAGATAGGCTAATAATTATATTCCCCGCTGTCATCTGAGATAACATGCAGTGCTGCTCGAGTAAAGCTTAATTAGGCTAATTATCTGATCTTTTCCACAAACTGAGGGTAAAACCTACATGTTGTTCATGCTGTTGTTCATGCTGTTGTTCATGCTGTTGTGCATGCTGTTGTTCACGCTCGGCTAACAACATAAAGGCTTGCAATTCTAGTTGCTTGTTCATGTGAAATTACACCGCAAATAGGGTAGGTCTACGCAACTGGCTGAAACTACCTCGGCAGAACGAAGTCTTTTCACTCATAACACGCTTTGCAATTAACTCTCTGCTACTCTAACTTCGCCAGTTATAAAAAAAGACACCTGTGCCAAATAATTTTGTCACTTTACCCAAGGGCTCCTATATAATAATGATAATATCCAGACTTCCTTGCTTTACCTTAGAATTGGTAACAGGTTATCAGTAGCAACTAGCAAGCTCCTCCACCTCTTGTGAGCAACCACACTGGGCAGGACTTTCGGTAGCATTCTGACTCATCGGCTATATTAAGCTGTAGTCTCGTCGGGTCTTTCGTTCAAAACTGGAACAGTATACGCTCACTTTTGAAAGTCGTGTTCTGCCTCTTCCTGTTGTACTGTAACCAAAATCAGCGCCATTAGGCCTATGTAGGACAAATGAAACCCATTTGAATTTAATGTCATATACATGATGCGCTTCCTATATCCTACATGTGGGCCCGTTTATAGGACATACTGAACAGCTTAGCTACATTGGTTTGATGGAGCATCCCTGCCAGCATGCCTATACAGAGCCCATCTAATTTTTGTATGGGCTCATGGGCTTGGGCTACCCATATCAGCCCCATCTGGGCACGATATGAGGAGCCCATTATCCTAAAAGTTTTATGTTGGAGACAAGTGGGCTCATGGGCTTGGTCTGCACACATCGAACCCATCTAGGATTGAGGTCAGAAGCACATCAACCGACATTTCCAATATGCGAATTTTAGGTGGGCGATAAGTGGGCTCGTGGCTTGCACTGCCCACCTTGAGCCCACTTGGGTCTGATGTCAGAACTTCAGAAGCCCATTAAGCGACGTTTGCGAAGTCCGATATTTGGATGGGCGATAAGAGTACTCGGTTCTCTTTTACAAAAGCACTAACCCGAAGGTTTTATAGGAATAACCCGAATAACCTCACTCGGTTCTTCTTTACAAAAGCTCTAACCCGAAGGTTTCATAGGAATAACCTCACTCGGTTCTTCTTTACAAAAGCTCTAACCCGAAGGTTTCACAGGAATAACCTCACTCGGTTCTCCTTTACAAAGTTCTAACCCGAAAGTTTCATAGGAATAACCTCACTCTGTTCTCCTTTACAAAAGTTCGAACCCGAAGGTTTCATAGGAATAACCTCACTCGGTTCTCCTTTACAAAAGCTCTAACCCGAAGGTTTTATAGGAATAACCTCACTCGGTTCTCCTTTACAAAAGCTCTAACCCGAAGGTTTCATAGGAATAACCTCTCTCGGTTCTCCTTTACAAAAGCTCTAACCCGAAGGGTTTATAGGAATAACCTCACTCGGTTCTCCTTTACAAAAGCTCTAACCCGAAGGTTTCATAGGAGGAATAACCTCACTCGGTTCTCCTTTACAAAAGCTCTAACCCGAAGGTTTTATAGGAATAACCTCACTCGGTTCTCCTTTACAAAAGCTCTAACCCAAAGGGTTTATAGGAATAACCTCACTCGGTTCTCCTTTACAAAAGCTCTAACCCGAAGGGAATTTCATAGGAATAACCTCTAACCCGAACTCGGTTCTCCTTTACAAAAGCTCCTCACTCGGTTCTCCTTTACAAAAGCTCTAACCCGAAGGTTTCATAGGAATAACCTCACTCGGTTCTCCTTTACAAAAGCTCTAACCCGAAGGTTTTATAGGAATAACCTCACTCGGTTCTCCTTTACAAAAGCGCTAACCCGAAGGTTTTATAGGAATAACCTCACTCGGATCTCCTTTACAAAAACGCTAACCCGAGGGTTCAACATTATTCTTACGTTTAACTTTGATTTCCACTTCTTTGTGATCGATGAGTATCGACGAGTTTCTGTTCGAAATAAACTTAATAATGTCGTGTGGATTGTCGATTTGTGTCTTCAAAAGGAACAGTTTTTCGTCGAATTTCGAATTCATTTTTCTGATAAAATTTTTCGATGATCTTCTGTTCAAAGTTACATGTGGTGTCGATCTTTCGATTTTCGATTTGTGTCACCAAATGGCCTACCGTTTTTCGTCGAATTTCATCTTTCTGTTTCACCTGATTGACGAATTTCGATATTATTTCCTCGAAATGTTTGCCATTAGGTCTAGTACGTCTGGTCGCCTTCACGTCGATTTTCCAAATAAAGCTCGATCGGCTCGTTACCATGGCAACGAACAATCGGTCCAAAGATGACGTCATCAGAACAACAATAGCGAGGTGACGGTTTTATAAAATTTACGTCATCAGTTCGCGAAGTAAGTAAGTAAGTTCGTGGCACGCGTTGTCTCATTAAATTTTCTTCCAAAGTTAAAGAGATTTGTTGCTATGGAGTGTAGAACCAACATGAATTGTCTGGTAGGCTTAAACTAGTAGGCCTAATTCAAATGCCGACCTTCAGTGATAAAAAAATCCTGCTTCAAAAGTTAATTATGATTCACTGTACCTTTGTGTGAAATTGTGAAGCTGCATTACCCATCACTGCTTAGGCTTTTCATTCAAGACCCTAACTGTAGGCTATAGTGCCGGCTAAGCTTTTCGAAAAAATCTTACTCAGATCCATCTATTCCGGCGGCCGCCTTCCTATGGCTGTCATCATAAACACAACTCTCGGTATCAACTCCTTGGTCCCCATCTTGCTCTGGTCTTCTGGCAAGCTATTTTTATTCCCACTTAGTATAGGCCTAGGCCCTATCATTGGACAGCAGGCCTGGGTTAACCACGGGTCCACTCACTCCACTGGGTCCACGGGCCCAGGCCTACTAAAAGTTTAACAAATAATTAAGGGGCCTACCATTAGAATGGTATACCTTGAAAATTTTATACGTTCTAATACTGTCCTTATAACTATTATTTTAGTTTTAAAATGTTGCATCGCTGACATGTATTATTATGTTTAAACACGCTAGTTTTACTGCGAACAAACAACGATAGTCACTATGTTGCAACAGCCATGACAATAATGAGATTGGTGACCGTTAGCTCCCTTAGGCCGTTAGGGTTCCCACGACAGTTTACTCTGCTGAGGCTGTTAATAGCCTCTTCCGCCCATCACCGTCGGCGTCATGTACACACTGTACACAGCACTATTCATTAGCCGCATGCTCAACCTTGCCCTCGCCAAGCTGAAGGTTTTCTTGCATAAGTTTTTATTCGAAAGATGTGAATATGGAACTCTGTGACGAATGGATTCAATGGCGAGCATTTTTGAGTCAATTGTCGTCAGTGGAAAACTGTGGAAAAGGCGTACGCTGTAGGCCTAGTAATAGATCTGAAGCAACATTAGGCCTATGAAGAGCTAGGGATCGAAGTTCTTATGGATCCATGTTTGCGAAAATCTCGAGCTGCCCTGCATATCATTAATGACAAGAATGAAATTATCTTATCCAATAGTGGCAATAAGCTTAGATTTTATTGCTGTAGGTCTACGTACGCTACACTGTAAGAAACAGCAATGTGAAAACAGTAGGGCCTACTGTTGATCGGTAGATTATATATAATAATAATAACGAGGTTTACGGTGGTTCAGAAGACTAGCATCTGTGTGAGAACCACCACTAAAATGTACATGTCTCTAATATCCAATCTGTCCGAGTCTGGCCTTGAAGCTGTCGAGTGTCTCCACTGAAACAGTCTCATCGGTCAGCTCATTCCAGGCAGTTACTACTCTGCTGCTGAAGAATCGTTGCTTGGTGCTGCCTTCGGACTTCCTGTAGATCTTAAATCGGTGTCCCCGTAATCCGCTTCTGTCAGCCAACTGGAAAAATCTTTCGCATGGTATTTGTTCTTTGTTTGTCATCAGCTTGTATGTCTCAATGAGATCTCCTCTGCATCTTCTTTTTTCCAGTGTTGTTAATCCGCAATTCACTAGTCTCTCTTCATATGTCATTTTTCCAAATCCTCTGATCATCTTAGTTGCTCTCCGTTGCACCTTTTCCAGCACCTCCTTGTCCTTTTTTGTGTACGGACTCCATACTTGAACACAATACTCCAAGTGGGGCCTGACCAGAGTTTTGTACAGGTTCAAAAAGATGTTTTTGTCTCTGCTGATTACCGTTCTTTTGATCTGTCCCAGTACCTTGTTTGCTTTGGTCGCTGCTTCTCGGCATTGTCTTGCTGGTTTTACGCTTTGTTGAATTATGATCCCCAGATCTTTCTCTTCTTCTGTTGTTCTTAATTTCCTGTCTCCCATTTCATACTCAAAACCTCTGTTCTTTCTTCCCACATGCATAACTGCACATTTGTCAATGTTGAAGAGCATATTCCAATCTTCAGACCATTTGTATAATCTTTCCAAGTCCTCCCTCAGTATTATCGCTTCTTCCTCGTTGTTGACTTTTGCGCGTAGTTTTGTATCGTCTGCAAACTTCGAGATCTTAGAAATTATTCCATCATCAATATCATTTATATATATTACAAAAAGTAGCGGTCCCAGCACAGATCCCTGAGGCACTCCACTTGTGACACTGATCCAGCTTGAATTCTTTCCCTTTATCCTTACTCTTTGTCTCCTATCCTTTAACCAGTTGCTAATCCATTTAAGCAGACTTCCTTGTATTCCACATGATTGCAGTTTTTTTTCTAATCTTTTGTGTGGCACCTTGTCAAAGGCCTTGGCAAAGTCTAAATAGACCAGATCAACCGAGTTATTCCTGTCTAGATCATCATATACCTCCTCGAAGAAATCCAACAGGTTTGTTAAACATGAACGTCCCTTTGTAAAGCCGTGCTGGCTTTTGTTGATTAATCTGTTCTTGTTTAGATGCTCAACCATTCTCTCCTTGACTATCCGCTCCAGCACCTTGCATACAATGCAAGTTAAACTGACGGGTCTGTAATTGCTGGTGTCACTCCTGCTTCCTTTCTTGAACAATGGCGTGACGATGGCATCCCTCCAGTCCCTTGGTATTATGCCTGATTTGATGGAATCATTGAATATGCCAGACAGGATGGCTCCAATTTCATTTCTCACCTCCTTCAGAAACCTCGGGTGAATCTCATCTATCCCTGGAGTTTTATCTTCTTTGAGGTTCTCCAACATCTTCACCACCATCACTTCGGAGATGAACACATCTGTCAGCCTCTGGTCGTCGCTCCCTTCAAACAATTTCTTTGGCTCTGGTATGTTTTTCATGTCTTCCTTCGTGAGCACTGACCCAAAGTAATTATTAAGCATCTCAGCAGTTTCTTCATCTTCAGTTACAATCTTGCCCAGGCCGTTCTTTAATGGTCCCACCTTGTCTTTCCTTTTTTGCTTACTTTTCATGTAACTGTAGAAACTTTTGTTGTCTCTTTTTATGTTTTGGCTCAGCTTCTCTTCATATTCCTTTATCGCTTTTCTGTTTATTGCTTTTGCTGAATTCCTCTTTCTGATGTACTCGTCCCTTGCTTGTTCCAAGTTCCTCTCTGTGCAATCGTCCAATTCACCCAGACTTAGCTGTCTCATTTGCTGCATCCTCCTCCATGCTTTGTTTTTAGTTCTTCTTGCTTTCTGAACCTCCTTATTAACCCAGGGACGCTTCTTGTTGGTTCTCTTCATAACTGGTACTGTTTCTTCAATGACCTCTTTCATGCCAGATACAAATTGCTTCCAGCGCTCATTTAGGTTCAAGTCTGCCAATCTTCTTGCTAATCCCTTCTCTCGAATTTTGCTTCTGACTTTGTCGTAGTCTGCTTTGAAATAATTATACCGCTTCTGGTATGCCTGAATTTCTTTTCCGTACTCCCCGTTGACTCTGAATCTGATGATCTGGTGATCACTGGTGCCAAACTCTTCTCCGACTGTGACTTCTTCTACCAGATTCTCTTCTGTTGAGATAACAAGATCTAGTGTGTTATTCCCTCTTGTTGGCTCTGTCACGTGTTGCGTGAGGAAATGTTCATCCATGCATTCTAAGAATAGTTCATCCACTTTGTTCTTTCCTTCTCTTTTGTTCCAGTCTATATGATAATTAAAGTCGCCCATTATAATACAAGACATTTTTGTAGCCTTATCAATCAGCTCCTGCAGTCCACTGTCACTCTCTTCTGAAGAATCTGGGACTCTATAGCACACTCCGACTAGCAGTGTCTCTGCTTTATTTCTTATTTCACACCACACACTTTCCTTGAATCTATCATCCCTCAGGTCGCTTCTTTCCAGTGCAGTTAGGCTATCTTTTATGTACAACAGCACGCCTCCCCCATGTCTTTTTTCTCCCATATTATCCCTGTCTTTCCTAAACATCGCATATCCCTCCAGTTCTAATTCACTGTCCTGTATTGAGTCTTTAGCCCAGGATTCTGTTATGCCAATGATGTCTGGTTTTTCTTTATCCACATATAGTTCTAGTTCGGTCCTTTTGTCTATATTCACTACGCTTCTTGTATTTATGTAGAAAGCCGTCAGAATGTTTAGGTTCTTACCTCCGCTCTGTGATGTTGATTCCTCCTTGTGTTGGTTTTCTTTGTCTAATATTTCCTCAGCTTCACAATCCTCATATCTCCCGGTAAACCTCTCACCTGGTACTTCCATTCCCCGACTCTTCCTTGTTTTGCTTCTCTCTGCATTCCTTGACCAGCTCCCTGCATTGTTCTCTCTCACTTTCTGTCATGTCATGTGTCACCGATATCTGCTTCAGGTGTTCATCCGCATTCCGGAGCCTTGACAGATTCTCAAGAACTTTGTTTTTCGTTGTATCATCCCTAAATTCTATAAGCAGAGGTCTTTGTTTTTCTCCTCCTGCCGGTTTTCCTAGTCTAAAGACCCTCTTTATGTCCTTGTCCTCGCATGGTACCTTCAAGACCTCATTTATGAGGTGCATTGTTGATTTCCTATCTTCCTTGTTGTTTTCTTTTTCGTCTGTCTCTTTGCTTTCTACCATTCTGTGTATGATAACGTTATTCTTTTTCCTTTCTTTCATTTTATCTTCTTCAACACGAAGTTCTATTTGTTTTTCAACATCTTTTACTTGCTGTGTGACGGCTTTCAACTCTTCATCCACCTTCCTCTTGACTATTTCACTCCAGGCTTCTGTTTTCGCTTCAATGTTACCCGTAATCTCTGCTTCTTTCATAGCTTTGAATTTCCCAAAGCTCTCGACCATCTGGTCCATTTTCGACTGTTGCTCGTGATATTTTTTGGTAGTTTCCATTTCCTCTGCAATCCTGATGGTCATCAGTCCCTCAAACTTTTTTCGAGCTCTACGATTCTCCTCTCCTGTACTTCGCTACGATTTTCCAAAGTTTCAATTTTATAGCAGTTTTTGCAACAAGATTCTCCGAAACTATCAATGCCTCCAATCATTTCGCATTTCCCACATTTCTTCAAGTTTTTTAGTGTAATTGCCATTCTTAATTTATTTGACCGCCCCTTTGATTTGTCGATGTAGTTCTCCACGTTCTTGTGTCTATCACTTGTATAGTCCGAAGTACATGTAGACCAAACCGCCGCTGCTCACTTTATAGATCAGTTCAGCTTAATTCCAGCGCTGTATCTGCAGCCACCGATAGCTACTGCCTACTGGCTGATTCCAATTGTATGAACATTCAAATTATAAAATAGGCCTCATTATATATTAGGCTTCTCCATAAAATATTAATTATAGCTGCGCATCTCGTACACAGCTCATGTGGATATACATACCGCCGCACAATGCACCTCCCAGTGTCGGCGAAGATAAAGGCAAGGATCGAGTCTCCGACTATTCGGACACTTTGTGCTCTTCGAGAGTGACCATGCAGGGCCATGTATACCTGCGGAAGTGCAGGACCTTGCGAGCAATGATTTACGGCCCTCCGAGGCTCCGAGACGTTGGAAAAGACCAACTGGACGCCCTCCAAACGTGGACAAGAGCAGTTAAAGACCGATGGGACATTGATATAAGCGCCTCGGGTTTCTCGTCCTCGTCGCTTTAATTTAACCGTCTCCACGACGCATAAGATGCTGAGGTGACCATGCATCATAAGATTGATAGCTTGCTGATTGACGAACCACAACAGGCGAATTGCGAACCAAGTTAGTCAGCATCAGAAGTAGATCACTCCCTCTTCAGTGACGTAGTTCCTGAATCGTTTTAGTCAGCAGAGTTCACTAAAAGAAACAGACTAAGAGTCTAAGACTAACCCCTCCCATAACTCAGTCCTCACGTTTCCGCTCCTCAGAACTCATTGTCAAAGTAGACAAAAGCATATATCAACCAATATAGCCGATGCGAAACTCCTTTTCTCCATATTACACAACCCCAAGCATGTAAGCTTACTTCACCAACTCCTACCTTCACTCCGACCCCTCTCCTCCTCTCACCAGTTAAGACCTATAGAGCACACAACCATACTCTCCCACCCAAGGAAAAATCTCAATTTATTCCCAGATCCTTATATAAAATATTTACTAGTTTATTTTAAAATTTCCTAATTAACTTTAATTATTCATTATCACTCATGTAAGCATTTCTGCGTTTTTGTCAGATTGTTTTTCTCAATAAACGAATAATTATATAGGCCTATACTTGGGATGTATACAGTACACCATTTTGGCTATAATTATATAGCAACAACAGTAGGCCTACTAAGCCTATATATCTTAATAGCGTATACTTGTTCAAGCTTGTTGATGTAATTATAGCGTTAGCTATAAGACAGTCAGGAGAGGCAGACAGGAAGAAAGGAAGAGCTAGAGCAGCCTTTGGAGACCTGGTTACGATCGGGAAGTGTCCTATAGCTACGTAGGCCTTTAGGCTACGTCAAGGGGCCTCTGTTCGTAAGGATTTGAATATCGGGCTAGCACGATTTGTATGCACACAGGAATCACGGGCAGCGGTAAAGAATCTCACCAAATCAATTAATTGAAAACTGAGCAAGCTATATAGAGGCATGCATACGGTCAATTTCCATGGCATCGGTACTTGCATGTTAAGCATTGAATCCACGTTTCTTCAGTTCGGTCACTGTAAAGATTATTGTTCCGCTTTCGTCTATATGTTAGACTTTTGTTTTTGGCTTTGATTTTCCACATCCCATATATCCTAGACCTAGAAGATGGAACCCAACTGGTCCTTGACTGGACCCTGAGGTGTACCTCCCATCAAGCTGTTCGTATATTTTAGCCGAAAGAGGATCATGATCATCGGTGGCACGTAAATACCTGATGAACTAATCGAACATACAACCGTTTTTGTCTTTCCTTTCTCTCGACTTGCAACTTTGCCAACCTGCTTGCAACCAGTCTCAGCTATTGCTTTGCCTGGCTTTAGCCTATGTACAGTAGTAGGCCTAATACCGCTTTCGTCTATGTTGAATATCTGGTTCGGATCAGGCTCTATCAGTTCCCTATTTAAAAGTGATAAAAACTTTCCAACTTGTTCTCGGTTGAAGCCGGCTGCACGAGCTATACATGTTGAGTCAGAGGTCCTTATGCTTAGTTCATTCGGCCCATTTATGCTGTCAGAAGCCCGATCTCTTTCCGTATTACACGACCCTGACAGAGTCACCCTGTGACCTTCATCCATCAAACTGCAACTTAACACGTTTTATTTCACGAAGTCTTTGATCACTTGGTTTTCATCCTCTTGCCGTTCACTATATTATGTACTTCTCTTTCGCTGAGCGAATGACTATTCCTCAGATTATGCCTCAGGTTAATCTCTCATAATCTCTGCCCATTATTCATTCATGCATGCATGCATGCATGAATGCAAATTGTCTACTTGCATGTCTGACCTTTGCATTTAGACCTGGATCCGACCTGACCCATTCAGCCATTCTGCACATTATCTCCGGTCTATACCATATAGGTAAGACAAGGATACCTCGTTCGTTGCCCTAACTAACATTGCCACTAGCCGAATTTTTCTTTAGTAACTAACTGTTAGAGCAGAGATAATATTTGCTAACTGTTACCTGTCAGCTTGGTGTTGTGAATAAACGAAATTGATTGATTGATTGATTGTTGAAGAATGAGCACATGTGAATAATCTTGCTTGAATCAGACGACCCTTAGCTCCATGGGAGCTATAGAATGCAGAGTTAACGACTGCGATTAGCTCATATTATGGTGTCTATAGGCTTTTAATAACAGGCCTCAATATAGGCCCTGTGTTTCCGCAGATTTAGGAGTAGGTCTACATTGTATTTTGATACTTAGTTTCTGTATACATGAATTGTTTTCTTATACATGTAAAAATCTGCTATTTCCTAATGCTACTTTTAAAAGTTGAAAACCATACACGCAGGTCTTTATTGAAGAAGTCATTAGTATACAGTATAGCTCTTCAGTTTCTACCAGCGTCTGTATATAGCGTGACTAAAAACAAATAATCTAGTAATAGAAATTATCTGCAGGGCTTGTTTGCCACAGTGACTATGACCAGCAACTAGACATGACGTTGGTGTGGCCTACATGTATAGTTTGACAGCAGACAGCAGAATAGATGTGTGGACTAGACTGCAGCGCTTCCCAAACTTTTCAGTGTCACGGACTGGCAGAAATTTATTTTTCAGTGTCACGGACCGGCTGGAATTTTCCCACTGCAGGAGGACCGGTGCCAAATTTATTAAATATTTCTGTTGTTTCGTTTTGGATCACCTAAATTCCTCAAAATTGATTAAAATTGATTGAAATGCATGTTTAACCAATTCTAAGACTCTATTGCCCTTTAAATGCAAGCCTTACAAGTGTTTTTTGTTATGACTTTTAAAAATATAATAGCCATTTCTTGATTCGGAGACAATTTGACCAGTTTCCTGACTCACTTTGCGGACAGGCAACTGAGGGCTCTTGGACCGGCACCGGTCCACGGACCACCACCGGTCCACGGACCACTACTTTGGGAAGCACTGGACTGGAAAGACCCCATTATTATAGGTTTCCCTGTGTAACAGAGCGACTCATTTTTTGTAACCTCTCTATTACGTCCGTGTAATTTGATAACCGAATAAATTGAATTGAAACTGAATTTACATAATTAATTACATGCATAGGCCTACATATGAACCATAGGCTATTGTGCTATAAGGATATTAGCTTTGTGCTATTGTCTTTTATTGTTGTGCAATCTCTTTGTTCTACAAACACTATTATTACGTCACTAGTTTGTCTGTGTACAAAATAGTGACGTAATAATGATGCCATGTGATGACTTTATTCTATGTGCTTCGTATTGTGACGACTTCTCTTTGTTGTACAATCACTAACATTACGTCACAATTTTGTCTATGGACAAAGTAGTGACGTAGCCTAATAATGATGCCAGATCATTAATTTTTGTTCTATGTGCTTCGTATTGTGACGACATCTCTTTGTTGTATACAGTTTTGTTGCGTCACATACTTTGTTATGGACAAGTTGCTGCTACGATAATAGCTTTGTTCTATTGACTTCCTGTTATTATGACGACACCTCCTTAGTTGAAAACACCATTGTAACGGCGTTAGCAATGTTTAGGGACGCGTTGTTGTTAGGATAATGGCTATTCCGTATTGTGACGACATCTTTTTGTTCTACAAACACTATTGTTACGTCATTGGCTTTTTTCATGAACATGTTGATGTTAGGATGATAGCTTTATTACATGGACTTCTTGTTAATTGTGACGACATAATTATCTTTGTTGTAAAAAAACATAAAACGGATAAAAGGTTCCCAAGTGCAAGTACAATGCTAATATAAAAGACATGTCAAGGACCGGTTCAAAGGTCCCCAGGGCAAGGAACCGGCCCGCGGGCCGTATGTTGCCCACCCTGATTTAGGAGTAGGCCTACACTGTATTTCGATACTTAGTTTTTGTATATGAATTGTTTTCCTACATGCAAAAATCTGTTATTTCCGAATGTTACTTGTAAAAGTTGAAGACCATACACGCAGGTCTTTATTGAAGAAGTAATTAGTAGCTTTTCAGTTCCAACAGCGTCTGTAGATATAGCGTGACTAAAACATTATCTGGTAATAGGTATTATCTGCAGGGGTAGTTTGCCACAGTGATTATGACCAGCAACTTGACATGACGGGGATGAGGCCTATATGTATATTTTGGCTCTCAGATAGCAGAATAGATGTGTAGACTAGAGTGACCGGTATGTTCTTAGTCTCTGACAGTGATCACGTATATATTTGTGTTTGCTAGACACAGTTCTTGCAGCCTAGTAGGCCTATGAGCAGGCAGAGCAGCTTATAGATAGCAACATATCAGGCCTACTTTCAAACGTAGCCTACATACGTTAGGAATGAGGCTACCATCGTTATCCGACATTTCGACGTAAGATATGTAGGACGATACTATGATCACTACTGCGCCTACATTTAAGGAATAGCTATCCGTGATTCCATTTGGTAGCAATGCGACTTGATGGCATTCCATCACATTTGTTTTATGCAACGACGAAACATTGTTAGGCGCTTAGAGAGCACCTAACCTCCTTAATTGTTTGGCAGCGACGTCACTCGAATTGAGGGGCAGAGTCGATGTCACTCCTGTGACGTCATATCAACGTCACTGTAGCAGTCCGTGTCTATGATGCAGACGTAGTCTCTGAGTTGTTCAGAGATTAACGGAAGTCGACTGGCGAGGTAGAGGACGTTCCAGGACAGATGGCGCCTCAGTCGCTGGCGACAGAGGTCCTTCAGTCTACGCGGATTGGCGCACATCCGCTTGATGTAACGAAACATGGCTTTGTCCGATTCATCCCAGCTCATCGCCAGGACGCTCTGATCGACCCAGTCAGGTTCAACGCCAGCCGAGTATAACAGCCTCACAAGGCCAAGCTCGCGAAGGTTCAGCAGGTTTTTGACGAAGTACCGTAGCTTCCGGTTCGAAAGGTCGACAAATCCGTAGGCCTGGATGAGGACCTCGCAGAGGACCATCTGCTCGAAGCTGATGGAGTCACCGCTTGGAAAGACCTGGATGAATTTGTTCCAGACGAGGGATACGTCCGAACCAGCCTGGATCAGATGAGTGGCGCACTTGATGCAGTTTTCGGCGTTCGGTTCCTGGACGTCGTACTTGGAGTACTGCCGATAGAGGTTCGAAAAGTACCTCAGATAGTAGGGCTGCTTCTGGACGTCGGCCACGCTCATGACGGCGATCTGGAGCGCCGTCTGTCCCACTTTGTCCCTGGCGTTCGGATTGGAGCCGGAACGAAGCAGAAGCGCCACGCAGTCGACAGACTGGACGGCCGTTGCAGCGATCAAGGCCGGCGGAATTTCGCTGACGTTCGGCGTGGTGCCCTTGATGTCATATCCGGATGCAATGATGGCTTCGAGTACCCCTGGCCGGCCAGAGAGGGCGGCCAACGCACCGAGGTCATCAGCGGCGGTGGTGGTGTCCTTCTCCTGCAGCGATCCGTGTTCAAGGAGTGCCTTGGTGCTGATGGCGTCGCCATTGGAGACAGCCATCCGGAGAGGGGATTCCCCGGAGGCGTCGCGGACGTTCGGATCGGCTCCGTTCTTGAGCAGGAGCTGGACGCACTCTGCGTGACCTCTGGACGAGGCAAGGGTCAGTGGAGAAGGCGATCCTGCGTCGTCCCCTCCTCGTGCGTTGGGATTCGCTCCACTCTGGAGCAGTCTATCCAGGATTCCTCGGTATCCGCGCTCGCAAGCAACGTGGATCGGGGTCTGGTTGTTTCGATCCACTCCGTTAGGATCGGCGGATCCCTTGAGCAGAACCTCGACCGTTTCCAGGTCATTTATCTGGACCGCTATGTGCAGCGGACCGCGTCCATTCCGGTCCAGTCGATTGACGTCTGCCCCGCCGCGGATCAGCGCTTCGACGACGGCTTCGTGACCTTCTTGGGCGGCCAAGGTCAAGGGCGATTCACCGGATTCGAAACATCTGTTGCGATTGACGATGTTGACGAGAGACTCAACCTCGGCGACCTCGTAGAGCTTAATGGCTCGACGGAATCGCTTCTCATGAGGAACTCGAAGATAGTTGGACGACTGACAGCCACCCATCGCCTCCAATCAACAGATCGATCACCTCCTGTATGGATAGAAACAACACGTCACCACAGCATTAGTCAGCTCATTCATTCATTCAGAGTATTTATAATAATAATATTCTTTATTGAAACAATCCGGTTGACAAACCGCAACCGGTTACAGTGTAGGCTACAGTTATGCAATTGAAACAATTCACAAGAACACAAATGACAGAAGACATAAATCTTAACTACTAACAGAACAGACAGCCTGCAATACATGTCCGCCGACGGCACTCGATCTCGGTACCTCTCGCTCTCTATGCCAGTGTGTTATCCAATGCGCCATCGGGATAACTCATCAGAGCAGCTCCCAGCCCAACCCTGGCGGAAAAGTGTTCATGTAAAGCGCATGCAGAATCTCTAGCTAAGACAACGCGCAGATCCAACCTGAGTCAGTTCCACGGTGAATCATGGTCCATCCACCTAAAGGCGCGACGATACATTGTCGAGGTGCATGCGTGGAAAAGGAACAACCAGTTCACCCTGAGCGTTAGAGGCAAATGCCACATCAGATCAATACGACTTTGAAAATTAAATTTAGAAGCGATCGATAGAGGTAAAGTATGTAACTGGATATAGTTGACTGACATAGCATACTTGGCGATTTAAGCATGGATTTATAGCCAAGGCAGTTGACAGCCGTTTAAAGTCTAACATTAATTCCCTCTGCAGATGAAACAAAGCAGAGTTCAGGCGGTGAAAGGGTTAAAGGTCGGGGCATATAAGAGCAGACGGAAACGCTGACTGACTCCTGCAGACTCTGACACTCATTTCCGTTGCATGGCTGTGTAACTGGCGATTGAAAAGTAGTTATCTTTTCGAGATAAATCCACCGCCTGCATGTGCCAATCTGGGTGTTTCCCCCCTTCAGTGTGCCAATGTGGGTGTTTCCCTCATCCGTGGAAGGCAACCCAAGTGCACTCGAATCTCTCTGACTGCGCGATATGATTCAAATACCGTCATCATCATCATCATCATCATCGTCATCGTCATCGTCGTCGTCGTCGTCGTCGTCGTCATCATCATCATCATCATCATCATCATCATCATCATCAGTTTCAGACGTCAGCCTTTTGTCGGCGATTGGTACGAATAAATAATCTCCATTATCCTCGGTCATTTGTCAAGTCCATTTCTTCCCTTAGTGTTAGTCCAAGTGATGTTTTGTCCTCACTTAGGCCTATATTATTTTCTTTAAGTTCTCTGCCCTTCGGCAGGTTCCAACCTCCAATGACGCCACTCCCCTCCGTGCTGTGCCCCTCCCCCAACTCGCTGCATCCGTCGGCCATCCACCCCAGCATCACCCGCCCCGGCCCCCCCCCCTCCCCTCCACTCTCCCCCTCCATGACCCCCCAGAAGGGAGTCCCCCAACACGTGCCCCACCCAGCTCCTCCGTCCCTTCCCCACTGCTGCCACCAGCGATCGCTCCCCATCAACAACCTGTAGCACCTCGTCACTTATATTATAATTACATGTATATATCCAGCGTAGGCTTGGTCAGACTTAGTTTCTTTTTCCTTCGAATCTTGCATGTAGTGAATTGCGTGGGATTCTATCAACAGTACTTACATTCTTTCTACATGTTCAAACCAACAAGACTTCGTTGAATGACTTTGTCTAGACAGACGAATTGTTCTACTTGATCAATAGCTTCTACTTGTATTCAGTGTTGTGCACGAGACCAAAATTCCAAGACCAAGACCGAGACCAAGACCACGGGGTCCAAGACCAAGACCGAGACCAAGACCGCGTGGTTCAAGACCAAGACCGAGACCAAGACCGCGTGGTCCAAGACCAAGACCGAGACCAAGACCGCGTGGTCCAAGTCCAAGACCAAGACCAAGACCGCATCATCCAGGACCAAGATCTAAGCTTCAAAATCATAAACGCAATTCTCAGTTGTAGTGCTACATATTCCCATGATTCAGATCAGATGCTTATTATATTATTTTATAGTTATGGTTTTTATCCCCAAGTCTTCGAGGTCTCGCGAAGGACACACTATAGCTAAAGACACTCTCATGCAGTAGGTGCAGGTGTTGCGGAATACAAAAAACTTTGTCAGTAGAGAAAAAATCCCCACGAAATACCTGATCTGCATCGTTTACCCGGCTACTGATTTTGCCTCGAGAAATTGCATCAGTGTAAGCTTAACTAGTCACTAGATCACCAGAGGTCATGGTTAACTGTGCCGCGAACAATGCGGTCCTCTCTCGCTTTGTCATATATATAGGCGGATCGTCGCATGAATTCGAAGCTATCTCAGAAGTCCCCGAATAACCGGAAATATCGACAGCAAATAATCAAGATGGTCCACTCTAGTTCCCACCAAAGGCCAAACCAAAGGCGCAAAACCAAAAGCGAATGACCGAGACCAGACGCCCAAGACCAAGACCGACACCTTTAAGTTCGGTAAAGACCAAGACCAAGACCGCACCTTTAATAAGTGCATAACTCAATCTTGTTGCTCTTGGCCGAGACCAAGAGGGGTAAATAAGTGCACATTCGAGACCGAGACGGGTTAATATGCCCACATTTTTAGCAATTTTAGCTGAAATCTGATTAACGGTCTCGAATGTGGACCAAGACCGCGGTCTCGAGACCACATCACTGCTTGTATTGTGATTTTTATTGGTGTCTCTGGTCTTTTTGATTTTCTCTGCGTTGACCATTTATAGTCCGAATCTTCTACTGTTTTTTCCTATCTGTGTCGTAATGTCCTGTAGCTATTGCATGCCTGCTTCTAATGCGGAGGTCAATCTCGTCAGCAAATCGGAGATTGTTCATCAGCCCTCCGTCTAATTTGATTCCTGCATCGGTGTTGTTAAGGCTGAGTGGCATTACTGCTGATTTATACACGTAGGCTACGAATTGCAAAGGCATACTGCAGCCATGTTGTTGCTATGTTGTTACTGTTGCTACTGATGTACGTATTTATTTGTCTGGTTATTTATACAGCACCTTTTCCAACACCTCACAACGGCGCTGCATTGATGCTGCATACAAGAGGAAAGACCGTGTTCCTTTTAATATGCGCGACGCACGGCTTCAGAGGAGGATAGCGTGCAGTCGTGCACAGATATTTTTCTAGCGCACAGATTTCGTAAGCGCTTATGTTGTGCACAGCTAAATTATCCATTTGTTACAACAGCTGGCGTATTTAGCTTATACTATGTTGAGAAGGCCAAAGTTTTCATAGCCCATGTTGCGAAACCATACGGCATCTCAGCTTATCTACAGGTTGTGAAATGTGCTCCAAGACAGTTCAGTTCGTATGGTCCACATATATATAGGCCTAATATAGATTAGCCTCATATAGACCTATGCACCGTGTGTGCTGTCTGTACTCTGACCCAGAACCGTCGAAAGTCGAAACTGCATCGATGTAGGGCCTATCGCTGATACAGAATCGTGATCCCTGCCTGCTATTCAACCATTCGAGATGGAATAGCATGTAGGGATCACGGCTGCTTCCACCAACTGATGGAGGTATTATCCTTCGGTTTTCATAGCAGTCACATAGTGCCAGGACCTATTTAAATCATGTAACATAATTATTATAGTGTGCTTGACTGAATTGCATTATTGCAAGTTGTCACTCTCTACGTTGACTGTTTACAATGAAATACAATGTCAAGACGAAAATTATCCGATAGCGACAAAGTGCCTGTTAAATATTTCCGGCAGATAGTGGCCGAACGCGAATATATCGAGATTGAACGGTTGTAGGCTAACTGAGTAAAGAGCAAGCCGTTATGTAAAAGGTACTTTGCTCTAACGACGTTGTTTGCAATGTGCGCGCGAAATCTAACGCTCGTGGCGATTTAACCATGCACTCACGAGAGATGAAACGAATGAAGTTGGATTACTCATAAAAGCAACAATACACTCCCACACACACGCCTACACGCACCTACACACAGACACAGACACACACACACACACACACACAGACACACACACACACACACACACACACACACACACACACACACACACACACACACACACAACCACACAAACCTACCTACACACAGAGGAATTAATGTCGATTGCGTTACGAAACCTCGGATACAGTTAAGAGGCATTTCCAGATGCTAAATGAAACAATCGTGCAGCCTTTTATAGCCTAATGGACAACGTCCATTGATGAAATCAACCTGGGCGATATGTGTATACAGCTAGTGGTTGGCAATCGCACAAATGGTCGTCCAATTAAGGACATCCTCAAAGGGTAAAGGGTATACAAGGGCACCCAAATGAGAAGATGGGAAGACGAGTACCGGTAATACAAAAAGCGGACGACCGCAGCTAAATTCGATGCATAGGCCCTATAGGCCTACTGTCGTTTCAGTAAAGCTTCTACCTCAACTAAACACCAGCTTCAGCCAGGCAGCTGATTGTCTGCGCTGTGTCGTATCTGCGCTGTAATTAGAGTGATATAGAGTCCCTTTAATTGCTGACTCGGCAGTAAAATTACCCAACCCCTTGCACAGTTTGCTCTTTAAGATCTATATTGTAACCTAATCGAGGTCTTAGTACCACTCTCCTGGAGTGCGGACTGTACGGACGTCCGTAACTGCGACTGGGAGAGCAATATAAAATGTGGGCGAGAGGGACGGACGGTTAAAGTCGGTGTTTACAGATCTTTTATGGTTGACCCAGAAGATAAACAAAACACAACAGAGCATAGGCCTAAGTTTAGTCTTTAGTCTTTTTTACATTTAACCATTTGATAAGGTTATAGCTTAGGCCTAGTAGATGAGCAATACTGCACAGCCCAGAGCGCCTGCCAACTGTTACTGCCCACATGGCAGGCGAGCGAGCGAGCAAGCGCACAGTGCAAAATTACAGAGGATATTGGAAAAGATATCCATTTCCAAGCGACGTGATTGGTGCCTATGCACCGAAATTATATCCAGTGGTGGCTTGGGGAGCGATATTGCGTTTTGGAGCTAAGCCCGGGCTGGGTACGGGAAGCCACACTAGGAGAGCTAGGTGTCTATTATAAGATCAGCCTGGCGGCCTGATTAGAAAAATCTATAGGCCTACTTGGTCTAATAGCCTATTTGGTGTTAAATCTAAACTTGGGAGCTCTGAACTTTTTGTTTCATTCATTAGTCATCAGATGGCAGTGGTTGATTTGTCAAAGGAAACGTGTTTACACACCTTTAAACAGATTGCCTGACGCTACACTCATTCCAATGACGCTCAAAAGTTAAGTATAAATATTTAAATTGAAGTCGACGTCAAGTAGGGCCTAATGGTCCTCGCAGCCATAAGACGTAGGTCCTATAGTATAGCTAAACACTGAATCGAAATATGTAGCTTCTTCAAATCCCTTACTCCCAGCACACAGCTGCAATCGTAGCTTAAAAATCCATCTAGCAAGACACCTTTGAAACCAATAGGCGTTGTAATCTTATCTCAGCTCGATGGCGTGAATCATCAGATTCTTCCTCTACAAGTAATTAGGAAATGCACAAGCAACGTCAATCTAACCAATGGAGCAAAGACATACACTGTTACACGCACACAAGCATGTACATAGATGCATACACACATATGCATACAGGTACATAAACATAAAGAACTGACGACGAAAATAGATAAGCGAGATTCTGAATATAGACCAAAATTTGTTGTTACGCCGTGTTTGATCATAACGAGGTCATGTAAGGCCTACTGGCCTAGTAGGCCTATAGTTTATTTTCTAGAGGTGAATAAATATTTGAAGCCATATGTTCTCTCCACGTTCTAACAGAATCCACGTTATACCGAAGCGTATTACGACGAGTCTGCAGTGTAATTGTTTCTGAGTTTGATTATAACCAAACATTGCTTTGTTGATGCTAACCATGGCTCTGGCAGCCCAACGGTTTATATAAGGACAATCTAACACAGCTGTAGCCTATACCACTGGCAGTCAACGCCTTAAACTCTACGAATCGTCAGATTTCAGATTCTGGATTGCTATTAGATGGATTAAATACTGCAGAAGATGATATCATGTTCGAAATGACGAAATCTTTTACTTTCTAATGGTCGGCTGGCTTACTCTTCAAAAGCCGGTAAATGGAATCCCTACACCGCTAGGAGCGCTTCTGAACGGTTCACCCTACTAGAGACGCTTTATAAATGCTTAAATGCAGTACAATACAATGTGTGCTGGCCTCCATAACGCAGCTTCCTAATGTGTTGCGTTGCGAAATTTCGGAGAGTTATGCCTATGCCTACTGCAGCAGCCTACATTAGGCTTACAATGCATTGCGTTGCATTTACATTAAACTTACATAATACATTACATTACACAGGGCGGAGACTTAGGGGGGACAGGGGGGAGGTCCCCCCCGAAACTTGAGGTGGGGGGACGGAGCTGCTTATATCCCCCCCAATATTTCTGAAATATTTCATGAATATAATAATAATAGACACGAGTGACAGCTGGTTCTTATCAGCACTCAAATAATAAAGCAATTTTGTTCAGATGACATCTTAAAATGCTACCATTACAGTGTGGAAATTCAAAAATTTTAGATGGGGAGGGGTCACATCCCCTCCCCAAACCCCTCCCCAAACTCAAACACGACTCAAACTACATGTTAGCTACGAGTGACAGCTAGTTCCTATCAGCACTCAAATAATAAAGCAATTTTGTTCAGATGACAGCTTAAAATGCTACCATTACAATGTGGAAATTCAAAATTTTTAGATGGGGAGGGGATGTGACCCCTCCCCAAACTCAAACACGAATCAAACTACATGTAAGCTACGAGTGACAGCTGGTTCCTATCAGCACTCAAATTATACAGCAATTTTTTCAGTTAAAATGCTACCATTACAGTGTGGAAATTCAAAAAAATTTAGATGGGGAGGGGGCACATCCCCCTCCCCAAACCCCTCCCCCTCCTCGGCGCTGCGCGCCTCGCCGATCGTCCTTCGGCCGCTCCTTCACTGGTCCCCCCAAACCCAAGACCAAGTCTCCGCCTATGACATTACATTATAGTTGGGGCGGCAAACCAGCATCCTCACGCACAGAGATGCGTGGAAAGACCTACGCTCTAGCCGATGTAGCAACCCGGGTCATTATCAAATTTCAAGATTAAATCAGAGCTGGTTGGCCCACATACAAGGCTTACAAGCTACAGCATTTGCGGAAGTGAAATTTTCGAAAAAAAATCGATGCAATCATTACTAATGAATTCTACGCCTCTTTCCTGAATTTTATGCGATAATGCCATTTCTATATCTTTAGGAGCTCTTTCCAAGTATGCTACCACTTCTTATCTCCAAGAGCTCTTTCCAGGGATGTGGAAGCCTACTTCGGTTAAAGGACTCTGACTGAATCTATAAACCACTTCCTGTTTTGAATTGTTGTGGGGCTGGCGATTGTTTATTTCGTAATAATTATTGATAATCAGAAAAGAACAGCCAGTGCCACAATTCAAACCGGAAATGGTTAATAGGTTGCATACCTATCATTTCTCACAATTACTGCAAGTTGAAAATGACTCATATCACTGTTTGGGTTAATTATTAACCGAAGAGCAGCCTACTAATCTCTGACTCACAGGCTACAAGTACAAGGCATACATGTAAACACAAGAATTACGTATCTTTACAAGTTTACTTACGCATCTGAATTACAGCCTCGTCGTTGCCGGTGGCCAACACGCTGCTATCGTCCTACATCGGAACTGGCTGGTGCTTAGTCCATGAGTGGTAGGTATAGGCCTAGAGGCCTGTACCACGGATCATAGGCCTCTTCTAAACTTTGGTATTAACAAGTGTCCGTCTACGACCGCCTGCCAGTAGACTGTAGACGAGGCCGCCGCCGCCGCATCCTATCTGCAGCCGCCTAACCCTAACCACGAACCTCTGCATCAACGAACCAACACACCAACCGACTGAAGACCTCCTTCTGCCATCTGAGCCTCCACATGCTGACTTCGTATCGCTGACTCCACTCAATCGCTGCCCCGCCCCTCTCTCCCTTCCTCCCTCCGTTCCTCCCCTTCCCCTCGCCTACAGTAATGTTGAAACCCAGCTACAATAAATCTAGCGCCAAGTGAGCGCACGTACGTAGGCCAACTAGACAGTTCGGTAACCTAGTCAGACGGAAACACGAACACACTTATACAGAGTTACAGACACACATCCAGGTATCCAGATAGACAGACAGACAGACAGACAGACAGACAGACGCACAGCCAGTTAAGCAGTGTCGTCGACTTAGCCTCAGCTGCAGCCCTACGTAATGTACGGTTGCTGTTGCGGTCGCAGCCTACAAACGGCTGCAGCCAGGGAACTGAGATTTAGTCATCGACTCATTGGCGCCCGTTGCTGTTCTCAGATGATGATGCACAGACCGACGCTAGGAAACGCCGCCGCAGGGACCAGCTGGGCTGGAAAGTAGGAAACCTTGAATGGCGCCAAATGGGTCGACGGAGTAAGACAGGGAGAAGAACGTTACAGGAACTTTCGGAAGTCGTATAACTACCTACGGAGCCTCTGAAGTGAAGCGCAGCGAGCATGCAGCAACCAAGACATAATAACGCGTTACGTCGATATCGGTTTGGTTCAAGTACTCAAAGTGCAGGCATAAATGCTTGAGTAGCAAGAACAAATACATGTAAGAGTACTTGAGTAGCAAGAACAAGTAAGAGTACTTGAGTAGCAAGAACAAGTAAGAATACTTGAGTAACAAGAACATGTAAGAGTACTTGATTAGCAAGAACATGTAAGAGTACTTGAGTAGCAAGAACAAGTAAGAGTACTTGAGTAGCAAGTAAGAGTACTTGAAGCAAAAACAAGTAAGAGTACTTGAGTAGCAAAAACAAGTAAGAGTACTTGAGTAGCAAGAACAAGTAAGAGTACTTGAGTAGCAAGAACAAGTAAGAGTAGGCCTACCCGAGTAGCAAGAACAAGTAAGAGTACTTGAGTAGCAAGAACAAATAAGAGTACTTGAGTAGCAAGAACAAGTAAGCGTAGACCTACTTGAGTAGCAAGAACAAGTACAAGACTAAGAGTACCTGAGTAATGAGTAGCAAGAACAAATAAATATGGTGCCTTTGATAGAAGCACACAAAACATAAACACTGAGTTAGTGGGCGCGGTGGTGTAGAGGTATGTTCGGTGCCTTGCAGCCGGAGGGTTGCGGGTTCGAATCCACCTCAAGGGGTATATTTGGTGCCTTGCAGCCGGAGGGTTGCGGGTTCGAATCCACCTCAAGCCGCCGCGTAGGGACCCTGGGCAAGTCCTTCACTCGCAATTGCTCATGCGCTTCGGCGTGAAACTCCGATTCAGTGTCCGCGCTGTAGTCGGGAGCGCCTCTGAGTAGAAATCTTGAAGGGGCGCTATATAAATATCTGAAATGAATGAATGAATGAATGAATTCTTGTCTGAACCTTATTCTCAAAACAAAGCTGCACTATCAGCACAATTTATTACGCTGCAGGAAAATCCAAACACAGGTTGGAACTATCTTAATGACATCTATTTCCTCTGGACCCTGGCTAGCAAAACTTAAACTTTCAATACACTGAATTTATACAGCACTAGAATTTCTACATTTACATCTTTGAAATTACTCGGTGATGATTACAAGTTCAACTTGGGCCTCAAGTACAAGTAGGCCTACTTGAAAATGGTACTCGAGGACTACTCGGGTGAAAGTATCAAGCACTACACCTCTGCGCCTAGATTGTACGTGGGAACAAGTTAGTCGATCATTGCGATGGAACGGGACAAGTGGCTCTCTATCTTACAAAGCACAGGTTCCTGTGTCGTGGAAACAAGATAACATAAATCACTGCAAACATTTTCACATGCCACTTTACTTTAGACGGAGTCCTTAGTAAGTCTGTATACTTCTACCACGGCGAGGGAACTAACTAATCTGCACACAATATACTATATAAAAGACTATATATATATATATATATATATATATATATATATATATATATATATAAATATAGTATATATATATATAAAATAAGTTTCATATGAGGAATGTTGTTTTATGGACTACAGAGATGACGAAACGGATACATAATTATGTCTGTATGTATATAATGGTGACCCGTCAGAACGGCCCAGGACAAATCGGCCCCGACAAAACGGCCCCGACAAATGGGCCCCGACAAAACGGCCCCGACAAAACGGCCCCCGTCAAAATGGCCTCGACAAAACAGCCCCGTCAAATCGGCTCCCGTCAAATCGGCCCCAGTCATATCGGCCCCATCATATCATATCGGCCCCCGTCATATCGGCCCCAGTCATATCGGCCCCATACAAAATATCCAATGTTACAGGTACTTTTAAGCTTACGCTGACAAACTATAATATTATTGAAATGAGGCCTCAAGCGACGGTTCAGCTGGACAATTAACTGCGGAGACCATCGTCTAATGCTAACCGGTTGGCGTATTTAATTATTTAAATGCTATCAATGACAACTATCATAAATCCAACTTCTATTTACGCAACGAATTATTTTTCATAAATCCAACTTCCATTTTAACGCCAAAATTATTTTCCGCAATCCAACTTCCATTTTAAACTGACCACGTAAAATAATTTGGCAACGTGAACTACGGTTTTACCAATCCGAGTTCTAATTAGCCTACGCAAAGAATTCTTTTCATCAATCCAACTTAAAAGTACGTGGGACATGAGATATTTTGTGAGTGGCCTATGTGACTGGGGCCGATATGACTGGGGCCGATTTGACGGGGGCCGATTTGACGGGGGCCGATTTAACGGGGGCCGATATGACGGGGGCCGATATGGCGGGAGCCGATTTGACGGGAGCCGATTTGACGGGGCTGTTTTGTCGAGGCCATTTTGACGGGGGCCGTTTTGTCGGGGCCGTTTTGTCGGGGCCCATTTGTCGGGGCCGTTTTGTCGGGGCCGATTTGTCCTGGGCCGTTCTGACGGGGTACCGTATATAATGTATATATATATATATATGTGTGTGTGTATAAATTCATAATATTGACCCATATTATTTTATATATATATATATATATATATATATATATATATATATATATATATAAATTCTGGGTGACCCATATTATATGTATAATATATATAATATAATTATATAATATGGGTCAATACAATGAATCTTACTTACTTGGCTGCAATCACTTCGTGGTCTCTTTGATGAGCCTTACAGATTTTATTTTAGTTATAGTTATAGTTATAGTTAATGGATTTTTTATTTTAGTTATAGTTATAGCTTGAGGGGCGCTATAGTTAAATTTCATAGACAGATAGATTGACGCCCAATATTGAAATATGTATATTCATATACACGATAGTAATATTGCATTATATAATTTATGGAATCATCCATACTGAACTTCATTTTTTGTATTACAATGAATCGTTACTTATTTTCGTTATAGTTATAGTTATAGTTAATGATATTTTTTTGTTATAGTTATGTTATCGTTAACTAAATCATTTTATTTTCGTTAACGAACATTTTCATCTATCGTTAACGAGAATCACACTGCTCTTTGGTTCCTAAGACATTCCTAATACATAAATTTGACTGTCTCTATACAAGGCACTTATATTATGTAAAACAGATGTTAATAGCATGGCCTGCAGTAGGCTATAACATTCTTTATACAGTTAATGCACAAACTGAACCAGAGCACAGAGTTATGTAGCCCTGTGTAGCCTATATGTAGGCCTAACTTATAGGCCATCTTGATCCTGCAGCAGCTTCTAAAGGAGGCCGAGATGTTTTTATCTTAGGAATCCGATACATAGACCTGCATTGTGTTCTGGATGCTGGGTTTCATCAAGCGGTGGTTGTGTGAATCTGTAGGCCTATGTGCAGTGGTTCTAATTGTATATGCATAGGATGCATGACGCATGGAAAATCTGTGAACCACTTGAAACAGCGTAATCCCGGCCAGGGCTCAAATTTGGTTCGAGATATCTGCTCCAGCTGCACCCCTAGCCAACTCAGTATGGTATGGTGAGTACACTGACTGTACACTGTCGGTGGGAAGGCGAGACGGCGAGGGAGAGGACTGGCCATCGGCTCTCATATATAAAGGCTAAGAAAATGAAGTTGCTAACACTTCACGCCCATGGCTGCCTCAGGGCTAGCTTGAGGGACTGCTCTTCCTCTCCTTCTTCTTCTGTGTTGTGCTATATTATTTTATGTAATGATAGAAAGACAAAACTAAATCAGTGTTTCCATAATTAATTTCTCTCTGTCTCTGATTTGTGATACACTGAATAAGTATTTTAAAATTTATTTACTTACTTACTCTGTTGCAGTGTCTGCTCTTAGTCTTAGGTCTTACTAGTTAAATGGACTAGATATCTCTTACTTGTTGTCCTGTACCATGAATATTCAAAATGTCTAGTGCCAATACATAGACCAGTACAAAGAATGAATTGGAAACAAGAGGAGGGGATGAGGAGGAGGGCACAACTCAAAGGTTCACACCTTAAAGTCCGCATAACGGCAACCGACATTCATAGCAACCAAGTCTTTGAAGCAACAAAGTTTATGTGATTGGATGTAATTGATAGTATAACGAGTTTTGACACTAAGTGAAGGTCCAATAAAAGGCTTGAAGTCTACTCTGTTATCTAGTGTCAGTTTTAATGGTTTCACATTTTCCTTAACAATCTATGATTACAAAGATTGGTTTCATGTGTTATAGACTCTTTCAATGAATATGAAGACTGATTTATATGAAGTTTATCTAAGAAGTCTCACTATTTAATTATATACATTTAACTCTGTTACCTTCTATTTGACTTCTCTACTCTCTAGCCCTGTAGGTTTGTAAAGCACATATCCTGTAAGTCATTGTAGTAACCAGACATGCTGATTAGTTACTTCTGATCCCATTCTTTCACCAAAATTCATACAAGCAGATCTCTCTGGCTCCATAAAATAAACAACTTAAGACTTTCCTTTTTGACCGGGCCTGGGTCAGGAGCGCCTCTGAGTAGCAATCTTGAAGGGGTGCTATTTAAATTTCTTAGATAATGTATTCGAACACTTGTACAGCTCCTTTTGATGTTCATTGCAGTGTTGGAATGCAGCCGTCTAACAGTTTATACTAGGTGTTTACACGATAAGTGCCAACCATAAACTACACATGAAGCGGATGCAAGATTCTGACAAAATTTCAAAATCCTGCCATAAATTTTGGACTTTCTGAAGAAGAAATGACATTACATCGAAGCATTCTCTCAAATGAAATGCTACATCCAGCCATATTCTGTTTTCCATTAGCCTTATAAAATTATAGTCACACAGTCAAGTCTCCTGATTTTCTTCAAAATCAAAGTTTTATTTCTTTGAGGAGTTTCTTACCTAAAACCAAAACGATCTCTGTAAGATTTACATATTATGACACTTTCCTTTGGTACAACATCAACAATATGATTTCATGGACAAGGGCAGCATATACTCTTTTTAAAAGCTCCCACAGTAAGGTAAACAAAAAATACACATAGTGTAATCAACTGAATATTTGTGTATCACCACAAATGAGCCTTTCAGAATTAAGTGAAAACCAACAATTCCTATCTTCAGCAGGTAAGTGGCTGTGTACAATAACCGTTCATAATGTACAGCAATATTTATATAGTGCATTTTCTAAAACCTAATCACGTGCCTTCAAGGCTTCACTTTAACGCAACATTTTTCTTTCAACTAGTGAGGTATGCTTTTTAAGATATTGTGTTTTTTTAAATCCTTCATAAGTTTAAAAATCACAGTTTTTCTGATGGTAGCAAAAGAAACTAAATGCTCACAAAATGCAACAAATTATAAACCACTGATAGCAGATATGCTGTAAGACCTGCACTGAAGAAACAAAGACAATCTCTTATCAAATGCTACGATGACCTGTGTGTGATAAACATAATAAAATATCACATAAACGTGGTTTGAAAATAGTTCTAGCAAGTACCACAGTTAAGAAGTGCAAGGAACTGTGTCGTTATATACACTTATGCTGACTTTCTGTCCAAAAATATATTTTCACAATCTGTGTAAAAATCATTAGCATCATTGAAATAACTCAAATGAAAGCCAAGTATCTGTTTACAAATAACTAACTGACTGCTTGAATTACAACTTTAGCGTATTACATTCAAGATAAAGCTTATATTTAAATTTCCATTAATAAACTGCCAAATATTACTTTACCGCAAATCCTCAACAGCATAATGCTAAATTATATAAATAAGTATCAGAATTAAATGATAGAAAACTCAACCATAGACAAATTATTTACAACAATGTCCACTTTATGCATTGCCAGCTTAGAAGAGCACATCATTATCTAGCCACTGTTTATTTACATTTGGCAGAAAAATCCATTCTGATCAGTGATCAGCCAGAGAGAAGTTTGGCACTTAGTACTTCATTCTAGAATTTCACACATAAATGGGAACATTACTAGTCTGTACTGTATTGTTACACACTATTAATCATTTCAACGCTGAAGAAAATAGGAAGCTGAATCTATTTTAACAAACTCTGCAGTTGGAATGACAACTATTAGCAAAAGTGAAGCAAAATTCAGTCTCATGTTTAGAATGCATACACAATTCAAATGAAAATAAAAAATTAAGTCAGCTTTGTACAGATTTCACAATCAAAGGCTCAGTGCTCTGCAATTAGTTGGTATGTTGACAGTGCCTTTATTAAAGACAATTGCTATTATTTTGGCACCAATCCACAGCATGAGGTTCACAAGCTGTTGCATAAAAATCTGTTCAGCTCAACTAAACAAAGCACAATCCTATCCTCAATTTATTGAGACAGCTTTACTCAATAAATCATTGCAAATGAAAACTTCAAATATTGTTCTCGTAAATTGTAAACTTACAAGAGAACTATTTCTGATAATACAGAGTGCTGAAATAAAATATTTTCCTAATTAATTCTAAAATGCACCTTAAAGCATGATGTTCTCGTGGAATGCCAATTTTGTCCTTCATTTCAGACTCAACAGCACAATATAAAAACTGAGACTGTGGCATAATCAATTTCTATTTTGTTCTTTTGAATCGATGTTCCCGCTGAATGGTCCACACAAAATGAATTCCTAATTATCATCTAAAGTTATCACCAAGTACAGATGGACAGTACAACATCAAGAATTAAAATTCAAAAACATCACTACCCATATGATGAATTATAAAAAGGATAGTTTATATATAACAATACATTAAAATTATAGTGCTAAAACACGGTATGTATGTAAATGATTGAATTAACTATATTCTGGCACATTTTGGGCAGTTCAGACTCTGGGAAGACTTGACATTCAGCAAGTACTATGCTTCCTCATTCTAAACAGTATTTTCGCAGCCTTAGAATTTTCCACAGGGTCCATATGCTTAAACAATACTAACTAGTGCTAATAACAATTTATCCTGGTGGATCACTTCTAGGCAAGTAAGATCTCCCACATCTCATGATGAAAACTAGAGGTTCAGTCCACTGATTTTTCTTAGTCCTTGATCTGGCAATGGATGAATCCAATGTCCGCGATGCCGAGGTCCATGCACCACAGGACTTGCCGGTTCACGTCAAGCTCTACAAATTCTACTCCTTGGCACTTGTATACAAAATGCTTGCCTAAGTTTGCGACACTGAGTCCACTTGTCCACCCATTCACAGGAGTAAACAAAGCATGTTAACAAAAAATCATTAACGCCAACAATTTTATTCCCCAGCATAACAATTATCACTATAACAATGTCTTGCATGGACTTCTGAAAACCGACAGCAATACATGAAAACCAATACGCAGCTGTCATTGAGGTCAAAATTTCCCTTTTCCAGATGAAAGCTGATACACTACATATGAAAGTTGAGAAATCACTCAAAAATCTAAAACATATAGACATAATTAAAGGATGTGATCTCGCGCACACTCTTTTACAGCTGATATGACCACTTCTATACTAATTCAAAACATTTTCAAAATCATCTGAAAACCCCAATGAAATTCCACCATTTATGAAAAAACACTGTGCACAGACATTCCACTAGAATTAACACTCTGAACTTCACCGCATGAAAATGGTCTAATGTGCATTAAAGTTAGCACATTATTTTACAGCATTTGTGAAAGTAATGGCACTTCACGCACGAAATAGAAAGAAGATACAAAAAGAATTCAACCCTGAGGCACCTAAGTTATTACTCTAAGCTCCAGTTTCCATGTTAATTTCAAAGATCGAGCAATGAAACATGTTCATTATTTACGAACCCCGAATCAGAACCTGTCTCCTAATGCAATGTAACAATGTAAACCAAACATTTACGCAGCCACTTTAAAAGCCAGTACAAGCACAAGCTGCATCGTATGCCTGGCGCAAAAGATGTCTGAGCTACACAGACTCAACTGAAGCTTCACCAAAGCCCACATAGCAACGAGTCATAAGTGTTAGCACCAACATTTCCAAGGCTTTGCATATACTGGTGGCCAACTGGCAGAAATTTTATACATGTGCCATGCAGATTTGGCAAAAACAGAAATCTCATATAGCCACAAAATGTCATGTTTGTGGGATAATGACTGTCTTACAATAATGACAACTTCAAATATAAGCAAATCCTAAAACAAAACAAAATAAAATAATAGGATATTACCAGCTGTGATGTAACGTCCCATAACATTATGATTGACAGTTTAAACTGCGGTGGAACACTGCACCATACCAGCGTTAATACAATATGAAAATAATTCAAAATATAGTAATCATCACGGTAATCATAAATCGAAATATTTCAACAAATACCAAATACAAAGATGACGATCACTGAAGACAACAGAAATCTTAAAAAACTTATTATTCAAATCTAAACAATGTGAACGAGGTGTCTTTACTGATATGTTTGATTGCAGCTGGATCACAATTCACAACGAACCATATTCTTCACACAACATTAAAAACTTAGCATAGGTATGACGATGCAAGATAAAACGGTCAATGCCAAATAAATACAGATGGAAGTTTTGTGAATGGGTTATCAGTGGAATAGAAACCCTAGACGGTAGAGAACCATTCCACTCGAAGGCACTCGATCAAGGCAGAACTGTTTCGACACACACACTTGGTCCAGTCTGATTCCAGGTCATAGTCTGAACGGCAGAGATGACGCGGAGAAACATGAATGTAACTGTTACCACAGATCCAGCACCACGAAGCTGCATCATCCTGTTGAATTCAACAGGCTTAGGCATGAAGAAATGGTCATTTTCTAAAATGTTAACATTTGGAATAGTAGGAAAGTGGAAGACGTCAGACGCGAGATGATTGCGACACTATTGCGCCGTAATCCGGCGGTCGAGCTGTTGCCAGCTGGTCATAACCGGTTTCCAGGTGGCACACAGAAACTATAGGTAGTCGCTCAGAGTAGCTGTGTCTCCGACCTCCAGTGCCTGAACACGGAACAGCAGGGCTGGCTGGAATTGGCGACGACCTCTGCCGGTCATGATGGTAATGCTGGTTTAATCCATTCTGAGGCAGACCAGTTGATGCTACTGTTCTCGAATCGTGGAAGTTGTTAGCGTACAACTGGGCATTGTAATGCGTCTCCGGTTCTGCTGAAGGTAGGCTAGATAAGTCCGTTCCTTCATCAGGAATTGTATAAAAATACGGATTATGGACATAAGCTGCCTGATAGTTTTGGAAACCTGAGGGATAAAAAGGATAGTGTGAGCTGGACGCTAAATATGACGAGTCAGAAGAATTCTCTGGATATTCGAGCTGAGCAGAAATTTCTGGCTGAGCGGAAATTGGCTGAGGTCTCGATCTGCAATAAAGAGTTGAATCATTAAAAAATGCTTTTTGAATTAGCAGTTTTTGAAAATTGTAAAAAAATTTAAAATTATACTAGCATTAAATTATACATCTTTAGAAGGCATTTTAGCTATAACCATTAATCTGGAAAAGTTACAACCTAACGGCAGAAAATAAGGCAAATATATTAGAAATTAATATAATTATTAGTATATTTCTAATGATAGTATGTAAATTATAATTTCGGCTGGGAGCGCTCCTGAGTAGGTTTCTTGAAGGGGCGCTATATAAATTCTCATAATGAATGAATGAATTAAATGAATAATTGTGAAAAATTTAACAGTGATGATACAGTCAGATATAATTACAAGTATGTGATCTAAGACAATGCTATACCATACATGTAGAACACACTGTACCGATGAAGACAATTAAAATGATGATAATGACAATGACAGTGTTGATGATGATGAGCAACATTCTACTGTTATTCCATAGAGTTGAATTTAGTGAGAGAGACCTTGGTTGTGTTCGGCGTGTCCTTTCTTCCGTCGGCTGATTGGAAGAATACCACGTTGACAACGACGGCTGTGAAGATGCCTAAAATACATCCATGTTCAAACTAACCTTAAGGCACAATTCCGTATTTACACATTAATGGTCTAATGACTTTCTACTTTACCACAAAAATACCATCTCATAAACATATAATATACGATATTCTGAGAGAAACTCTAAAACTCTCAACCAAAACCGAACCTGACCATTCTTTGCCCTAAGCACTGTGTCGCTAAATTCAGAATCTCTTATAAAGTTGTCTTGAGCTTGTCAAGTGCTTAACAAGTGAATAGTTTACGATTACAAATTAGAAATAAAGCTGTATCATTCTTATGCATCTAATTACTTTTATTCAAAATCTGCAAAAAGCATAGTCGTTCACTGACCAAATTCCTCTCTTGGTCTTGCAGTTGCTTCTCATACTGGTCTTGGATATCATCCAGAGGGTATTGGCCTCGCCTCTCTTTATGAAAGCGCTGGTACTGGGCTCGCAGCTGCTGAAGCTTATTCAGCTTCCCCTCAGCAGGCGTTTTGACCACCTGTTCACCAGGTGAGTTTTTCTCTGCAGCAGCATTCATCCGCATCCACTCGGAGCCATCCTTTACCACTCTCGTGACACAGTCGGCTCCAAAATGGGTGACTTCCAGTTCGCTACCATGTTCAGTTGGCAGTGCCGCAAAACAGTCACCCTGCCGTGCTTCAGAGTCAGCTGCATTTGCTGCCATTCTGCAAGACATGAAACACAGCTATAGCTGCAGTAATACTTGGTTGCTTATATATCTGTAAATATATCCATCAGTCAATCAATGAATCAATATTCATTTATTCAGTTTGACAGGTTGACGCAGCTTGTTTACATACTTCGAGTTCATTACTTGGCCATATATATATATATATATATATCTTCGTTTATTGATTATTCGGGATGTCACACCGCATCCAGGTACAAGTTAAATTAGAAATTAGATAGTAAGTTCGTTGCTATCGTTGTTCTCATAAGAAAGGTTTGTTTGCTACTTTCTATATAAAATAGCCATGCTTATCCTCAGGATCCTGTTTGCTACTTTCTATATAAAATAGCCATGCTTATCCTCAGGGCTAAGCTAATTTCCAGAATCTTAGCTGTCTACTTTATCAATCTCGGTTTACTTTAGCTAGTGTAGAGTCAAATTTTGGGGCTTTTAAAAGAGTGGAGTTTTAGAAAGAGTGTTAATTCAAGTGTTTAATATATGTTCCTTTATGTATAATAAGTTCCAATATGTTAGTATAATTATGCCATGCGATAACTACACTGTAGTACTAAATATTGAGTTTTTTAGCGTTGTCCCTTTCATGTGCAGCCTGGTTTATTATTATTATTTATTATTAAAGAAATTTTATTAGTGCCCCTTCAAGGTTGCCTACTTAGGAGTGCTCCCAGCCCAACTCTGATCACACAGAACAGTCTTAAGAGCAGTGAAGAACGAGACAGATTGACCAATAGGTCACGCTGCATCACAAGGCATGTCGCCAGATGACTTCATGCTAACGAGTCCACATTGTAACAAGAACAAGTGTGTCACAACTGCGGTTAACTATTTTGATTAATAACTACTGGCACATTATGTTTTGGAAGCCATATCAAGAACCATCTTATAACAAAATTCTGCTACAGTCAGTTCTTTTCCATGGGTCAATTAATTATAGGATCCATGTTCATCAAAATGTTATTCCACAATCACTGGTATAACAAAGTGGTTATAATAAAGCATGTTATGACGAGTGTCTGGTCCAGCTAACACTCAGTATCTAATGACACAGACCTGGCATAATGGCAAGTCGGAGGCTGGCATTCATGCCTTGACCATACCACTATTATTGTATATACCACTCAGCAACTGATGTGTGAAACTAAACACACAGTTTTTGAATAATCAGTGAGCATAAGCACAGACTCACCCACTTCTGGCGTCTAACTTCAACTGTGGATTAACAGCATCACTTTCCATTTTCTTTGATCCCCAGGAAGCCATACCGGCATTCTGTGGCCTTCTCGCCTCTGGTTCATCTTTTGCGTCTGCAGAACTCTTCCTTCGCTTTGAAAACCTGAACATGTTATTCTCACAACTATAGTTTACAAATCGCTAATTAACTCCTCTTTGTAAAAACTCCTCTTATAAAAAAACACAATTCAAGCATTATATATTAAACTGTGTTGAACCAGTGACGATAAGGACAACGCAAACAAAAACCAGCCAACACTGCATTTTCCTCAATGTCTTCTTCTGCTACCAGCCCTGTGCCATTCCACGACCACCGTTGCCATCACAACCGCTGTCCACCAGTTCGTTCCTTCGGTTTGACCTCAGACTCTGACATGGCATCAAAATTACCAAAAATCCTGCGTCTGGTAGAATTGATTTGCCAAAAAACAAGCAGCTTTTGCATAGCACTCATGAATTTAGGAGATTTATCTTACACTGCATCACACTGGTCTAAATGACGAAACTGTTCATGAATGCAGAGTGACAGCCACCAGGCCAAATGTTGAAAAGCATCCTAGAACTGTTTTAGCATGCTACCTAAAATGTTAAAGAAATTGTCATAAATACGTAGCATTATATTACATTGCACATCATCTGTGCCTCGGCCAAAGATCCAAAGGACTACACGCTACTGACAGCAATGACAGATAACCAGTTTACCAAATCTAATTTGACAAAAATCTGCTCAACTGACAAGGCGAAAAAGAATAAGAGGAAAACAACTTTTAACCATCATCAATCAATAAAATAATTGAGTTGAAAATCCATTCCGACCTGAGCATGTCCGTTCCTTTCTTTATGAGGCTTTTGATCTTGTCCATGTCAGTCTTCTTGTCTGATTTCATGAGGCCTGGAATTAGAGGCGCCTTGCTCAACGTCAGTATACTATCTTTAGTTCTCAGCAACTCATGATCCCGTCCCACTGCAAAAACAGCACACACAACTATCTGTAGGAGCAATATAAATAAATATGTACTGGGGTATATATACAATGAGTAGCTAATCTACCATAAACACTATATAAATATATATATATATATATATATATATATATATATACATACAACCAACACACACACACACACAGGTAACCGACTAATTATAGTGCACAACTTGTAACATCGAGAGTATGGGATTGGGCTCCACTGAGGTGGTTACAGTTTAGGGACTTTGAGCAAGTCCTTCACTTACAGTTGCTCAGCACCATCAATGTCCTGTTGTATGGATGTGTGTGTGGGCTTCTGAACTTTAGAAGGAGGACAATATCAAATACAGCTGTATTGTAAATTGTATTATAAACAACAAGAAAATATTAGGCAACCAATGTCCATCCATTTGGTCGGGAAATTAACTACAGGCAAAGCATTTGCACGGCATGACACAGTAACAGTGTATTATATGCTAGCACTAAGGTAATACTACTATTTATAATTCATCATCTTTCATTCAGATAACTTAATCAAAGTACTAAGGAATAATTTTAGCCTAAATGAACTGTAAATGACAACAAATATACTGTAATTATTTAGAAAAAAAACTGTGACAGTTGAGCCTATGATAGCATTTTATCAAGCAGACTGTGGAACTGTGAATTAAAATCCATTCAAATAAGTTTTCATAACAGCCATCATACCTCAGCATGTCTCTTCCTTTTTTTTATGATGATTACAACTTGACTCATGTCAAAACAGACTACACTTAAACTAAACTTAAATGTGTGACATGGTATCTAGTTGGTAGCGAGCTCAGCCTGTAGTCTTGAGAAATAAATAGCAAGTTCTGTGGCACACAGACCATCAGTGTTTCCGTTAACGCCCAAATGGCCATTTTTACCTCCTTAAAAGATGTCCAAAACGTCCAGATTTTTCGGTGTGATAGCCGAAAGCAATGAGCTACGTCCAAAAATTTCTAGGTCAGGGCGTATATACGTCCTGTTTTTGGACCCTAACGGAAACACTGCAGACCATGTCCAGAACTTTGGTATTTGCCCACTGCCAGTTAAAGGGCAAAAGAGGGGTCATGTGCATCTACCATACATTCCACTAGAAACATGGTAGGTAGCATTGCTTTTACTTTACTTAAGCCGGATTTTAGTTCTAGTATCAACAATTGCTGTAATTAAACAGAATATAGGAATTACGACAATTGCTGTGAATTAGCCCTTGATATCCTTAACTTGGAAAATCAATCAATAAGATCAAAGGAAAATTAATCAACTATGCTGTAGCCATTCGTAACTTGAAAATAAAACAAACACTTCATAAAGTTAACTTACAAACAGTTCTTTGATTGTGCCTTGGTGATTCGTAAGATCTGTCGACAGCGACAAGAAAGCTTGGATTATTTCCACGCACTGCTGGAGGTGCTGCCTCCACCTGCTCTGCTAGTAGCTCCATCTGCTGACCAAAGCCATGCAGGTTTTCTAATGATTTACACTTCTTTCCGGAGAACTTTGGCAATAGATCCTCACGTCTGCTTCCTAAAAAGTTAAATAATAAAATAGTCATCAAACAGACATATGGATACACAGCTGTAGTCACCTTGGCCAAGACAGAAGTTAAGCTCCTACTGATGTTAAGTGCCCTCTCTGAAACTGCCAAGGAAGGGCACATGTAACAAAATTTATCTCAGTTACTGCTGTTACTAGGCATGGGAATGGAGATAAAAATTATGCATCAGATCCATTTAGAAATTGCCACCAAGCTTTAGCATTGGGACATCTAAACCTGCAGAAATTCTTGGCAGACTCAAACAAGAACTCAGAAACATAAACTATCATGACAGTGACCAACTATTGCAACATGTGATTCAGAGAAACAAGGTTTTCTTGTTTCGTGCAGAAATACAGTCTGACAACGTCATGTCGCAGTTTTCTGCATCTCAGTCAACATCTCTATTTCATTAACTGGCTCTTGAAAAAGAACTCATCCAAATACCTGCACTTTTGTGTAAAGTTGATTTCCTAGGATCCCAACTTCCTGAAACACAGAATCATCAACATATCACTCCTATCCATCACTAGTCTTTATCACTAGCACTAACTATTATTGCTAAACTGCCACTATAATCATTATCATCAATGCCACCACCATTAATCATCATTATCATCATCATGGTAGTCATCATTGTTGTCATCGTCCTCATCATCATCAATGCCACATTCCAGTGTTTGCACAATGATAGAGATTTTCGAGGAGCCTCCTAAACATTAGATCTTACAGGAACCTACTACTAAAGGCATCAGAGATCATCAACTCTTCACACTCATGGCTTGGGTTTGTTGCACCATTGGTTGTGCATTAAACACCAGCCCCACAGATATTATTAATTCATAATAATAATCATGCTACACAACATGTACTACAATACTCGGATAACATAACAGATCCGCTACCTGAGTCATAGGTCATCTTGCTTGACTTTATCTTTTGATAGATGTCTAAGTTGCTTGGATCAGCATGACCTTTCCGCTTCTCCGATATACTCTGTCGACCAAAACCTTCCCGTGCAAATCCTGGCGTCAAACTGACATCGTCAAAACTGCAACACGTATAAAAATCAAGTTTAACAACAACACATAGTAAAAGTCGGCTAAACACTGATGTTGCTGGGTTTGCTGTGGTTGGATGTCCTACACTATAATAGTCATTTAGTCTAAATTTCATTTTTATTAATGATCGGAGATTATAAAGTTTTTGGAAAGCAGAAAATATGATCAGCCAGTTAAATCTTACCTTTCATCTGCAATGAAATCTCTATTAATGGGTTCTGTGAGTATGTGATCATCGGTCAACTCATTTGCCAGTTTTGAGCCACTAGTATTTCCTATGTCAGCTCCAGCACTCTGCTCAGAAAAAACCAAGATTATCTCATAATATGAGCAATGCAAACGAGACCAAAATTAATACATAACAATACCTGATTCTTGTCTGCAAGACACATCCATGAGAATCTTCCAATCAAGGAAAGACAAATGTTTGAAAAATAAATGTAAAATGTTATGATAAACAAAATAATGAATTGCATTAAAAACCAGTGATAATCATTTTGTAAAGACCAATAACTGAAGATTATTTGTACAGAATAAAAATAAAAGATTAATGTTAAGTACATAAAAAGATTCTCCTGCACTGCTGACACATTCAACTACTGTCCTGACATCCAATGTGAATCAAATGCATTCACTTTAAAAATATTGACATGTTCACATAGCACAACTAACTATTTCTTGTAGTAGTTAAAACAAGTTACAAACTTGACTCACTTGAACATCATTTTCAAGCATTTCTTTAAAATCATTTGCAGACTTCTGAGAAGATTTGATATCCAACGAATGCTGGGCGTCATTTTCCTTAGCAGTCCGATTCTTGTTGCTAGAGCTATCCGCTGTTGAACCCAGATGTTTTTGTATGCGCTCCACATCATTTGTCTGCTGGATCAATGACGTGGCCTTGTCTGACTGACATCCGATTGTATCCTGATCGAGTTTGATGGTAGCAAAAAATTTCGATTCTGTTGCCTTTGGTCGCAAAACTGCTAAATGCATGTCTGTGCCAGGCACTTGATGTTTCAACGCGTCTCCGACTACTTGGATCGCCTTTGAGTTGGACAGACCATGCAAAGAGATTCCGTTCACTTCGACCAACTGATCATTGACTAGGAGTGGCCCATCCTGAACAGACAAGATCATAGAATGCATTTAGGTACCATAATTTCTATTTCATAAGTCATAAGTATACATACAAAACAAACAGAAGCAAATTAAAACATGCATTAACCAATGTCTCAATCAATGCCGGAATTTAGAAGCACAGACCCACAGTTGAAAAGTGCCAAAACAGAAAACCATTAGC
Organism: Aporrectodea caliginosa; assembly: GCA_020284085.1. Classification (NCBI taxonomy): domain Eukaryota; kingdom Metazoa; phylum Annelida; class Clitellata; order Crassiclitellata; family Lumbricidae; genus Aporrectodea; species Aporrectodea caliginosa. Next base: position 239,847 of record JACEVL010001855.1, read on the forward strand.
AGGATAATGCATTCCTTAGTGGGCTTGGTAATAATTAATTCCCAAGTTAGTGATCTGGATATTCCTATGACATTTTCTAAGAACCTTTGAATATAATATCCTGTTCAATTGACACTCTGAAACTCAAGCTGTAGGCAAAGATGCACAAGTCTCAATGACAGTCAGTGTCAAGCCATATTAACACAAAAGCTTCAGTCATTTCAGTCTTGCTGAATTAACCCAACTGAAAGATGCTGTACAGCCGCTTATGAATGTATTGGTATTTCTGCATCTGATCACTTACATAGCAGTCCAGCATGCTAACCACTGCACTATAGAGCACCCCAGATCAGATATAGTTAGAGTGTTAATGCAAGGAGTTTGTTTACCTTTAATCTTGCCTTTTGTACAAATATGCCAAGGTCTCGTCCGCCTTGCAGAGCCATGTTGAAGCTGATGCCTAGCATTGGATTGTTGGTGAATGGGATGTCCAATGTCACCAGATGCCTGTCATGTTCCTCTTCGGAACCAACCTTCTTCTCAATGACATCAGGTTCAGCCAATGGCAATGGACTAACTAATTCCTTCCTGATGGATACATCTCCTGGCGTTGTCGGCAGTTTATCAAGACCTATTTCCGTCTCTGCAGCATTCATGTCTAGGTTTTTCTGCAAAATAATATACAACATAATAATTGTTCAAAGCACTGGTAATATAAAAAAAGCATAAGCAGCAAAGGCTATAGTAAACCTACGGAAGGCTCTCAGTGGTGCAAGCAGACAATATTCTTACTCTGGTCTTTGAATCTATGATTAGTCTGAAGTTTGGTCTTACACGTTACAAGAATTCTGATTCTATCCTTTGAATCAATACTAACTCTGTATTGAAAACTCTGAAATTTGGTCTTACACAACACAAGGCTTCTGATTCTAGCCTTTCAATCTATCCAAGTTTAAATGTTGTCCTTTGACTTGCAAAGATTTTGATTCTGTCTTTGGAATTCGTGCTTATCTTGAAGTCCTGCCTGTTAGTTCAGAAGAATTTGTTTCATGGTTTTGAAATTCACATTCATTTTTAGACATGGTTTTAGATTTCATCAATTGCCTTCCAATTGCTTACTGATGCAGACTGTTAGTGTGGAGTACTGACCGCTTCAGAGTTCTCATCTGATTCATCTTCAGCCAGGACCTGGCGACTGACTAAAATGTCGACAGTACCGTTCACTGGGATACCACGCAAAACCTGGACAGCTTCATTCTGAGTCTTTCCTGTCATTTCCATTCCATTTACCTAAAAGAACAAAATCAACTCTTAAACAGAACACCTCTGACTGGACTGAAAAGAAAATAGGTGCCTGGACATAAAGAAACATAATAGATCCATGAGTTACTGTTCACTGACCGCATCCATTTTTGCGAGGCAGCCACCACTCTCCAGTTATGACTATGCTGCCCAGCTTTACTTTATTTCACCATCGGTATCGAAGTGTCTGAGCATTTATTTATATAGCACCTATAAAAACCTCACAAATCTCACTGAAACATGACTATCTCCTAGTTCTAAATAGGTTGCTCATGCATCATGTGTTTGTATGCCAAAGTCATCATGTTTTAGGCACGAATAAGGATTAGAGGCAACTAATGGCAGGTTGGCTTACTTTTACCACTTCAACTTGGGCTAAATTACCATCAAGTCATGCTAAACTATTATTACAGTTCAAGTTAAATAACCTATAAAGGAAATGTTGTGCAATTGTTTAATACATACATACATATACTTTATTTCGCACAAAGTAGAACAGAGAAACTAAAAGAAGTCTTGATCAAAAACACAATCAATCAATCGTTTATTTGTAGCCAAACAACAATAAACAATAATATTACAAATCAGATTGCACTTTTAAGTATGGATTGTTGAATGCCACAAGGGAAGGCCCTGAAGGGATCAAAGATCCCGCTAAGTAGGGACACCTCTATACAATTTCAATATAATATGAGAAAAAAAAAAAAAAACTCCTTTACAACGAAACTGGATGACAACTCAAACTAATGCTTTAAAATAGGACTTCCTATTGCTTAGAGTACACAGAACAATTTGGTTAAATTACCTCAAGAAGTCTATCACCCGCTATCAGGCGGCCATCTTCTACAGCGGCTCCCACTGGTAGAATATTCTTAATGTAGATTGGACATTCGTTTCCAGCGATGTTGTCTCGTGTTGTTATGCTAAAGCCCAAACCATTTGCTCCTAGACAGAAAGAAACAAAATAAACAAAAGCGAATGAAATGGCAAAATTAATTTAAACCAAATAAAATTGATGAAGCATTCCCCTGGGTAAATATATTTATTTCTACATCCTTTTCTCTGTAATAAATTAAAGTCTCCCAAATTCTGAATATGCTATGCGCTGCAGTCCTCATATGTTTACCAATCATACACAGGAAGCCAGGAAACCAGGCCTTGCAACGTTTACTTTTCAGCTAAGTTTTCATCCAATTTGACAGCTTGGCTATGTTAAACGTAATACCTTTTTTAAACTGACTATTTTAAAATCAATTACTATATAGTCTTGACAGCATCAATAACTGATGCAACCGCAAAGGACAATAGCAAAGGACAAAAAGGAAACTTGTATCAGCTATTTTATGAATTAAATGATATGCAGATAAAGGAAATGATTTTACACCAGGCTGTTATTTAAAAGAATGATTTGGTGCCATATCAATACACGATGTCCACATACAGTAATATAAAAATAGTTTAAACCATAGAAACTCACTATTCCTCCTTGGTTTTCAAGCACATGGATATCGATCTGCATATTCCCGGGCAGCTGACTATCTGCGCGTCAGATTCACATTTCGATGTGACTTTGAGAGCATTACAAATTTAATTAACAATAATAACGACAAAATTTGTGGTACCTTTCTTTAACTGAATGGCAATTTTTCTCCCAATCAGGCGTGTGTTGGTTGGTGCAAGAACTCCTTTCTTGCTAGGCGTAAGCTTGTTAATAACGACCTTCTGGTCGGAAGAAAACTTAGTTTCAGAAGGTGACTTAATTATGTTCGAACTATTGGCACTTGTTAATGATGAAGACTCATGGACTTCGCCAGACATCTCATTTTCTTTATTCTCCACTGAAGTAGAGGTTACTAATATTGCAGGTAATGATGATTCCAATTTGATGCTGTCCTTTGTTATATCACATGACGATGAGGAATAGGGCGGAGGAACAGGAGTTGAACTGAAAGACGCTGTTGAGTCAACAATTTTCTGAGGCGGCTCTGGTGCTGGTCGCTTTTTTTTGCGTGTGTTCAAGCTCAGATACTGAGGTATTGGAATCGAAGGGTCTGAAGAGGCAGACGGTGTGCCATAGAAGGACGACCTCCAGCCGCTCATAACATTGTCCACATTTCTATTCCTTTCACAAAAATTAATATGAAAGCTTTGTCAAAGCAAAGACACAAGATGCCACTGAATTGCACGATTATATTGCTAAGCACACACCAATAGCTAAACATTAGTAATTCATTTTAAGAACAATTCAACCGAGTGTTAAATCAAACTGAAGTTGCTGTATAAATACAAAATGCAACAGCTACAACCAAGAAGCTCCTTATAGCCTTGTCCATATATCAAAGTTTTGTTTTTAATGCTCTTTCTTCTAACACCAACCTTCTCAGGTTGTCTTTCAAATATGAAAACATATGGAAGATTTTGAAACAACTGTATAACTTCAGAAAGCCATTAAAACTGTCCATATTTCACAAAGACTGAAATTTAAAATTTCAATTACACATCCAGTTTTCATACTGAACATATTTTAAATGCAATACGTGAAAGTACCAGAATTCTAAGCAATTATTTTAAATTTTATTTATTAATAAATATACGAGTGATCTTTCAAAGATGTTACCTTAAATGGATGTAACCTGTGCCACAAATGGAATCAGGCTGCGGTGAAGTTAGTATCAACTTGTCCTCTGCGGTGACCTTGGAACGAGATGGCAGATGAACGCTACTCGGTCGACCTTGATGTGTGACCTTCAACCGTTCATCCTAAGCGAATACGGCAATCATGATTTCAATTTAATTCAAAGTTACAAAAACAAGTGAAGTCTAACAATTATGTCTGTTACATACCTCTGTCATTGGCCATTTAATACCAGTGGCAGCCTTGAAGTAAGCAGCAAATTCTGCAATGCACTAGTGGGTCCCATGTCCATGACTTTAGGATTTGGCTATTGTAGCACCATCACTATGTCCAACTGTGTAAATGTATGTAACCAAAACTTCTCAGCATCACACATAGACTGTGCAGCAAGACCACCTCATTCCACAGTGTATAGTCAAACCGTTCCCTGAAGAGCCTGTTTTAATGGTCAATTTCAATGTCACTTCAAATCCACAGTTAATTACACATCCAGTTTTCATACTGAACATATTTTATGTAGTCAAGCCAGAAAGGTCTCATGCAATGATGCAAAGAAGCATTTATGGAGTGTATAAGTTTGCAGGAGCATGAAATCAGACTATCAGACAAGATAGTTTACAGAGTTAAGTTTGAGGCAACTGTCAGAGATCTTTTAGGAGTTCATTCCATAGAGGTGGTGCAGCATATGATACGATGTGGGAGCCTAAGTATGTATGTACATTCATGGATGGTACCTGAATATAAATTTATCAGTGGTTCCATTCAGAAACCTATCAATGGTACTTAAACATGGCCATCTAATCATCCTAAAAGGTGCAATGTAATTGAATGTTTCTTGAGCTGCTGCTTAGTATCTATGTTATCTGTGGTCTAACTGGTACTAAAAGAGCGCCTGAAACAAAACAGAACCTCATAAGCATCCACTGTCCGTTCTTGTGCGTCAAGCCACTTAGACATCACCAGTTGATTGCTCAGAGACTTTCGAGATGAGTCACGGACAAACGAAGGGAAGACGTCTGGTGACGAAACAGCAGAATCACTGCGACATTCGAGCGAGTCATCGTGACTGACGTCAACTTTCTTAACATCATCTTTTGGCTTCTTCTGAAAATGTCAAGGTAAAACATACCTAAAGATTGGAAACTGAAAAAATTTGTGTTCAATTTATGCAATGTTTTTGGAGTTTTTAAAATTTATTTGATCTATTAAAACTGAAGCAATCTGAACAATATTTCAATTACAATATTAATGCTCTCTATGTCTGTTATATCAAAACATGAATATTATCCTAGGCTCATCTCTACTACAACCAATCAAGTCAGTGTAAATCAGAGTAATAACACAAACATTTACAGCTAAGAAACTAAACGGTAAGTCATGGTCTCTCTTTGGGGCCTTCTTTGTTCACAGGAGTTAATAAAACTGTTCAAAGCGATTTGCGTAAAATGTCAAATTTTATGTTTGCCCTCTATTGTACACCTGTGGTGTCAAAAGCTTTAAATCGTGTTGATCATGCTTGTATTAAACTGGATCAGACAAAAGAAACTGCACTACTAATCCTTGTAGCAGCAAAGACATACAAGAATTTTCTTCATAACTGGAGCCTGACGATGCTGCTGCTGCTGATGGTGCTGAGTTTGATGATGACTTGAGAGAGCAGAAGGTGGACTGGTTCCATTATTTACTGGACTGGTCCAGTTGGCACCGATGACTGACTCAGCACTATTCGGCATACCGCAATTCTTTGGAGTTGTGTTCATCATCCAATCTAGAAATTATAAATAGAGAATTTTGGTAAATGACTCATTGTTATTTGGCAGTTGGTGAGGAAACAACAGAAACTGGCAGCAGAAACATAGTAGATGGAATGGAATGGAACATTCACAAAATGATAAAAACACTGAAACTCTGCTAACAGTATTATCATTACTTTTGCATTAATCAAATTACCAATACCTAACTTTCGAAAAAGCTTAATTCTAATGCTCCTGTCCTACTTTACATTTTATTTTTTGAAAACATTCCATATGGGTATGATTTCATAATGACATCCTTGACAATATGCAATATGGTTCAAGAAAAGACCATTAACCCTTTACAGACAAGACAAGGAGGAACTAAAAGCTACTGTGAAAACAATACTTCTCGTCGTTAAAGCATTAAACCTGTATGGCAATTCTTGATGCTGTTGAAACAGGTATGTAAATCAATCAATGAAGGCAGACATTGCTTGATTTACTTACTGGGCATAGGTATTTTTGGTCTTGTCCAAATCCTTTGATACCATTAAAACTGATGTTCTTGCCTGTTCATTAAATTAAACCATTATGGTGCACAATGCACTGTACAACGATTGTAAATGATCTAACCAGTCGTCATCAGCTAGTTTTAATTGGTGACTTTGTTTCAAGTATGTTTACTTCCTTTGACTTGTAGCATTCTGCAGGGCTCTGTCGTGGGCGTGCAACTTTTTCTTTTTTATTACAGCAATTTATCTGAGTGTTCTAACACGTTACATCTAGTCTTATTCACCCATGACATAATTTTTTATCTCTAGCAATGAACACAGATGTGGAATTCGTAACACGTGAATTTTAAGATTAAAATTCTAAACCATTATTCAAAACACACCACAAAGGTTCTCTGTTATGTTTCATTAAAGTTTGCTTCCTATCAGGTAATACGGTGTACTCAAATTAGCAGATGTACCTGTTAGATATGCATGACAGTCTAAGATTTGTAACTATGCTTTTGAGTATATTTACTAGCCTAATACTAGATGGACTCTAAGAGCTCAGGTGAACTTCATCCTATCCATTAGTTTAGTATTAACTAAAGACAATAATTCTTTGGTGAATGTTTAACAGTCCGTAACTGCATGACTGTGCATTCTTTGTTTGGTTTTGTTTATCTACTTTTGTGTGTGCATTGGTGTGTCTGTTTTTGACCTGAATACACTTGAAAGTAGCCTACATGAAAACTTGAACAAGCATCAGCTGACATTCCTGAGCAACTGCACACAAAGGATCTGGTCCAACCCCTGCACAACACCTGTCTTGGGAAGACTCAAATCCACACACTCTACATTACAAGAAGAGAAGAGCAGTCCCTTAAGTTAACCCGAGATGCAGCCGTGGTATGAAATGTTCGCGACTTCATTTTCTTAGACATGTGAGGGCAGGTGGCCAGTCTCTCCCTCACCATCTGATCTTCCCACTGACAGTGTACTCAAAGCTGAGTTAGCTAAGGGTGCAAGCGCAGCTGAAAGCTCAAAAGAAATTTCTGTCTTAAGTAAGTATATCCTTTATTGAAAAGCAACTGCTAACCGCATTTTGGTGTACATAGTTCATCAAATAGAATGAAAAATTAAGTATAAAGCATTCATGTGACAAATGTTTTACGAGATAGAGTTTGCCTATGAGTTTGGTATATTCTGAATACAGTGGCAGTAGACAAGGGGGGGTTTGGGGGTTAAACCCCCCCCCATTGGCTTAGGGGAAAAATTTAAATAAGAAGAAACAAAGCAACTGTTAGTAACAATTGTTTTTCTTACTTTATTCTCTTTATTACTTTATTCCCTTTGTATTATTTAAATTTATTTTCTGTAATAATTAAATTTTATTTCCGTTATTTTTCTGATGTCCCATACGTTGTCTCCGTACTTTAAAGTTACAGCACGTCATTATTTAATATTTAGCGTCTTTGCGGTAGTAAACGAGAGCTGTGCATTCTAGAAAAATTGTTCACATATATTAAGTTAAAAAATATACAGGTTATTATACTCTTTAAAGCGAAACAGTTTCATTAACGCCATGTCTAAAAAACGACCGAGTAATAGTATTTTGAACTATTTGGAATTGAAAGCCAATAAATTTTCCTTAAATTTATCCAAGACTAATTATTATTATATTTAGATCTAAAACGAAAATTCTCCCTGTTCTTGATTCTAGTATAAAAATTGATAACAAAGAAATTACTCAGGTCACTACTACACAATTTTTAGGTGTATATGTTGATGAGCATTTAACGTTTAATGATCATGTCTCAATAATAGCCAAAAAAGTGGCCAAAAACATAGGCATCATTTCTCGGATTCGACATGTATTACAGAGACCTATCCTGATGAACTTGTACAACACTCTCATTCTTCCTTACCTCTCCTATTGCAATATTGTATGGGCATTAAACTACCCCTCGCACCTGACAAGACTTACAATATTACAGAAGCGTATTGTACGTATTATTTGTGGTCTTAAATAGCCTACAACCAAAGCACTAGCACATACTTTAAGAAACTCAGAATAATGTCGTTGCTAAACATAAATAACATGCAGACTGGGATATTCATCAGTTGAAATAAACAGCACTGTACAGGAAATAAAATTTATAAGAGTTTTTTGAATTTCTAAGTTATTCAAAATGCGATGTAGAAAAGTCTAATTATTTTCTTTTCCGTTTTTTCTCTCGTTTTTTCCGTTTTTTATTTTTTTCAATAAAACGACGTTTTTTTCCGTTTTTTATTTTGATTTTACCGTTTTTAACAACTATGTTAAATACCATTGGTTTTCTCAGTTGAAATGGTTGGCATTCTCTGATTTGGAACAGGGTGCATTGTAAATACTGTGTTTTGTTCACTCGGGACGGAGCTGGCATAGGTCGGCAACCGTTAGGTCAACTATGCAAAAAAAATTTACCAATCCCAAAACCCCCCCATCATAAATTCCTGGCTACGCCACTGTGTTGTGGGTTCTGGGGCGTAGTGAGTGTGAAACAGTTTTCGCGGGAGGCAGTAGCTGATGTAATAAATGTGCAGGGTTGCTGATGATGCTAGAAAAGGGATATAAACACTCGACCTCTCAGCTGACAGTCCAGTCCAGCAGGCTAAGCACTGGACTATCATGTACCACGTTACAATCTGAGGAACTTCAAAACCATTTAGCTACAGACAAACGAAAGACTAAACAAAGGTAGTTCTGGACTGAGCATAATATCACCCACCAATAACAAAGCACACACACAATGTCCAATTATACCAGCTGGAAAGAAAAATATGAACAATCAGTCAATTCAAAAGATAAGACGTAGAATTAATAACAACTATAGTTAACGCCACTTCAGTGCATAACAGATAAGTGTATAATTCACTCTTGTACATAGAAGCTGACCTGTCACCTTTTCATACAAATAAAACAAATGAATATTACAACAGGTCTTCATTTCAAAGAATGATTTGGTGCCATATCCAACTCACACTGTCCACATACAGTACTAGTAACATAAAAATAGCTGTCAACTTAAACCATAATGACAAAATTTGTGATACCTGTCTTTAACCGAATGGCAATTTTTTTACCATTTCAAAGGAATTTCAATGGAAGAGAACTCTGGGTATGTGCATGTATCATGCGATATACGTGAATAATAATTTGGTCATGGGCATAGCTGACTACAGGACAGTTACGCATTGCTTTGTGTATGTCGACTTTGCTTAATTGCATCTATAGGCAGTTAAGGACATTCTGGATACCTAGGCAGTTCACCCGTGGACAGCAACTGACTCCAGCTGTCCAGTGGTTTGTCTTAGCAGCAGTGGTGTCTGTATGATCAGGTGATGTAACATTCTACAGTGTGCAAACCGTATCATAAACATTCCATTTTATGTCTGTCATTGACAGCGTTCAAGCAGATTGCTTGACACTCGTTTAATACAGCTGTAAAAACATTAAATGACTGGGCAAGTCCATAAGACTTAGATGTTAGCGGAGCAAAGAGGTGCTTAAATATCTGGAAAATAAGATTTACTTTAACTGAATGGTCACTGAAGGCATTATAGTACTTAGGCTGTTATTAAACACCAGTGCATTTAGCCAGTTTTACACAGTACATGTGAACTTCTCTTACGTGCATAAGTCAGTTAAGTGCATAGGTTCAAGGTAGTCCCGAGACTAAGCACTTAGGCAGCATAGACAGTACAGCATAATCCACATTGAAAACAGATACAGCCATCCAAATTAAACTTAAACATGCAACTTAAGCAACTTAAACAACCACTGAATTACAACTTACTGCTGTTGAAGTCAGTACTATGCTGTGAGACGACATCAGTCTTCAGTGGCACTGTCTGGCTGATGTCTGGCAGAGATCTTACTCCAGCGACGACCGCCGTCTTATTAACAGCAAGTGATGCGGTGCTTGGACTCTTGGCATGGTCTTTTGTATCAGCAGCACATCCAGGCTCCTGAGCCTCCTCAGTATCCAGCTGGTAGGCCTCAAAATCTGCAATAATCTGAAGAAAGCAAGTTCCCTTACTAATTAGGTCCCTTATTAATTAATAAATTGGTCAGAATCTGTTCACCACACATTTACAGCTGTTGAGAAACAGAAAACTGCATAAAAATCCTAATTAAATCAGGTCTGTAACAGTTGGGGAAAGGTGGTGGCAGCCACATGTCAACACATTTCTAATTGGCTCACAGTGTCTTTTAGCATCTCAAAAATTAGTGCAAAACAGTTTATTTTGACACAATATATATAGTTTGTTTGTAAAGTAAGGCTTGCAAAATTGTATGGCTTAGAACACAACACAGACTTTGTAATATCTAGCAAATTCTAAAGGTAGTAATAAATTGGAGCACAGCTGAATGTTGTTGATCAGTTTCCTAAAGTGATGCTGATTACAATCAATTGTTGTTAACATGAGATCAAAATTTAAAACTGCTACTGATCCAGCCACAAGAAACCAGTCACTGATGGTCTTCCTGTTAATCAACGGACCTAATCACAAGGGCTGGGAGCAACCGGTAGACATTTACCGGGGTAAACTACAGAAATTGGTGGATTAGATATGGTTAACCTCCTTTAACAAAAATGGTACTAACCTCTACAATCCTGGAAATCTGGTAGACATTTGAACTACAGAAATTGGTGGATTAGATATGGTTAACTTCCGTTCACAACCAGATATGGTATGCAGCCTCTACAGTCCTGGAAATCATCAACTCCAGGGCCAGAAGCAAATCTGTCTTGATGGTAAAAGTAATTCATTTCTCTGTCTACTTTCAATTACAACACTTCTCATTCTCCTTCCAGTATCTCTCCTCTGCTACTTGTCATCTGCTTTATACTTTCCCTGGCTATCTGCTGTCACTTGACATCTTATCCAGATGAAACCAAACACCTATCTACACTCTAGATATCCTCCTTCCTCAAACAAAGACGGCTGATCCAAACAAGACAACAATTACTTCAGACAAAGAAGCAGCATTGTTAGGTACAAAACTCCCTTCTATAATAGTACAACGATTCAAGCAAATCACAGTTTTCAATGCTTGCTGCATCTTTTACCAACGCCGTAGTACAGCTGTACATCCATCCTGCACCAAATTGGGTAGGCTATCTATTTCTATCAAACAACTTCTAAAGCATCAATTATATGCCATATGGATTAAAACCAAAGATAAGCCAACCTCCAGAGGCAGTACAGTAGGCCACATGGATATAACGTTAAAATACACAAATTTAACAGAGACCAGAAATTATCAACACATCAACCCATTACAGTGCAGACAATGGTGCAGGTGATGGCAATTAGCTTAATTTACCTGGTCTTTGTCTTCAATTACATCAGCCACGCGATCCTCTTCATCAAGAATTCCACCATCAGCACCCAGCTTCAGACGGCGAATTATAATCTTCCAGTTCGATAACTACAGAAAGAAGAATTTTACATATACAACTTGATATATTCATCTAACACTGTTTAAGAACATTTAAAAGAAGCAAAAAAAAACTTCAAATGAAATACCCTTTCAAAACATTCACATAAACCATACTCTATGTACAAAACAATAAAATCAAAATCGAAAGTATAACCTTGGCTCAACCTGAGTGTACTCTTCTGAAACTCTGGGTTTCAATCTGGGTGAAAGCAACAGTCTGATATATTCCTTACATTTTAAGAAGCAGCAGATCAGCTGCTAACCTATAAGCTAACCTATAACTGACCTATCTTCAAGAACTGAGAGAGGACTTGAGGGCTTGTAGAATATGTATGATACATACATACATAGCCACTTCATTTCAGCCTCTGCAAATAAGAGCAAAGTTAAAGTATTTGGTGGAACATAAATCTCCAGATACATTCTTCTGGCAAAGATTTGAGGCAAAGGTCAAGCACACTAACTACCATTTAACCACACTCCTTAACACTTTGGAGGTCATCAAAACAGACGGATTTATACCAGTGGATGAAGTTATTGTTTTAGTAAGAAGTAAGATGTTGTAAATGATCTCATAGTGGCTGTTTTATACTAACAATTCAGTCTGTCATTTGTCTGGGATTCAAATTGTTGGGGTGCTCTGCATAACTGTAGTCAAGGCATGTGACCAATAGCATACACAAAAGCATACACAAAAGCATACACAAGCATACACACCCACACACACACACACACACACACACACACACACACACCCACACACCCACACACACACAAGCATACACACACACACACACACACACACACACACACACACACACACACACACACAGCATACACACAAACACACACACACACACAAGGACTGGGAACTGACAACTGGTCATTGTTCAATACAACTGCTAAAGCAACATCTGAGCAGTCATTTCAACTGCTACTGTGTGCATTCACTTATGTACAGCTAAAATATGCTACAATTACAAGACCATACATTGACTTTAGACTACAATGCACAAATACCAATATAAACACACAGCTACAAATTACCAAAGATTGTGTATGGAATAGGAACTAAGTAAGTAAGCAAAGTAAGTACATTCTTTGTTAAACCGGTTGCAGAAGAGCTGCACTCCGGTGTACAAACATCATAGGAAAAATACAAAATCAATAGAGTCCAGCATTCTTCCTAAAATTGTTTTCCTCATATTATCGTCAATAAGAGTCAAGACACTGTCAAGAGACTGTGGGCAAAGGGCATAGATTGTATATTTCCTTGGTGGGAGGAACTTATGTAAAACATGCCAGGATTGTTTAGAACAGCTGTGAAGAGATGGGTACATACAAGGAAATACATTATCTGCAAGCAAATGGCCATTATGTCTTCAATCATGTACTTCTGTAATTCCATCTGGTATAGGTTGGCTCTCTGCTCAAAGTGAACAGCTTAGTAATAATAATGATTAAAGATATAAAAACCTGCAATGAAAAGGGGGCTTGTAAGGTATAGGCTTTAATTTAATTAAAATGGCATTTGTATCGTATATGCAGCAGCAGCAGCAGCAGCAGCAGCAGCAGCAGCCAGCAGCAGCAGCAACCAAATCATATTTAACATTCATTTGGATTTAATGGCAAAGCATTATCTCACAACACTCAACTGACATAAATATTTTCCCAATTTCCTTTGATCTGTATAACGTTTCTGTGGTCACAACACTGATCCCACTAACACCCACAGGCAAACAAGGTATCAACAGAACATAATGACATTGATAATGATGTTTATAATGACCAAGCATCATTAAGAACACTATGAAATTTCATCCTAATTTCAGGTCTTTGATGCTGAGCCGCTGTCATTCTATGAACTTCCCCTACTTTCAGGGAGAAGTTATATGGAAGTGGAACACTGGTTGGTTAACTTTCCACAGACAATCAAAGGACCAATAGGGTAAACAGAACAGACAGACTAATGATGTACTTAATCACTATTATTCTTAAATAATGAACAATGATGGAAGGCTAGCTGATAATTTGTGCACCTATTATTGACTTTTATTTGCTGATAAATATATCAGCAAATAAAATCCATGTTCCTGTAAAGACTTGCTTCCTTCAGCCAGCTTATCCAGGGTTGCCTACTCTCTGCCTTATGGGAACTGACTTCCGGCTTTTGACCTCATTTTGTTGGTATGTCACAGGTTGATACCTTATGCATCAGACACCCATGTGCAGAAGTTATTAATTGATTAACTAATTAATTAATAATAACAATAATACTAATACGAATAATAATAATAAAGAAATCAACATGCTGCTATCCAGGTTCAAATGTTTACAGTCATAGACAATATGAATAAACCATTGACTCTTAATAGACACATTGACTTTCAGCAGATATTATTGTATAATGTTGAACTAAAATGCACAAGACTTGTTTGGGATAACTGTGACCTGTGGCAAACAAGCGAAGTGGCCTTCTTAATACTGTAACCAGCCAATAGAGGACCAAGGTTGCGCTTCATCACTAGACAATACATGCCCCTCAGATATTGGGCCACACTATTTTAGGAGTGCTCTGCAGTGCGACTTCTTTTGTATGAAATTCCTTGTGCTTACTCATGCATTTTCCAGGAGAATTCTGATCAAACGACAGATAAATGAACTTCAACCTACATTTAATACCTCTCTCTATATTTCTGTCTATGAACATAAATGATGCATCTGCTATATTTAGCACTAACACTCATGAATGCTCTAACCTTTAACGTCATTTCATGCTGAGTTCAGGCAAACCAATGGTATTTACCATTTAGCCTTTTCACTTTATTTCCAGTATTTATAAACTTGAACAGGAAACAGAGAGGCACATATGAGACCACCAAATGGGTCAACAACGCTATTATTTGAAAATGCATTAGTGGCTAATAGTCATTGACAGCTTCATAATTCCAGGAACACTGTTTTGGACATAGGGTTTTAAATATGTTACTGAAATAAATTAGGTATTTAAGTGCAAGATATTTCAAGTGACACTTCCACACACCCTGTAGTGTGTAATTCTGAGGGCATTTAGGCTAGACTGGTTTTCTTATTGTGCCCCTATCAAGCAACATGATTTATTCGTGTCAGATGATTGCATGACCCACTGAGAAATTCTGTATCAGAATGCCAGCCCCACACAAATTACTAACCAGCCTGTTATAAAGCAGGCCAAACTGGACCACTGTTATCAAATTGCTGTTCTTTTGCCTCAGGCTTCCATGTTCCTGCTTCAATGCTTTCCAGATAATAATTAAGCAGATCAACACACCTCACAATTAATCACATTAAACAAGCTAGTCAAGCACAATTTAAAACTTAACAACAAATTGGAATTATCCGCAGAGCAATTATTTACTTCCAAACAGGTCAGCTTAAATTTTACCCTAAATTCTGCAGGAAACTAATGTAACAGACAGAGTAGAGTAGGGTTCAGAAGTTTTCCTTTTATAGCCCAATGTGTTCATTTCTTGACTTAATTTCTTTCTGTCATGGTTCGGAATTTGAACCCCAGCTCTAAACTGACAGTTTATCACCTTGGAACACAGTGATATACATATACATACACATACACACACATATAATATTATTGTATTATATAATACACACAATATAAACATCACGACTAACACAGAAGGATATCGTCTAGACCAGATTCTTGTAATTGTAGGTGTACATGTAACCCATGAATAATGTAAATATATTAGTATGCAGCTCACGTATAGAATTTGATAGTACTGCCCATACAGGTGTGAATTCTAAATAACTGTGAGGCAGTGTGTGCATGCGTGCGTGCATGCTTGTGTCTAATGCCTATTTTCTAACCTAAGCTCACTTGTCTAGTTGTCTCACTTGTCTAGTCTCAACAGAGCGAAAACACAGATAGCCAAAAGCTACAGAATGATGGCATATTTCCACAAACTTTAATCAAAGCCACTGCAGTAGACATTGAATACAATGGCTAAAGTGAAATTCACATTATTCAAAATCTATTGATGCACATAACTATGATAACTAAGAGCGTCTCTAATGAGTTTCTCTTGAAGTGGCAATATATAAATGTGCCATTACAATTATAATTACAACTAGGAATTATATGCATGTGTGTGCTGAGTATAGTGATGTGAGCGTGAAATATTTCATTTGAAATATTTCATTTCTGACAGTTTTTTGAAATATTTCAATGACCAAAAAAAACAACATGTTTTTTTTAAAGTATTGGATGCACACAATGATGATGATAATGATAATGACAAAGACGGTGACAATGTCGATGATGAAGGCCATGAAAACTATGATGACAGTGAAGATGCCAGTGATGATGATGACAGTGACAGTTATGATGATAGCGACAATGATGATGTTGACGATGACAACAAAGCGATGACATGGACGATGATGAATAACAATGAGGAAATCTTGTAACTGACAGATTTTAGCAGTATAATTACTATAATGATGGTTTACTCTGTCTGACTGATAGTACAGTACTATTTATGTTTGTGTTCTAAGTTCTATTCTTAGAACTTTTTGTAAAATTTTGTTGATTATTATTGAGTCTAGTTGACATAGTATTTGTGATTTATAATTTGTCTTGTAAAGTCACAAGTGAAGAATTCTATACGATTGACTGTGTCCTAGGCTAGCAGAATTTAGCTAAAATCACATTTATTTCATTTATGACAAAACAAGTGATTAATAATAAATGTTAAGCATAACAATGAACAATAACATCTACTTTATTAGATCAAACTGTAATTTGTGACATGGTGAATAAAATATGTTTTTCAACATTAATGTAACTCTCATAAAGTCATTCTTAAAAACAGGATGAGTATCTCGAGGATGGTCATCACTAACACAATAATGCATATAATATGTAATATGAGCAATAAATAAACTGTTATTATGGTTGCTGTAAAATGTAAAGAAAAAATAATTTCAAATGTTTCAAAGCAGTGTTTCTGAAATATTTCATTGAAATATTTCAACGCCCATGTTTTTTTACATCTCTTAATGTATATATAATGTGCATATATATACATTGGATGGCTTGTGAATGCATAAGCATATGTATATGTATGAATGATGCATATGTATGTATATGTGCATGTATGGCAAAATGTAATATGTCTGCACAAGAAGAATTAAACTGCTATGGATCTGCTGTATTTTGACCACAGCAGTTACAGCTCTGCTAATTAGGATACTTTGAATATAGCCACTCAGCCAAAAATTGTCATGCCATATATCCATTAATAATAATAAGCAATTAAAGTATTTACTAGCTGTAAGTTTGTGTGCAGTGTTTCTTTCATGTTTTGCCTAATTAAATAATGTGCCTTAATTTGGTTTTGAACTCTTACAGGACGAAAGTATTTGAAAACAATATTCTGCACATGCAGAACTAACAGGACATAATTATACTGCAAAACAGAAATAGAGACATAAACAGGCAACCATTTCAGTCAGCAAAACTTGAAAAAGCTATGAGAATAACAGAAAAAAGTGTGTGTGTGTGTATGTATCTGTGTGTGTGTGTGTCTGTGTGTGTGTGTGTGTGTGTGTGTGTGTGTGTGTGTGTGTGTGTGTGTGTGTGTGTGTGTGTGTGTGTGTGTGTGTGTGTGTGTGTGTGTGTGTGTGTGTGTGTGTGTGTGTGTGTGTGTGTGTGTGTGTGTCAGTACTACTGAATGTTATATTGAGTATTTTATGGAGTAAAGATAGTTTTGTTCCGAATATATATCCAAGTTCTTGTAGCAATGGGTGTTGGCACAATATAATATCCAAGTTCCTTAGTACTGCAAGAACAGCATGGGAATGTTGTCGTGCTTTAGTGCATGTTACAACAAACTGCATCTTTTGATTATAATTTTAATTAGAAACTACTACAGTTTTGGTGCACCAAAACCAAGCCATAACAACCAGGTCAATATCCAGAAGATCAGTTCACTAACGAAAAACCCTCAGCCTCTCTCACAGTCTAATGAACCATTGAATAAATGATTGTTCTTTTGCTCTCTCTAAGAATCTGATTCTAAATTCAAATTTCTTTCTAAACATGAGAATTTTTTCATTATTAAACATGTACTAACTAGGCCAATAACATAGCAATCAGTCACTGGCTCACTGCTACTTTCAACAAGAGAGAGAGACACTTAAGATTAAACTTGGGCAATGTCTAAGACAATGCCTACAGGAACTACACTGTATGCATTGTCACTCATCCTCTTTCCATGAAATCACAGGTCCTGTGCTGCTAATATGCTGCTAAATTATTAGCTTAGCCAGCACATAATTGTATGCTGATTAAATTATCACTGACCCATACACCTATGGACACTCTTTCACAAATGGCATACAGGTGCCCCTGCAACAAGCAGCAACCATAGGTTCAATGAGCTCATGAATATTCACGATATCAAAAGTCTCCAGAGTGTATAAAATTACGCAAGGTGCTTGATGATTCATACTCATATTGAATTGCAGTTACTCAGATCTGGAATGCAAATGTAGGTGATTTTGGGGTCCTCCCCCTTGCCATGACCAGAAGATGCAATTCTACCGGGAACTGGAAAAGTCTGTTATGTAAATCATGTTTTCCTTACCATGGAAACTCCTGAATTTAGGGCAGCTAGAACTGGCTGTCTGTCTGTCCGATGGCGGAAACTGTATATATATATATATATATATATATATATATATATATATATATATATATATATGTATATGTATATATACATACATTTACATTTCAACATGAAGTCAGAGTGGCTTTTTAACGCAGACAAAATGTCTTGTTAGGCATCAGTGGTTGTGTTCAGTTTCCAAAGAGTATATACATATATACCCGGTATATGTATATACACTCTCATAGTGTGTATATATATATACTCTCTGGAAACCGAGCACAACCATTGACACCTAACAAGAAATTCTGTCTGCCATAAGAAGCCACTCTGACTACATGTTGAAATTTAAGTGTTCCAGCCACGGTTCAATGTGTCCCATTACCAGACAGCACGTCCTACTCTTTGTGTACAGCATAGTTCAAGCAGCACTACAATACTCTCATAACCTGCTATACAGAAACCATGTCATTGCATTGCATTTGTTAGTAATATCACAGATTAGATTAAACTGAGGTCTAAGCAATGCTAGACTCAAAGTACACCATTCAAAGAAAGACACAAGATATCACCATGTGCTGTAAAAAAACTGATTTCGCACAGAAGACAACGCAACTGGCAGTGCTACCACATTGCAATGTACCCTAAAGCTTCTTTTAAATGAGGGGGTCGCAACAGTGGCGTAACGGAGGGCTTCAGCACCCAGTGGCAAGAGTTGATGACTGCGCCCATTTTTATCCATCTAGTTTAACTTGCGGGAATCTTGCTTGCTTGCTTGATTGAGCCACAGGCTAAAAAGTCAAATATTGCGACGACTAGTTCGATCACTTACAATCATTCAATCGTCGTGAAACTTGGCAGATAGACTCGCCTCGCACACACTTCATTCTATCAAAATTTCAGCTCCCCCCAAAAAAGGCTAGCTTATAGAATCGAGGACTAAACTTTTCGAATCGGGGAATCCCCTTTTGCGATACGCAGCGTTGCCATTGGCCAGCGTTGTCATTGGCTGCAACAATAATGGGGCGCTGCCTCGTTAAAGCGTGCTATGTTGTAAAATGAACGCGGACTATTTTCAGAGTACACGTTATAGCAGGGGCGGGCAACATACGGGCGGGCCAGACCCGGCCCGCGACGGGATTTTTACTGGCCCGCCGACTGTTTCCGGTCGTACATGATAATGTGGCCCGCGGCCACATTCTGCCGCAATCTCCCACTACTTGCTTACTACGTCGCAGTAATAGTGACTGTTAGTTATTCTTTGGTTCTTTGTTTTCTTGGTAAACTTGCGCTATCGGTCACTGAGCAGTAGAGGGCGTATTACTGTTGTGGTTATACCTGCAGTAACCTGCGGTGATACCTCTTTATATATATAGTCACTTTGATCGTAAATATGCATCAGAAAATTGAAGCCCCGATAGCGCAAGTTTACCGTTTTCTTTCTGTTCTTGGTTCTTCGATTGTTTGTTTTCGGTTAGAATTAGATTTATAATTGACAAAAAAAATTTTACCATGGATTTTGCCAAGAAACGTAAAGTTGACAGCGAGTGTCGCGCATTTAACAAAGAATGGATGCCTAAGTACTTTTTCACAGAAGTCGGCAAGAAAGCAGTATGTTTGCTGTGCAGTGAAAGTGTTGCCGTGTTGAAAGAGTACAACATTAGCCGACATTATGCGACGAAACATGCAGGCTATGGCAGTACTTTATCAGCAGCGGACCGGCAAACAAGAGCAACAGAACTGGAGAGAAAACTTGTAAAGCAGCAGAATGTATTCGGAAAAGCCAAAGTAGCCCAGAAAGCTGCTACTCATGCCAGCTTTGTGGTCGCATACAACATTGCTAAGCACAGCAAATCGTTCAGTGATGGTGAATTTGTCAAAAAGTGCATGCTCGATGTAGCTGATCAAGTCTGTCCAGAACAAAGAAAGAAGTTTGAAGAAGTCAGTTTGTCGAGAAGAACTGTGGCTCGCCGCATTGAAGCAATTGGTGAAGACCTGACATCACAACTGAAAGGGCGTGTACCTTCATTTCTACGTCCGACATGCAGCCAGAGTTCAAACAACTTGTTGACAACTTTGATCGACCACAGATGTCTCATTGACTTCAGCAGCTATTGAAGTACATTACGTTAAATTCAATAAATACTGTTTTTGGTTTTTATGCTTTAAACTTAAAGTTTACAAGTTTAAAGTTTACATTAAAATTTACTATTTATTTTATTCCTTGCATAGGTGGGTAAATACGCGATTAAGGTATCGATTCAGTAATCCGGCCCGCCAAGGACTTCATTTTCCCATATCCGGCCCCGCCGACTGGAGAAGTTGCCCACCCCTGCGTTATAGGATACTAGATGGATATAGTAAAAAACTTTGTTTTTACAGGCTGTTATCTAGTTTAACACAAAATTGCAGCCACAGGCTAAAAAGTCAAATCTTGCGACGACTAATTGATCACTTAAATCCAATCGTCATGAAACTTGGCATAGACTCGCCCTCGCAGACACTTCATTCTATAAAAATTTCAGCTCCCCCAAAAAAGGCTAGCTTATAGAATCGGGATCCAACTTTCGGAATCGGGGAATCCGGCAAAAGGGCTCAGGGCACATTTGGCTATCGAACAGAAAAATGAACGCGGACTATATATGTGTAGAGGTAACTGCTTCATCGCAAGACCCATTATAGATACTAGATGGATATAGTAAAAAACTTTGTTTTTACGGGCTGTATTTTATTAATTCTTGTTGACTTTCATTCTTGTCTAGTTTGTATCACTGAAAGCAAATTTGCGCCCCGTTCTGCTGCGCCCGGGGCGGTTGCCCCTCTGCCCCCCTTCGTTACGCCATTGGGTCGCAATTACACACTAGTAAATAAATGCTGACCTAGACGTCGGTCTCTAAGAGATGCCGTGTGTTGCCATCAGTATGCTGGTACCAGCACGTATATACGCTACAATTACATCACAAGAACAAGGCACACAAAGCTGAGAAAAACATGCAGTCATGTTTTAGCAAGACAGTTAGTGTTACTCGTGGTAAAAGAAACAAATTCTTCAAACATGCTACATTTAGTGTCACGTAACCAGAGAGGGGTAAAAATGTTTTGTACACATAAACACAAGGGACGTTTACAAGTTTAACAGCATTCACATACCTTATAAAGAGGGAAACAAAAGAAACAACAGGCAGCAGAAAAATGGGGAAGAAAGGAGGAAACAGCCAACTGGGAAAAGTGGATAAATATACGAAGGGACTCAAGTCAATGCAGACCTAAAAGGGATGCTGCACAGAAAAGTGCAGAACTACAAGATTACCATTCCAGGCAGATGGTTCTACTACCACTGGTCTAGAAATGGACTTTCTTGTCATTGAGAAACATATCCATGGATACCTTGAATGAGCAGCATTTACAGTAACTGCTTGGAATGAATTTTTTCTATGTGCAATTAATACAAATTAAAGTAATTGTCTGTACGTTTCTCTCGCACAGCCTGACAGAATGTTTCAGATCAATTTCCACCTTCTTTTGGGAATTCAGAAAGGTCTTGCCACCACTAGAGCTGTTTTGTTGAATGAGGCGTGAGAATAATATAACCAACACAATGCATTTAACATAAACAGATGCACCAGATGGCTTTTAGTCATTTGTAATCCTATCTGGTAATTTCATTTTTAAGACCAGGGACACAATAGCTAGGTAGACACCCTGTTACTATCTATAGATCCATGAGACAAACAGAGACAGTTTACATGTATAGGACAAACAAAGCAGCAAGCAGTGTGACTATGTGCCATCTAATCAAAAGAGAATCCTGGTGGCTATAAGCCTTACCAGAGCAGGCCTAATGCCAGGCTGGGCCTCAACAGAAATGGCCTCTTCATGAGTCAGGTCTAAGGAAGGTGGTCTGTTCACACATACCACAACAAATGCAACAGTCAAAAATGCAAGGAATTTTTTCATGCAAATGCCTATTGATGCAGGCAGCTAAAACCAAAGTGCTTTGTGTCAAGAGAAGCAAATGAACCAGTGACATTGGCAGAAAGCCAATCATGCCTTGCATGCAGTTCCAAACCACAACCGGTGAGGACAGGTAACAACAATTCTTGTGCTAAAAATTGTGTTACTGATGTTTGGCTCCAGACACCAGCACCCCCCCCTCAAAAGCCAGACACACTCTTCCTATTTAGCATGTTTTAGCAAACATTCACTCAATGGGAGCAGCTAATTCCCAGTGTGTATGTAGTCTGAAGTGGCTATTCTTTGTCAGGCCATTCAACATACAATGAAATAACCTTGACCTGATGATGTTGGAATGCTATTACCATGTTGTGTTCTGGCCACAAAAGCATTCAACCTAAGAATCCTGCATTAGTAGGCTACTGGTGCTGTGTTAGTGAGACATGTATTAAATACTTCATTATCCTACCTCACTTAAGCCGTTGGTCTAAGACTATTTTATAAAAGAAATGTATTCAGTAAACATTAGTAACTATGTACAAGTAGTTATACCAATAATTATTTAACCAACTGTTCATTTACCACCACAACCATCTCCTCCTCCTTCACCTCCACCACAACCACCTCATACTTCACCTCCTCCTCCACAACCACCATGAGTGCTGATGCCAGCCTTTGGGGTTGATGGGGGTGAATGAGTAATCTCCATTGTCTGTAGGAATTTGTCACCCATTTAATGTTGTCTTCGTGTTTAGTTCTAGTCTTGTTACATCCTGTTTCATATTATGTAAGTAAGTAAATTCTTTATTAAACCAATTGCATATCCCACTCTGGTGTAATAACAATTAACTGTCAATATGGATTATGAGTACAACATTCTAACTATAAACGTCTTGCGCTGTAGATTATCTACAAGACAATGGTAGACAACGGAAGTGAGATTGCGGTCACAGGGTAGAGGGTGGGGTATGTGTCCATGGTAGTCACGGTCTTCCTCTGCTTGTCTTTCCATCTCATCTACCATGTCTTGGTTTCAGTCAATAGGTGCTCTTCGATTTACTGGTGGACAGCAACTAGTATTATATGAAATCATGGGGTGCATGCCTCATAAGTCTAGATTGTACTGAGAAGCAGCTTCAACAGTATAGCAAAAGTAACAGTACACATTTCAATACCACACTTTCATACACTGCTGAATAAAAAACCTTCATCATTCCATCACTGTACAAGTATAAAAATTGTTATAATGCCAATTTTAATGATTGCTTCAATATCAATCATCCCTCTGCTAAAATCGGGGTGGGGTCCAAACAGTAGTGGTAACATCAGTGGCGTGAAGAGCAGTAGGTAGCGGGATCGCTTCCCGCAACCCTTCCAAAGGTCCACTCAGCCTATCATTTGTGAGATGGCGCGTTGGTGATATGAGATGTAGGACGTGATGGGCGCCTTGCATGGCTGCCGTATACAGTTACATTCGATTCCTGTAACAACTTGTGATCATTCGTTCATACTGATTTAAATGAAGATTATTATTATTATTATAACATGGTACAAGGGTATCCTAACTTAGCGGGACTTCAGTCCCTTCTGGATACCCGATTGTTTCCCTCAAAAGTTAAAAAGATAATCATGTGATCTGTCTGTTTCAAATTTCCAAACTTATGATCGGTGATTAAAGATTATTCTGGATCACTACTTGTAAACTATTCTCCGGAAACAATAAAAGGATTGATTGATTCATTGATATCTAACCTGTTAGTTTTAATTCCAATTGTAGGCCTTCAAAATATCTACTCAAAGGCGCTCTCTGCAGTAGCCTATATGATGTTAAATGTCATTACGAACGAATATACTACATCAGTTAGCAAAACAATGCACAGAAAGAGTCACCAGTCGTGGGTCCACGCACACATGTGGATTCCCATCGACAGCTGAAGATGCTATGAATGTTCAGAGTTTCTGGGCCAAGTTGCATCGATAGAGATAAAGATTATTAGTACTTACTTACCTAAAACAACAAGAAAGATTTGAAAAGAAGTAGTGCAGGCTGAAACAACCAGAATTATAATCAGATGCACTTCAGTAGCAACAACAGCACCAAAGAATATACAGGACATATTGAGAGTTATTCCATCTGCAGGTTCTGCAGTTATTGTTATGCATAGTGACAAAAAGTTTCAGCAAGAAGTTTAGATAATAACAATAGTCTTTGTTTATTAATTCAAGCTGACACAAACAAGTATGATTACAAGTCATAGTATGAACGGATGGTAACAAGTTATTACAGGAGTAGAATTTAACTGTATGGCAGCCATGCAAGGCGCCCATCTGTCCAACTGCTCATTTTACCCTTGCCATCTGGTGAATAAAGGCTGAGTCGACCTTTGGTAGGGTAGCAGGAATCAATCCCACGTCCGTGCTGATCTTCTGCTCTTCGTGTCAGAGTGTTACCATTACCCTAAACCCCTTCCTCAGTAACCATAGCATATGAATGAGCTGAAACAGCATATTTACCAACCCTGGCATCAAGAATCAACAAACTATTTTGCATATAGTCTGGCAGATAAACATAAGGTCACAAAAAAAACAACTGTCTCACACAATGCATATTTTACATATGTCAGGCATCATGGATAGTTCACAGTCTGTGTTGCACGTGTAAGTACATTAAATCATGTCAACAAACCAAACTGCACGTGATTACAATTAATTATTAAATTCCCTAGATAAAAAAAAAGATCAATTCATCCTACCCTGGTGGATTGCCTGAAAACTTATCCAACTGTATGGTAAAGAGATGAATTAATATCTATCACTGTGAAGATGTCGCAGCCAACTGAGAAAGAAATCAGAGCTGTGTTGAGACTAGGAAGCCTTGGGACTATTGCGTTGTTGCTTATAGGCAGGCAGTGAGGAGGGCAGTGGCAGCAGAGCTAGATAGCAGTTCGTGCCAGTGCCACCCGATCTGCTACTTATGTGGACCGGGCAAAGTGTATTGAAGGGCTTGCCTATGAAATGTTCTGCTTCACAGGGCAAAGTGTGGCCAGACTCTCCATAGTGCAAAGAACAACGAAAACAAGAATATCCCAAATGACTTGCACTGCAAGAATAAACTCACACAAGAAGTGCTCACTGAATTTACCAGGACTCAGAAGTTCAGAACAACAGTTATGCCATATAAATTATATATACCAATTAATTATAATTATTGGTGTACACAGCTTTAGTTCTGAGATTAGTCAGTGCCGACTCAGTGGACTCTTTTAAATCCATGCTAAAATCACATTTGTTCACCAGGGCTTATCCCAACTGTTGTTAGTGGTTTTGTAAGGCACCCTTGTAACAGCATTGGCCGTGTTATGGCACCATATAAATTGTCGTAATTATTATTATTATTATTATTATTATTATTATTATTATTATTATTATTAATATCTTATTATTATTATTATTATTATTATTGACATTTAAGCCACTGAAAATTTAATCTTAACTCAAGGAAACACACATTTCTGGACAGCATCATTGACGGAAACACAACATCAAGTTACCAAAATATGTCAAATGTGTACATGATATTCTATGAATTACATGTATATAATAGTGTAACATGAGGTCATCACTACAATGTCACGTGCATTGTACGTTAGATGCCAAGGGAATTCCTACATTCAGACTGAGAGAGTAGCTAGAATTGCCAATCATTAGACATCCCTATATATGGTCTGCATTCTGTTCATCTATCAAGCCACAGTACAAACACTAAATACACAGAAACAACAAACTTGTAATAATATTCAGAAATAGCAAATGCAGGAGGCAAACAGAAGGGTAAGGATAATCAAACAATAACTGAGCTTCTACTTGGAATGCAAGAGAGAACAGAGCAGTGATACAATGCAATGCTGTAAGATACAATGTACAGCATATATAGAACAATGGGCTGCATGTGATATGTGCCCTTTGCTCTTGAACTGACCAGCTGCTAAACCTCACTTAGTCTGCATTCAGTCACCTTCAGACCCACCCCACCAGGGACAAGCAACTGAGAATAATTGCAGACTATCAAAGAACCTTCCTTCCAAAACTAGAGGCCTATCTAATCACCTCAGTAGAAGCCGATTATTCTGGATGATACTAAATAATTATTCTGAATGCATTTAGAGCAACAGTCACCCCATATGAGTCACTTCTACTCCCACACTTCCCTGGGTAAAGCCAATTTCAGAGTCTATACAGTTAATTCAGATCATGGGCACTAACCCAAATGCCATGGCTCCATCCTAGTTTCTGATTAAACAGGTTTGCACTATGTTTCAAAATTTCTTATCAGTAACAAAACTGTAACATATTTCAAAACTGTAACAACCAAAGACTCTAGAGTATTGCTCATCAGTGCCTTCCTTGGTGGAGCTCTTTTATTGCAATTCATGGGGATCAAACCTTATATAAAAGCATTTTATCCCAACTAATGCAATAAAAGAATGGCCAAATCTTAATTGGAGTGCACTGAAAAAGCCCTGACAGGCTGAATTAAAAAGCAAAGGCAAGGCTTGACAATCCCACTTCAGCGTATTGAAAACGGTTACAACCCTAACTCACAGAACTCTCTGAATTACCATACATCTGACATCCTGGTCTTGGAAGAGAAATATTTACCTCTATCAAGAAGCAAACAGTTAAACTACTTTGGCCTTCCCTTCTACACGAACATTTATTTTCTAAAAATTCAAGATAAAAATATCACGACTAGTAAGAGATATCTCAGAAAAACAACATGTATGCGTACATAGCATCAGCAAACTGTACATGACTTTCACATTGACATAAATAACTGCTCCTCTTGATTCCCTCTCATTCCATCAGATGTTGACCAAACATTTCCTTTAGGGTTTGATCTATGTTGCTCGGAGAAGAGATACTTGTGGGACATGGAAGTCGATAGGTTATATCGTTTGCCTTGTATCGCAGTAAGTATGGGTTTAAGCCTCCTGATAACGTTGTAGGGACCTTGATCAAGTCCTTCACTCACAATTGCTCAGCACCATAGACTGATGCTTGATCATTAGATAGTGGTGCTTTATAAATGCTTACTAAATTACAGACACATAAGGAGAAGTATCCTTTAAGTAGGGCTTCACTAAATATTGGATAATGGTGCTAAAACTGTTTTATTACAGTACTGGTAAGCCAGGCAAAGGCCTCCACAGGAACATACTAGATACCATTATTCAGACAACGTCATATAACCTCATCCAGTTTAAAAAAAATACGAACACTTTCAGAAACAGATCTCTAGGAAAGCCTTTGGGTAAATCATCAATGATTAAACCAAGTTCACTTAAATTGCATTAACTTTCTCCAACAGTGCCACATCACCTGGAACTGGAAGGCTTAGATAATGCTGACCATAAAAAATCTAAGATAAATCTAAGATCATATATTCATTTCGTTATTGAGATAAGACCTGACACGTCAGAATACAACAGTTTACATATGACAAGAGAATAGAAGATTAAGCTATAGTAAACGTTTGATCACAGGATTGCAGGCTAAACGAGTTACAAGGCACTCCTAAACTCCCTTTGTCATGATCAGTTTACCATTGGGTAAACAGTTAGACCCAAACGCTACCAACTTCCAACAATCAGAGCCAACAAACCTCAACAAGTAGCGCAAAGAGTAAATATTCATACTTTGACAGCAACAATTATGATACAACTGTGCTGACATCTGTGAATCATAATAATCACGTGAGGTCTAATGTTGTTGAAATCCACTCCTTGCACAAGGCTGATATATTCCACACGATGTCATTGATATTTGTAACCCAAAGCACTATTAAAAATCCACTGAATTTCAGGAATATAGAAAAACATTGATCGCAAATGGAAGTGGCATCTTTTAGAAAGGAGACAACATATCTTTCTTCTTTAATTGTATTATTGTATCTATCAATTTATATAGCGCCTCTTGCAGTGCATACCAATCAGAGGCGCTTATAGGTTTCTTGTTTGTACAATTTGCTGTCTGAAGTACTATACTCCACCTCTTAAATGTATCTCTGCCAATGTCCAGACTCAAGGATCTTGAGCCTAATCAATTATCAGGACCTGAACCTTAATTAAGAAAACACATTGATGCTAATTTCTAACATCACAGTTCCGTATTTTCCTTATACTGCTGCCTTGTGGTCTTGTCACCGTCTTGACAACCTCATTGTAAATTTGTCTAACCTTTCTAATTAGGTGTGTGGCCTCGTTGCTGCCTTTACAGTCTCTCATCATACGCATTTTATCAGTGACTAACTGGTGTTGCCATTCATATGACAGAAATTTCTATTCTTCTAATTCACAGCCAGTTTCCACTCAAATAAGTACAACAGGATATTAACTGTCTACTAACAGTGAGTTGTAGGGCATTAGGCTGAATATATTACTATAAAACAGGCTGTTCTTTATCTAGTCTGGAAAACAATTACCTGGCTATTGATATCATTGGCAAGTTGCCTATTGTATTCAACAATTAGCCCATCAGCCAGTGTAACCATCCACAAACATCCACATTAACATTTACTCTCACCCATTCACTTATTTGCCTTTGCCATAAGGATGATAAGGTCTCCTAGTACACAGCAGTCAGCAAACAGCAAACAATCTCTGCACTCTGCAACAACGTTAACAAACCCATTTGGAAGAGCGTGGGTCTTTCACCTTGCAGGTTTAAATGCCTTTAGGGGTCAAATGAAAGTGATCAATTCATTGTAAGCCAGGTTCAAATCCCAACAAGAACAGGACAGGGTGTAGAAACTTTGAAAATATCTGTTTCACCAGTGTTTGCTGGTCAACTCAGCTATAGAATCAGTACAATGACTGTACGGTTGGTGGGAAGATCAGCAAAGGATTGGCCTTTTGCCATAATTATATGCATCACAGACATGACTATGCCAACTTAGGAAAGTACATGTAGCAGCAATATGCCAAAGAACATAGTTTCAATTGGACAAAGACAGGGAGAGGCTCTTGATAAAAACCATGGGTTATTTGTAATGCAATGTAATGTAAATCTTCTTGATGTTCTCAATGCTACACATGTGTTATGTATATATGAGAGCCCAGCTTATTTGTCAATGCTTTTTCTTTAAATACCATTGTATATCAACCTGAACAGCGTTGGGCTTGGGTTGGCATTCTCTTCCATTGGTTCAGCTGGTCTATGGCTCTGGCATGCACTGCCCAGCTCTGTGCATTCTGTCAGTGCTTTAAAATCATTCACATCAAAACTTAAGATTTCTCTTTTTCAGCCTACTTACCTTACCCTCCATAGCCTTACTTCTGGCTTTCCAGACCTTTCTCATTCCCAAGGACCTTCCCTATCAACTGTAATTCTGACTACTCAAAGCAACTCAATGATTAGGCCTATGTTTTAAAATAACAGCTCATACATAAGTCATTACATTAGAACAGGTTAGGCTAGAATGTCAGGACCATGTCAAGAGATGTCACCCCCAACAGACTTATTATGGTTTTAGCATATAAGGTGTTTATGATGTCATGGGTCTTTGCAGAATGGGAAACAGGAACGTACCTAAAGCTTAAGAAGTTCACTTTTTAGTATGAAATAGACCGCTCCATGCTTGTAATGTATATATCTAGTCATTTATATATATATATATATATATATCAGATTTGTACCAACCTCTCAAAATCAAGAGCTAACAACCAACTCTCTTTTTGAGTTTTTGAGTTCAAAGTAATTAGCAAACATGTTTACAATATAGGATTATCTGCTCATTAAAAACCTCCCTGACAAAAGTATATAACCCAATACCTGAAACAGTTCACACCGCCTCTTTCATGACTCACTGACACTATGAAATTCACACCATGCAGCCAGCACTGGTGGTTAGCTATGTTGAATACCTGTATGCACAGATTAAAGGAGGATCTAGTGATCAGGCAGAAATTGTAACATGAGACTGCTAATGATGAAGGTAAAGCCTAAAGAGCAGTCCCTTTAGCTGTGGTAGTGCCAGTCCCAAGCCTGGAGAAAGAAGGAGGGCGACACTAATCATCTTTGTTATGACACAGTGTCGTTAAACAGCAACCAAGCAGTCCCTTAAGCTAGCCCTGAGGCAGCCATGGGTATGAAGTGTTAGCAACTTCATTTTCTTAGCCTCGGCATATGAGGGCGGGTGGCCACTCCTCTCCCTCACCGTCTCATCTTCCCACCGACAGTGTATTGTCAGTGTACTCATCATAGCTGAGTTGGCTAGGGGTGCTCGTGGAACAGAAATCTCGAACCAAATTTTCTGCCCTGGCGGGGACTTGAACCCCTGACCTCTCGATTGACAGTCCAGTGCGCTAACCACTACACTATCGAGCAACCTACTAAAATAGGAGCCCATGATAAAGCTGAGTAAGCTGTGTACTAGACAAATTTCCATCATAAAATTCATTCCACAATCTAAATGAGAAGCCAACTGCCTACCACTTAAAAACCTAGAAAGTTCTGTTTGTCATGGTTTTTCCTACCGGTATTTAATATACCTGCACTCTATGTATGTATGTATGTATGTATATATACGGTATTTAATATACCTGCACTCTGCACAGTTGCATTGGACCACTCTAACAAAGTAGCTCCAAATACTAATTGGATGGGCTGCAGTTTAGTGGTTCAAGTGCTGGACCATTGCATTGGAGGCTTAAGGTTCAAATGTTCACTACACCTCTAGTGAACTTGGCAATTAAATGAGTACATCAACTGTACACTCGAACAGCAACAACAGAGTGAGGAGATCAGACGGCGAGGGAGAGGAATTGCCACCCATATTCATATACAGAACCTAAATAAAGGAAGTCCTTAACGTTAACTGTCTTTCACTTTTCTTCTCCCACTGGAATGATAATCATTAACGAGATATTGTATTGTATAGTATTTATTAATTTATATAGCACCACTCACAGCAGTGGCCATTCAGTAGCGCTCCCAGTGCGAGAACCCCTAGAGAAGAAGAAGGTTTGAGAAGGGAGAAGGCTGTAGGAAGAGACCTATAAAGAATGGTAACAAGTAGAGAGGAGGGAAGGGCATTCCATAGGCCCATAGGGAGATATACCCATATCATAAGTATAAGACCTAGAACAGTCTTCCTGTTATAAATGAACTTTGGTGCCCTTGTAACCGCATGGCTTGTTAGAGTACATATAAATTGTCATTACTATTATTCCTGCATCTATTAAAAAGGCCAAAAGCCTTCACATTAAAAAAAACAGTTGAAAATCCACTTACTGTAACTTGTGTGCTGACAGTTGACATTATAAAGCACAGTAGAAGTAGCCTGACAATGTTATATAAATCATCCCTAATTACAATTAGAAAAGCTCCACTTCAGGTTTGTTATAAACAACAAGCACACACGATTGAGGACCCAATCCCTATCTATCTAGCCCTGTTAGTACATAAATAAGTGCATATGATTGCTACATAGGAAACTCCTCAAAAAGGTTGAGACACCTATCCCCTTTGTGTTCATGATTAGATCATAAGACTACAGCCCATAGAAAGCTGCAGAAAACCATGCTAAAAAAGGAAGGACCAAGGAGTGTCAACTAATGGACTTTAATCATCAGTTTATCTACAGCTGACACCCAACTTTACAACACTAAGGCATGCACACTTAATAATAATAATAATAATCTTTTCTTTATTGAAGAGCCTGACAAATGCACTGTGCTGTACATTTACATGTTATGCAATTTAAATCTTAACTACTAACAGAATACACAGCCTGCAATACACGGCGCTAATAACAGCCTACAAAGCATATCCGCCCTACGGGACTCGAACTCGGTACCTCTCGCTCTCCACGCCAGCGTGTTATCCAATGCGCTATCGCCCCCCCTGTTTAAATACCCTAGATGCCTTTTCTCCCTGATTAGATTAAACCATATTATTAGGTCCTGAAAATTTATTACCTCCAAAATGAGAAAATCTTTTCCAACCACACAAACTTTTATATACTGTATTTAGATAGACACCTATATCTATTTAAATGATATACAAATGCAACACTGGAAGAAGACAGATAACCCAAAAGTAGAGGTTATCATAGCTTAAGAAAAGAAAAACTTACTGTCTCTCTTACATACTCAGTCAACCCAACATCCTTACTCAAAGACTCAAAGTAAAAGCAACTGAACAATGTCACTGTGCGTAGCTTGGAATTTAAAAACCAAGAAAAAGAGCACCTGTGCTGCTGTAGTTCAACATACTAACCACTTTCTGCATATCCTTCAATCCAAAACATATGCCAGTCTGTGCATATCCAGAGCTCCAACGTTTCAAAGCCAAGAAAAATAAGGAAAATGAACTTAGGCTCAGCATACAAATAAACCAGTCACAGATGTTTGGAATTTAGAAGTGGTGCTAAATAAGACCACACTTATTCCAGACCTGTTTCAAAGTTCCCTCAATGTTATGTCAAATATGCTGCCGAAGGCCTTGTAATTCAATCTGCATTCATCCCATGTTGCTGGTCTACTTAGATTCATAGATTTATAGGACAGGAGGTTCATAGATTTGTAGGGTACAAGGTTCATAGATTTGTAGGGTACGAGGTTCATAGATTTGTAGGGTACAAGGTTCATAGATTTGTAGGGTACAAGGTTCATAGATTTGTAGGGTACAAGGTTCATAGATTTGTAGGGTACTAAGGAGGTACATAGATTTGTAGGGTACTAAGGAGGTTCATAGATTTGTAGGGTACTAAGGAGGTACATAGATTTGTAGAGTACTAAAGAGGTTCATAGATTTGTAGGGTACTAAGGAGGTACATAGATTTGTAGGGTAGCAGGTTCATAAATTTGTAGGGTAGGAGGTTCATAGATTTGTTGGGTAGGAGGTTCATAGATTTGTAGGGTAGGAGGTTCAGCTGCTTAGTTTAAAAAAATATTGTGACTGTGCCTGGAAAAGAGTAGCCGGGCACTGTGCATCCAGGAGATAAAAATATTCTATTTACATCTCCAGGTAATGTGAAGTGATGTAAATTTTCGAAAGTTCTCAGCACCCACAAAAGCCACATCGAGGAGCCCAGCTTATTCACAGTGGCGCTATATCAAATCACACCCGTAATAGCCTCTGTGCACTCCGATGCCAGGTCAAAATCTGGGGAGATGAAACCGAGGAGACAGCGTGGTGCTACGGTGGTAATCAGTGATAATTGGTACATTGGAAGCACAAGAGATGCTGTAATGTAACCATCAGATAATTATGTCAAGTAGAAGCAGTTCTAAACAAGGTGTCCACTGAAATTGACAATTCTCCAAACTGCAGAACTGAAAGTTAGAGCTGCCACTGGTCGGCCCAGTATTCTGTATCCCTAGTAATCAGAATGTTATCAGTGCTATTAACATCACTGAGTTTTTCTATGACCATTCAATACTTCAAACTATTTTGGCAAGATTTATGATTACTTTAAACTTTCACAGAAAGTGATAGTAAATCTCTTGAATGAGTCATGCACATCCTGTGGTTCTCTTCTCTGAGGACCCTACAGTCCCCTTGTGATGTCCTCAAATGTGACATATAAAAAGCCAGACAAAGCCAGTCAAAATTCCCTCTAGGCATTTTGACAGCTTACCACGTGTATACAGCTGATGTAATGAACATCACAATATGTCAGTACTATCTTGTCTTGCTAAAATGTTAACCAGGATAATATGGACAATTTGCAAACCATGTTAACCTGCATCAATTGTTAGCTTACCAAACCTCAATGTAAGGCTGCCGTGAGTTGTATGAAACAATTTGCTTAGTAGAAACAAGGACGAATGCAAAGTCTCCCTGTTACAAACAAAAACTGGTAGTGAACGGAAGACCCTGGTGGATCAGTTCTGTGACATTCCACCAAAGTTCTTGCATTCAGGTTCTACGAGCACCAATTAATACCACATATTACACACCAGCACCTGGGACAGTTATTCTATAGGGACAGCTCTTTCTCACTAACAGCAAAACCTGCCCTGCCATTTCCCCTCCTCTGTAGTACCAGTCCCAAGTCTGAATAAAGGAATAGGGTGACACAAATCATATCTGTTTATGACACAGCCTCATTAAACAGCAACAAACCTCACTATGCATTAAAATTAATCCATAACAGGTCAACAAACTCCCACCAGACCTCACAGCCTATTTTCAGGACTATACCATACTGACTGCCCACACTATCAGTCAAAATTCCTTTCACAGTTCAAAGATAATGAATGATACTTCACTTAGTTGTATAAGATGGGACATCTTATACAACTAAGTGAAGCAATGAGCACTAATACTCTTGAAATACCTTGGATAGCACCTCTATTTCAAACAATAGAAACCAGTTAAACCAATTAACACCTTCTCTGTTTACCTGGTTTATTCATCATTTAGCCCATGGTGTGGTAAATTAATTTCACTTGTATTACTATCATTTATTTTGTTGATTTATTTAAACCATCCATGACTAAGATGAACATGGAACATACACATCACTGGTCAGTCATGACCTCTAAGCAGTGACTTAGAGGTCAGTCTGTCAATTCCTCCAAGGCAATTCAGCTAAACTAACAAAGTAATAAAATCTTGTCCTTCTGAATCATGAAGTACTAAACTTAGTGAAGTGCACTCTTGGGTTATGGGCAGCTTGTTTGAATAGTTTAATAATAATAACACCAAGGCCCAGGCTGGGGATACCAAAATATTAAGTACTCCATGCCAAGCCTAACAGTTTGACAACCTTATAAATTATTACACCATTTGCCTGTCATCATTAAAGCTGGTTTCCAGTGGACTAATGAACCAGATGTGAAGTGCCTCAATGGCTTAACTCTTATTCCCTGGTAGAGTGGCAGATGCTTTGCCTGAGACATTATGGAGATTGATATACTGCCACAATCATACTGTTCAAAGTTCCGTGCCAGAACTGATGGCCCTACTGCCGAAACTGCAGCCCAGAGAAATGTGACCAATAGGATATCATCATCCTGCCTGCCACCAACTTCCTTGTTCCCTTGGCCTTTGAAACCCTTGGTCCTATCACTTGGGAAGGTCTTGCTCTTATCAACAGCCTTGGTGATAACTGGCTTGAGTAACAGGTGATAACAGAGATTATTTTCTCATTTTCTCCAAGATCTTTTTATTACCATCTAACACTTCAATGCCATACTTTCCAGGGTACACTCCCGCAGTTCAACACCAGTAAAGATTAGCCATTTAACAACAGGGTTATATTCTGGAAAACAAATATTATTGCAAGCCATCCAAGAATGCACCTTGCTGAACTGCCAAAAAGCTGATAGCTAAATGAGACCATAGGCATTATAAAAGAGACCATAGGTATTATAATCACTATTATTATCATAGTACATCTACACGTACACTCATTATTTCACCCATGCACTTCTGCCAGACTCATAAATAAAATATTAGTAGTAGTAGTAATAATAATAG
Organism: Aporrectodea caliginosa; assembly: GCA_020284085.1. Lineage (NCBI taxonomy): Eukaryota > Metazoa > Annelida > Clitellata > Crassiclitellata > Lumbricidae > Aporrectodea > Aporrectodea caliginosa. Next base: position 275,588 of record JACEVL010001855.1, read on the forward strand.
TAGTAGTAGCAGCAGCAGTAGTAAGGATCTTAGAACTGCTATAGTATCCTATCTAGAATTTGTAAGATGCCTTTCGCAACACAGACTAATCAGAGGTGCCCTCAGGGCAGAAGCTCTGTGGAAACAAAAATGCCTTCAGGGAGTGAGAAGATGCAAGAGAGAGCCCCATCTTAAGTTTAGCCCATTGTGGGGGAGGCCATTTCAAGCAGAGGGACCTGCCACAGCAAATGCCTGGCACTGTGTCAGAACAGATCTAGCCCAGAGGGAAATAAAGATCCAACCAGTCAGTAGAACACAGAGGGTGAACAGAGGTTGCAGAGAAAAGTGCATCAAGTCAGAGAACAGGGGCAAGACCTAGTTGACATTTGGAGACCATGCAGGAGAAGTATACCTTATATTGGATAAGCGGGGTAATCGGGAGCCAAGGTAAGACTTCAGTCATGTAGGTAGAGATATATGCAACTGATAGTACTACTGAAATAATACTCTTAGCATCAGTCGGTGATCACTACCCAGTAAAATTGGTCTGCAAGACACGCAAACAGCGTAAAAAGGAATCGAGTCCAGGAAAAGCTGAAGGTTTAGTGGAGATCTGAAGTCCAACACAGACTCCCTATAGTGTGAACAGCGGCAGAGAGCTCCAGAGCCTGCTCACAAAGGGTTGTCCAAAGTTCCGTGCCAGAACTGATGGCCCTACTGCCGAAACTGCAGCCCAGAGAAATGTGACCAATAGGAAACTTACTTGCCCATGTTGTAGCCAAATTAAGACAGTCCAAGGACCTGGTTGACTGAAAACAGAAGTTCGGAGTCAGCACAGAGTGAAGATACTGAGGTTAGCTGAAATGTACAGCCTTGTAGATGATATGTACTGTGGAAGTTCTACACAAATGTATCCTTATATCCCTAAAGCACAGAGAAATTTATACAATGCATACATTCAGAAAGCTATTGATTAACTACAGAAATGCCTCTACAGGTGTATTTAATATCTAAGTATTTCACTACAGATGTAGATACGTGATAAAGAGAAACATAAAAAATAAATGCTTGTTATATGTACCAGAGTTTCATCATGCACGCGTGACCACACATTTCAGATAAACTGATTATATGACTGATTTGCATAATTTGCATATCTATTCGTATACTGATTACATCCCAAGGACAAGACCACAAACGAGAGCAACTACAACTGAAAGAGCCACTTCAAATCAATGGCAGAGAAATATTTCCAATTTATTGTGCCCCATTTGAACAGAGTAACTGATTTATTTCACTACAGCTAACAAAAGTCCCATTACCAGACTAACAAAAAAGTCTTATTTATAAGTTGGGAATTATTTGAACTGGTTACAGAAGTAAATGATCTGTAGGCTTTTATGTTACACAGTTAGTACGGTATGTAGGGACCTTGAGCAAGACCTCCATTTCAATTGATCAGTGCCACTGATTGATATTTTGTAGGGGTGGGCAACGATTAAAAATTTTAATCGAAATTAATGGCATGATTAAAATTTTTAATAACGCGATTAATTTAACGCATATCACAATAGATAACTAGTACAACTACTCTACCGACTCTGGCTATGTTGAATATGCGCTATTTGAAAGCTGCAAGTCAATAAACAAAAAGCAAACATGCTTTTACTGTATTTGTTTTTACTTTTTAGTTTTAACTTTAAGGTTTAAAGTTTAAACCGTTAAATGCCCAGCCCTAATATTTTGACATTAGATAATGGTACTTAACAACTGCAAATATAATAATAATAACAATAATACAGTCGCAGCCAAGTACTTTTGTGGCAGTTTCTGGCTACAGACTAACATAAATGTGCTTTGTTATGAGACAATTTCTACCTTTAAACATTCTCTACCCAAGCTGGTGTCTACTGTTAGCAGACCTTAACTGAAGGGAGCATACAGATACAGTTCAGGACTGGCCACCGCTTTCTCCTGCTATTCTTATGTCATGTGAAGCAACCTTCTGTTCAACACATCAGGCTGCTGATACATCTTTAAGATTGTTCTTATCTATGTATAGATTGTCAGTAACCTTTAACCCAATTTCACAGTCTTAATGTTTTTTGGGCAAACTGAATGGTGTGGTAACCAAGTGGAAGGGATCAGCCCTTCAGAACTGCCTCCAGAGTTCAAAACCTGATACGTAAAATGAGTAATTTGGCAGCTGTGTGACAATGAATTTTTTTACAGCTTTTGGATTGTACTTGTGAGAGTATATAGATGACAACAAATGTAGTTTATAATATATTTGTACCTAAAAATCAAATGGAGAATGCAACAAAATGAAAATAATAATCTGCAATCAGTTCATGCAAAACAACAGAATCAATTTAATTCCCACCACACATGAAAGTTTATTACAAGTTTATAAGTCATCACAGTTCATGTTACACCGTTTATCAGTTTATCTGTTTTATTGTCATGATTGTGGTAAAAAAATGATTGTATTTATGCCCCATTCAGCAAACACACACAGCTGCTAAAGTAACGTAATCATTCATCTGTTACATGTAAGGTAAGGTATGTCGTTATATGAGTCCACATATACACAATGGCACAAACAACCATAGATGCATAGTTTGATACATACACACAGTTCACACACACATACCATACATAAAAATACCATTACCATATTTGCTGCTGCAACTGAACTCTGTATGCATAAATTGGTAATAATTATATTAGCAGCAGTCGGCCACAATGCCACCCATGACTAGGGCTGTCAAAATGTTAGAAAAACGGGGCCCGGGTACCCGAGCTCATTTTCAACGGGGGCCCGAAGGCCCGTCAGTCCGTCATTGGTAATACGCTTGAGGAAAGCCAAACGTAGGACCAGCTGTAAAGTTTATATAACAACGCTTCATAACATAGGAAGCTCTGTCTATATATATATATATAAACGGTCATTGCACTAAGACCTAATTCAAAGTTGGTCATCATTGGCTTGCGCGTCCCGGTAGGTTGTCCTTGCATAATAACCCTTATTAAATAGGAGCCCATGGCTCTTCTTATGATAGCCGGCAATCAGGCAGGTGCCAACCGCCCTCCGCCGATGACTAATCGGCCACTTTAGCTGGCTCATTCATGCTGAACTCCACAGCTTCCCACGCGACAGACAGCCTGTTATTCAACCACGGATGACACAGCTTTTAAAACTTACACCTGCATACCGTTATTATGCTTCTTTGGATGGGTTTTCGGGTATTGACTTAACGGCCCGGGCTGACCCTCGAACGGGGGCCCGGGTGTGCGGGGGCCCGTTGACAGCCCTAGTGCCAAGATGCCAACTACCCCCGCGCCGATGACTAATACACCACTGTAGCTGGCCAACACATCTTCAAATCCACAGCGTTTTACGCGACTGAAAGTCTGTATTTAAGCTTTTAAAATTTACTTAAAATAATATGCTGATTCGGACGGGTTTTCGGGCTTTGATTTAAGGGCCCGGGCCGGGCCCTTCGAACGGGGGCCCGGAGGCCCGTTGACAGCCCTACCCATGACACAATGACTCAACCAATAACGGTTGATGCTGCATGTCATGACCTGACAGAAAAGTCTTGGAAAGACCTAATTAGGTAGCATATAAAACATGTTTATCATACAACAATGTAGATAGTAACTGTAGCTATTTACCTAGAACTTAATATAACACTTTTTAAGTACATCACAAAAGCACTGCCTACGTTAACCCAAATTGTCAAGTTTACTACGAAGGGGTGCTAAACAGTGCAGTGGTTTAGCATGCTGGACTGTCAATCGATAGCTTGGGGTTCAAATCTCGTCAGGGCAGAAATGTGGTTCGAGATTTCTGCTCTGCATGTGCCCCCTAGCAAACTCAGCTACAGCGAGTACACTGATCGTGTACTGACTATACACTGTCAGTGGGAAGAGGAGTCGCCACCCACCCTCATATGCAGAGGCTAAGAAAATGAAGCCACTAACACTTCATACCCATGGTTGCCTCAGGGATAGCTCATTCGAGGGACTGCTCTTCTTCTTAAATAAGAAGTTCATCACTAGTGTTAATGCCATGTTGCTGAATAACTCACCAGTTGAGCAGCTTTTCTGTACTTGAGAATAGCATCATCCATGAGATCTCGGACAAGTAGGTCTCCTCTTCTACACGGCACAACCACACGGATCTCTCCAAAGCAGACAGTCACCTTCATGTTGTTGACGTTGGTAGACCCTGACTTCATCAGAATTCATGTAAACGGTTTGCAAGAATAATCCATTGCACTTATTCAATCAGCCAAAGAAGAAATAATGACTAACTGAGGTACAGTAGTCAGTTGCGGGTCATCATAATTACTGGCAATTAAAACAAGTCCATCTGATCAAAGGGTGCTGTAGACCTGCACAGACAGATGACAACAAGCCTATTACAATTCACAGAAACCTGCCCTGTAACAACCGGCACTTACAGACTAAACTGAAAACCTACATATAAAGCGGTCATACTCATACAACAGTTTCAGCTTTCATTCATAATATATTAACGGTTTCAGGGAGAAGATTTTATTTAATAGCCACAGGTTTTTAGCCCCATAAAATCAATTACCATTTGAAACTGGATGATTATACAGTGAAACCAGCTGGTCTGCGACATAAACACTGTACTAGAGCATCTGGCATCAATGACAGTGGAATACACAGACTACAGTAAATTTAAAAAAAAACAATGAGAAGAAACTGAAAGATGATGGAGTTACTGCCAACAACACAAAGTCATTCCTACACTTCTTAAGTCATCAGTAAGGTGGCAGCAGTTCACTCCTCTCATTCGTAGGGCATATGTGTATGTATGCATGTACGTATGCAGGCATCAGTAATGCATGTATGATATGTATTAAAGTATGTACGCACATAAGTATGTACGTATGCATGTATGAATGCATTCATATATAGCCCTATACATATCTATATAGTCTATAATGTAGAGATAATATTAGCATATAACACTAACACTTATTGCTATGTAACAACATCCAGAAGTAACAACCTGCTGTATTAATACCCTCAAAACTAAAATTGCAGGAACACAGCTTTCCTTTTGACAACACCTGCCGCACAAGTTGAGTCCACAAACACAGGTTAATGACAAGAAATGCAATTTACAAGATCAGCTGTTAGACAGATTTCACTAGATCCTGACTGCTAACTGTTCTAAGTTCACTGCAAGCTGGCTAGCTTTGTACTCGCAAGAATTGACCTAAACATTCAGATTACCCAATGCCCCTCCACGTATATTAATCGCAATGGGGGCGACTCCTCTGTTCGTGGTTACTCTGCATAAAGTGTTTCTGGAACAACCTACACCTGAAATAAAAACTGCAGAGCGGACACAAACTGAAACCCTCTGAAATACAAGTAACACCTTATGTTATGTATATCCATAGCCCAGAATTACTAAGTAATTGCAGCTGTGAGCGGGTGTCAATAATTAATGCCAGAACACTTGGTCGTTTGTCACGGGGATTGGAGGCGACATTGTGTAAGTCACCCATTCAGTTAAAATCTCATCCAAAATTATCTGAGAGGTGAAGAAAAGAAAAGCTTACCTTTTGATGTTAGGCACTGATCAGTAGATATAGAAAAATGAGCACACTTTAGAACAATTCAACAGCAGTTTAATTCGTGTACATTCACTAGAATTCTGTGTATCGCCGATATCCTTAAAACTCGGTAGCTCTCATGAATATTCATAATAATAGTCGCGACATCTGTCCGCTGCTGGCATGAGTGACACGACGCGCCCACAACTTGCGCAATCAGCTTCTGTGACGCAATAATAAATTCAAGGAATGTCCATGTTTATCAAATCAGGGTGCCCGATGCACAAATATTATTTTGTGTACAAATTTGTATTGTTTATGTCTTGGGTACCACTATTTTGTCATTCGTCGAAGAAAGAAATATAAGGCGGAACAGAAAATAAGTTTGATCACAATTTGTCTGTATTTTTGTATTTTTCATTTCTATCAAAAACATGAAAACTTAATGTGGGAGATGGGACTCTAGGCTTATTATTCCCAGGTAGCAGTTTTGAAGGTTTTAGATTTTCGAAAAACGTTTTAAACTTTAATCGAAAACCTTTAAAACTTTAAACCTAATTGGGTAAAAGGCAAAGAGTGTTACAATGTTACAAATGCTCACTTTTCGCTTTATTAAAAAAATACGACCATGCACGTACGTTTCTTAATACATTTTCGAAGTATTATACATGTAAGTAGGCCTAGGCCTATTATATGTTTGCCATGCCAAGAGTCAAACTTGTCCACAAAAGTGTCCATAATTATGTCCATAATAATTTTAGGCCCTATATAATAATCGATTCTAATTGAACAGATTCTGTTGGCTATAAATTTAATTAGCGCTTTAGATTAGTTCAGAACCAACGGAGAAGAGGATAATTATAAAATCGTAACCTCTCAAATCTAAATGTTTGTTTGGAAAGAGGTGAAAACATGCAGTGGTTCTAACACAGTGGTTCTAACACAGACTAAACGTCTTCTGAACCACTTAAAACCCTTGTTATGTTATGTTATGTTATAAGAGGTCGTTGGGTGAAAACAGAGGTCGTTGGGTGAAAAGAGCTGCAGATTTTGGGCTTTGCGAGTGTTCTGACTTTCAAGGTTTGCGCTGAATAGTTCGAACGGAAGTAGAACTTCTCGTTCTTTCTGAAGATCTGGTTTTGCGATTTATTTCGGTTTGCTTTTATATTCATTTTTTGCATTCAAATATTAATTTTCGATGTAGTATACACTTCTTCTGATATAATATTTAGCAGGGTTGTTACAGCTTGTGTTAAATTAGAATAAGTACGAATGAACGTAAGGTTGTATCCTGAATTAATGTTTTCGTTAGCATACGACTGCTTTCGGGTGCACGGAAATTTTTTGCTGAATTTAAGCTTTATGTGTAGGATTGCATGTGTCAGCAGACAATGGTAGTGAAAGATATTGCAGCGTCAGTCTAGACAAATGCGACTAGTGACAAATCGTCGATACGAAACAAAATTTGTCCCGATTATTTATTGGAAAAAGTCGCGAGTCGCGTGTTGCCAATTTAAGATAAGGCACTGGCTACGAACCGTCCGGACGGTAATTTCTTTTCTACGGTACCGTCCGCAAATAATCTATGGCCGATTGCACATATCTATGGCGTGAAAGCCTAACCATCAATAGCGCAGTAGTTAAGAGATGAACGAAACTAACCCTAACCCTGACCCTAACCGACCCTCACGACGCCTAATTTGACACTAAACGACGACACGAATACTAACCGCCCTAACCGACCCTCAAGTTGTCGGCCATAGAAAAATTCGACGCGAAGACAACAACTTAACGTGACAGGCTTTTGCCAATATTTATTTCAACCGGATGTACACGCCATGGATATGTGCAATCGCCCATAGATTATTTGCGGACGGTACCGTAGAAAAGAAATAACGCTACCGTCCGGACGTACCGTAGCCAGTTCGTTAAGATAATTAGGTGTGAGTGAAATTCGGGCACGGGTAAAGTGCTGATTTGCTGTTTGGCGACGGGTAATATGCTGATTGGTGGATAAAATGCTGCTAGAAAAATGCTGATTGATAAATATGCTGTTTTGGTGAGGCGGGCGAGGCCCGAAAACCGAAAATTGCTACCAGGAATTGGTTATAATTTGCATTTTCATCACTTGGAGAGTCAGGGCCCAAGGAAACAGTGTATAAATAGAATACATACGTTTACATAAGTTTTTGCATATAATATAACACAATATTAGAAGTAAACTTAATCTAGTTGTTTAGACTGAGACAATTTAGCTCTCAATAATAATTATAATAGCTTTCTTGCTTTTATTGCAGCCAAAATGTCTAGAAGTTCACTAGACTGTAAAGTCTACGTAGGAGATTTGCCGAAAGATGCCACAGAAAAAGAACTGGAAAGAGCATTTGAATACTATGGTCCAGTAAAGAGTGTTTGGGTTGCTAGAAACCCTCCTGGCTTTGCATTTGTTGAGCTTGAAGATCCCAGGGATGCGGAAGATGCCGTTCGTGGGCTAGATAATGCGTAAGTAAACTGTGGTTAGTTTCTTATATAGTGACCACTTGTATATAGTTAGTTTTCACAGTAATTTAAAAGACTTAGCAGTTGGTATGATTGTGTACCAGAGTAACAATTATGGAGAATTTTATAATTATGTAACATTAAAAGATAAATCTTCTGTGGCAGAATATTCCATGGCACTAGAAAGGAAATTTTACCACTGTGGCAGAAACCTTTGTGCATGCGCAAAGTTTCGACAGCGCATGTGCATTCAAAACTGCTTTCGCATTGCTCAAAACATGCTCAAGAACGCTAAATTATTCTTAGGACAAACCTTTGATAGCACTTGGCAACATGAGTGTTGGTTGTGGTTGGTGTCACCTTTAGAATTTTCTTTGCGTTTGCCATGACGCTGTCCTGCCAGTATTGTCATAGACTGCGAATTTTTATGTGCATAGGAAGGCTGAATCTTCCGCTGCAGAAGTATGCATTTAGTTGAAGTAACGAAGGCAGAGGCTTCCACCGCATTAGTAATTTTTGCATGCATCGTGTGGTGGAATCTTCCGCCGCAGATGCACCATGGATGCAACATTGACATAAAGTGACCAAACAGATTTTCGAGCAAATGCTATAAAAGAATGATTAGTTTATCATAGCCAAATATAGGTGGCTGGCTAATTGACATGCCACCTAAAGTAGTGGTACTGTGGTTTTAGAGTTTGCACTTCAGAAGTTTGTATTAACTTTGTTTTGTTTTGGACAATGTTCATACATCCAACGTTGCTTGCATCACAGATTGACCATGGGTCCGTTTCATTATCCATGTCAAAGCATTATAAATTTCATATTATTTGAATCCATAGCAACCTGTTTGGACAGTGCTGAACTGGAATCACTTAGCATTTACAACTGTGAAATTTAAGGTCGAGTTCTGTTATAGTACACCAGGACCCTGAATATGCACCAGTTGTGGATATGAGTTTGTTGGTTGATCTGTGACTGTGTGTATGCACAAGACTGCCAGCTAAGGGCACTTGCTTAGGCCATCAGCTATGTGTGTGTCATTTTGTCTACAGACGAAATAATTTTGCATACTTCTAGGACTCTGGCTTCAATTTGGCTGAGTTACTTAACACTTAATGATGGGCTGTATTGTTTTCCTCAGTGGCTCTTAGTGCCTCCTTGTCGTTAGAGGATTGAGGGTGCTGTATTCTGGTTGCTGGCTGTTCATTTATTAACCCCTTTACCGTGGAATTAAATTTTTCTTAACTCTCACCCAGCGTGGAATTATTTTCAAAAATTTTTTTTCGTGATATTCTGATATTTAGCATAATCAAGGTCAGGGATTCGATTTATCGTAGTGGCGATAGTGTCGGAATGTTACTATCCAAGATGGCGGCCAATATTGGCGCCAAAACAGAAAACAGTATATTTCAGGTCAGAGGTAAGCTACAATTACAGTTGCAGTGTCGAATATAATATTTTCAAGTGTCAAGGAATCGATTTATCGTAGTGGCGATAGTGACGGAATGTTACTATCCAAGATGGCGGCCAATATTGGCGCCAAAACAGAAAACAGTATATATCAGGTCATAGGTAAGCTACAATAATAACTGAAGTATTAAATTTAACATTATCAAGGTCAAGGAATCGATTTATCGCAGTGGCGACAGTGCTGAACAAACAGAAAACAGTATATATCAGGTCAAGGTAAGCTACAATAATAACTGAAGTATTAAATTTAACATTATCAAGGTCAAAGAATCGATTTATCGTAGTGGCGATAGTGTCGGAATGTTACTATCCAAGATGGCGGCCAATAGCCAAAACAGAAAACAGTATATATCAGGTCATAGGTAAGCTACAATAATAACTGAAGTATTAAATTTGACATTATCAAGGTCAAAGAATCGATGTAGTGGAGATAGTGTCGGAATGTTACTATCAAGATGGCGGCCAATATTAAAAACAGTATATATCAGGTCATAAGTATAAGCTATACAATAATAACTGAAGTATTAAATTTAACATTATCAAGTCAAGGATTCGATTTATCATAGTGGCGATAGTGTCGGAATGTTACTATTTAAGATGGCCGCCAATATGGCCGCACGAAAATATTTCAGGTGATTTAATATAATATTTTCAAAGTGAATCCATTTATCGTATTGGCCGCCATCTTGGATAGTAACATTCGACACTATCGCCAACGATAAATCTAACTTGACCTTGAAAATATTATATTCACACTGCAACTGTAATTGTAGCTTACCTCTGACCTGAAATATACTGTTTTCTGTTTTGGCGCCAATATTGGCCGCCATCTTGGATAGTAACATTCCGTCACTATCGCCACTAGAATAAATCGAATCCTTGACCTTGAAAATATTATATTCGACACTGCAACTGTAACTGTAGCTTACCTCTGACCTGAAATATACTGTTTTCTGTTTGGCGCCAATATTGGCCGCCATCTTGGATAGTAACATTCCGTCACTATCGCCACTCAGATAAATCGAATCCTTGACCTTGAAAATATTATATTCGACACTGCAACTGTAATTGTAGCTACCTCTGACCTGAAATATACTGTTTTTTCTGTTTTTCGCCATCTTGGATAGTAACATTTCACTATCGCCACTACGATAAATCGACTTGACCTGAAAATATTATATTCGACACTGCAACTGTAATTGTAGCTACCTATGACCTGATATATACTGTTTTCTGTTTTGGCGCCAATATTGGCCGCCATCTTGGATAGTAACATTCTGACACTATCGCCACTACGATAGATCGATTCCTTGACCTTGATAATGTTAAATTCAGTACTTCATTTGTTATTGTAGCTTACCTGTGACCTGATATATACTGTTTTTTGTGTTGGCGCCAATATTGTCCGCCATCTTGGTTTAAAATGCCTTTTGGGGGTGATCCCGTGGTCGGCTTTTGTCGGATTTTGGATATGTTATTCAGCAATGGGAACCGAGCAGGAAACCGTTTAAAAAGCTTCGGAAGCAATATTGCCCAGGTCTAACTGCAAATTGCCTGGACTAACTATCGTAGCCCGAGTTAACTCGGGCTCCACGGTATGAGAACGGATTACGCAGCCCGAGTTAACTCGGGCTCCACGGTAAAGGGGTTAAGTGCTCAGCAATTTGACACTTCATGCAAGGAAATGATTCATCCTGAATTTTGGTTGTGAAAAAAAATTTGTTTATTTGTACTTTTTTCACAAGAGCTTATTTCTACTACTTGCACTACGTGCATTGTGTTTGCAGGAATGTCTGTGGTGGCCGAGTGCGTGTGGAGTTTTCAACTGGAAAGTCTAAGCAAAAGCCGTGGCAGAGACGAGCTCCTCCATCCTTGTCATCTCGACGAGCTTTTGACCCAGATGATCGTTGCTATGAATGTGGAGAAAGAGGTCATTATGCGTATGACTGTCGTGATCGACAGAGGAGGTAAACTCATTGACTTTGATATTCTGCTGTTACCAGAACTTTACTTTTACACTAGTTATAGTGCCTGGCAGGCTGGCACTTTACAATTTTATCAAGTCAAAACATTTGGCAAAAATGTTCTCATCATGAGGCAAGATTTAGACTCATTACAATGTGAATGCTAGAAATATAAATTAATGGATTGATAAAACCAAATATAACTGTGTGGTCTACACTTTTAAAATCAGAAATGTTGTTTCTACTAATATAAGAATCTGCTGCCATTCATTAGATAATGTGCTTTGATGATGAATAGAATGTATGATGAATAGAATGAATGTGAATTGCCAAAACATGTGACATATTTATATCTGGCTTCTTTATAATCTTATTGGTTTCTGTTGCTGGAATATTTGGTTGGTTAAAAGTTTTGATCCTTCAAATTCAAATTAAAGAAATCTGAACCATGTTCACTGCGTTGTTACAGAGCAATTTCTGAAACAACGATCGTCTTACCTGCGATCTACATAATTTGATATTCACCCCAACATGAGCTGGAATTGTCAACTAGAATGATATATCACCCAAACATGAGCTGGGATGGTCAACTAGAGTGATAGATCACCCAATCATGGGCTGGAATTGTCAACTAGAATGATAGATCTCCCCAACTTTACCTCGACTAGTCATCTAGAACGCCATGTAGTGAATGACGCGACCCATGTATCAACCCATTGGTCAAATTAGATAATTTGTCAACTACAATGCATCACATCTTTGATCCACCTTAGACGCCCAACTATTCAACTCTGACAACCATCAACATCATCGTAAGCATCTGATTCAGACAATTCTGTGCATTACTTGTCAGAGAAAGTCTCACTTTCACAAGAATTGCATTGTACGTAAGTGCAAAAGGTTGCATGGTTTAGTGTTACTGCTGTAATTGACAGTATTGAAGTTAAGTTTGGTTACAATTACATAAGATGATCAGAAACTGCATTTAATGCGATTTTGCTGTGCTTACGTTGTAAACCACATAGCACAGTATACGCAAAATCCATGTTTCAGATCGTTGTGATGGGGTATGGTTAATGGTGGCCTATAGTTATTAAATACATTGCTTTCTTCTTTAAATATGCTGGGTATAGTGCTTGAATTAGAACTTGTAACATGCTTATTATTTTGTATTGCAACTGAGAGGCTGAGTGTTTCTTGTGCACTGCAGCAGAGAGTTAATAGTATTTACGAAACTAAATCTTTTGCCTTAGGAGCAGGCAGGCTTCTTATTTTGTAAAGGATGTGGAATTTACGAGCATTATTTTTCCAGTAGCACACGATGTAATAAAAAATGTTGAAAATTACAGATTGTCTCGTTCTCCTAAACGCTCTCACAGAAGCCGTAGCAGAAGCTTCAGCAGGTATTAAGAATTAATGTTTTTAAAAAATTGTTTACTTGTTAGATTGGCAGTTGAAGTTATTCTTGACTGTTTTCCTACAGTGACCAAATTCATATGAATCACCGTTATTGGTACTATCCCTTGGCACATATTTGTTATTGGTTCTTCAGCGTCTTTGTGAAACATTTTTGTTTGTGTTGTATTGTTTTTGCTACGAGTTTTACATTTAACTCAATGATTGTCCAGTCTCTTTGTTGCTATAGTCACTTAACTGGCATTTGTTTTCCAGAGTGTTTGACAAATAGTACTAACATAATAAAGCATTTAGAATTCCATTGCCTGAGGTTTGATGAAATGTGACACAGGGGTCAAAATGCATCACATGTCGGTTTTTGACCTTTTTATTAGTGTAATATTCTACAATTGATCTGCTTCAAAATACTTTTTACAGAATGAAAATATCTTTTTATCTAACTGAAGTTATGCTCGTTTGATTCTTTCATTAGTATAGAGTGAGAAAATCGAATAAAAAGTTTAAGAATATTTGTGTCGTCAAAGTTCTCAGCAACCATTTCTTGATTATGCAATTTTGAAGGGCAATAAATTGCTATGGTCTGTATCAACCAAAGCAAACAGCATCAAAATCGGATTACTACTTTGCAAATTATGGTAAATTAATAGGCAACTACTGAATTAAAGAATATTCTAAATTTTTGACCCGTTTCTCCTATTTCAGCTTCTAGCTCAATATCTAGGAAGCGACAAGCGACGGGTTTTGAGCCCTGGCGTCACAAATGTTTTATTATTGCTGTCTAATTTTCTGGTAAGAACTGTAGAGTTTATCGACAATTGTCACTACATTGCTTTCATATTAAATATCTTCTGATATGCTGTTATATAACAGTGAAGGGGTTCTTCTTTACTTTTGCTAAATTAATTTCTTATGATGTTTATTTCAGAGAGCGCCGTGGAAGAGATCGGTCTCGTTCCTATTCCAGGTCACCACTTCCAAGGCGAAGGTAACAGTTTTGTAGTCTGTTGGAATGTGCACAACAAAGCAGATTAAAAGAGAAACAAAAGATAAAAATTAGGGCTGCGAATTTTAACAGTTAATCGATTAATCGTTAAACATTTTAATCGATTAATTTCGGCTTGTTCAATTAATTTTCTTACTTATTTTATGACGTGAAGCAATATGGCTAACAGTTATAATGTGAAACATTTGAGTGGAAAATTAAAGCAGATTAAAAGAGAAATTTTTGTAAGATAAAAATGTCTGAAGTTAGATATGGTTCAATAAAATACAAGAGTGCAGAAGTATTCAGTGGCTAATTCTTTTTTAACGGATGAGTTACCGATTATGTGTTAGAAGTTCTATAAGGAATGTATGATGGTTGGTTGTCAATTAACGTGTTAAGGTTCCTTACAGGTTACTAGGCTTGACAGAAAACTTTTACTGATGTTCAGTTTTGTCTGTGATGTTTGTGCTTCATGTGTTTAACCCTTTAACAACGAGCATGCACTAAAATGTATGGGAAAACCTATGCAGCTAGTCGTTAAAGGGTTTAGCACACTTACTTCACTACTATGACTTGCAGTTGAAAGAGACTTGGTAAATGGGTGATTACCTTTAAAATATCTTTGCATAGGGTTTAGAAGGTCACAGTAAATGGTTTTACACTGTTGGGGATTGTTTATTGATGTTACAGATTATTTCTTTGAAACTCTTTCAGATCTGTGTCGAGAGGGCGATCACCCAGCTATCGCAGAAGTCCAAGCGATTCAGACAAGTGAAACAGCAAACCATCTTTTCATAAGAAACTAACTCTTAAAACTCAGTTCTGACAAACAGATGCTCATCAAGGGCTTGTCTGAAAATACTTTTTGATAAATTGCTAAAATGAGTTGTTTATATTGCTTAACATACAAATGTTTTTGTGGCTTGAAGGCGATGCTATTGAGGGGAAAACTAAAAGCTCCTCTGTGTTACAGAATCTAGTGCATTGCTAAAAAACTAAGATATTGTAATACAAGTGCCAAGAATTTTGAAAACCGTAAAGTGCATTCAACGTTTTTTAGTAAGGACCAAACTTTCAAATTAATCCTGTGGCATAATCTGCATTTCACAATAGTTTCACTGAGGATTTCAGCAGGATAAAATGTTTTGTGGTTTGCATTCAGATTGGAAGTTTGACCAGTGTTCATCTAAGTTGGTCTGCTTTGGATTTTTAGGTAAAGCTATTAAGAGGCCACACATTTGAGGTAAACTGAATTGATGATGTGTGAACAAGCAATTTATATTTACACTAAATTTGACATTAAAAATAGCTACAAAACGGTAAAATTAAGAACTTGTTTGAATGTGTTCGAATGCTGTAAGAGAGCAGCAGATTGTAGATGTTTTATTCTATGATTTGATTTGTAGTATTGGACCATACCTTAAAAGTAGTTTAGTTCAATTCTACAAATAATACCAGTACATGATTTTCCAGAATTATTGGATATGGTCATGTAATATGTAATAATGCATTTGGTGTTTCACTGGTATTTCACATGAATCGAGTATAGTATGAAAGCATCCATGGAAGCCTTGGAAAGCAGTTAGATTGGCTTTGCTATGTTTGCTGTTAGTTGAAAAGTTCTCTACATAGGAAACCATGTTCTTGGTGGACTTTCCATAATAAGCATGATTTTGTCTTAACTTTTCTGTTTGGTCTCTTGCTGATTAACAAGTTTACTGCTTAGAAGTTCTCTACACATTTGACTTAGGAAGAAGAATTGTGTTAAAGAACATTATTAAAATCTTCTGTTGACCAATAAGAACCACATCTTCCATCTTATCGTGGTTGCAGTTGTCGTATGGTAGTTACTTTGAAAGCATCTACATTTGATGATGTGCAGCTATTATTTGCAGTTTTCATTAGTTGAGTGTTTTGGGATAATGCTCTGATTAAAACTTTGTCTTTTGCTGTATTGGTCCTTTATCTGAGATATTGTCTGATTAGAATGAGTTTTGTATCGACTGTTAAATACCTTTACTTTTCTGGTACAGTAGTCTGATATTTATAGGGTAAACACCTGGGTTTTTTCAAATGCCACTATAACGGTCAAAAGTGTTAACTGTACTTGGCTAAACTGCATGTAATATATAAGGTAAAGTAATTAATTATTGATTTGCTATATAGAGCCTGCAAGGGTGTGCATTGGGCTATTGGTTAGCATGCTAGACTGTAAACGTATGATCATATTTCTTAGTGAATTTCATGTGTTTAGACGGTATTGGTCACATTTCATTCTCTCCTGACTGTCATTTTCAATCAGCTGACCTTTCATGGGAAGGCTATTTTTTTAGACTCTGTCAAACCCTAAACTCATAATATTACAGACGTGTATGCTGTTTTCGGCTGAGAACTCTCAAATTTGCTGAAGCAATGGAGATATAATATGGTCAGTCATTGGAGTGGGATTAATCCTCGCTCACGGAGATGTACAACTAGTTGGCTAGCTATTGACTAATGCCTATCCAGTATAGTTATTAGTCGTGATGGCCTGAGGGATATCCGGAGCTGGCTTGGTCTTGTACCGCCAGTCAGTGAGAATTTATTTGTGGGCTTTATTCCTTGTCCTTGATGCAATGTAAAACAGGAATGCTGAACACAATGTCTATGCTGGATGGAACTCGGTTGGCTGTGTGTGTATGGAAGAGCCCACCAGTGGCAACTTCTAGTTCCAGTACTTGTTTCTAAGCATTATAGTGTCATAGGTGAACATTTTGACGGTCAAAACATATACTATTTCTGCCAATAGTGGTCTTCGACTGCTTCACTCTGCAGTCCGCGGTGACCTGATTGTCCCCTTTGCACGCACTTCTGTAATGCAACATCAGGCCTTCTCGGTCGTGGGACCGAGTATCTGGAATGGGCTTCCTCTAGAGCTTCTGTTCAGCGCTTCATGTTTATTGGGTGGCATAGATTTATTTCAACTGACGTTTTATTTTGAGTTGAGTTACAAAATTCAGCCTATTATGTTTAGTTTGCAGTCCAATTTTAATTTTGTAATAAAAGGCAGTTACGTTAATGATGTGCACAAATTGATATACTTTGACCGGCTTCAACATTGAAACTTTACATCTGTACATCGTTCCTCGTGGTGTGTTGCAGCGGCTCAGGTATGGAGAGGAGAGAATACGGAGAGAGAGAGACTGGAAGAGGAGGGAGAGAGAAACTCGATAGGCATACTGTGCAGAGTCTGAAGTTTCACATCGGCAAATCTTTGGAGCTGTTGGACATAGGCTTTTCATTTTATGTTACGTGATTCCCAAAAGTGTTTAGTGCAGTTGATAACAAATGTCTTTAAGAAATTTAATTTTGCCACCACTTGGACAAAGCCATCCGGGACTCGTCGGGAGTGACCACACCACTGGCCTCCTATAAATGTAATTGTACGTTTTTTATAAAGTGACCGTATGTGGCCTAAGTCGGCCCTGCTCATTTGACCCCGGTAAATGGTCGCTGATAAGCGAAACTGACGACACCCCGGCGGCCGAGATAAGTGCGGCTGAAATGCAGAAAGACAGTCATGTTCAAATAGCAAAACAGTGTTTACCTCAATTCCCTACACAAAGTAGGACATAGGCCTATAAGCAATTTAAATGCCTCTGATTAAAGGCCGCATCTGTGGCTCTGCTTCATTAACATATTTGACCAGCTACAGGGACCAAATTCCACGCGAATTGTTTGCATAGTTATATGCCTAACATTTAAAGCCTATAGGCCTACATGTAGCCCAGGCATCCGTTCCGGTTTCTGCTCTTGCTTTTCCTCTTGTGGACGAACTCGAGCATCCCTCGCACACGTGCAGCAGAAGCAGACATGACCTGGAAAATAGCTTCAGGAATCAGGACACGCACTCACACACACAATACATAGCCTATATTTTGCTACACAAGCGCGTGCGTGCAGGTCTCCCCAGCAAGGAAACCCATTTTTTAACATATGGGTTTATAGGTTACATCTAAACTTATAAAACAAAACATGTACGTATTTCAGGTCTCCAACGAAGGCATGGATAGGCCTTTAGCCTGCGCACGCGTGTGTAGGCCTATTCTGGGTCAAACCTATAGGCTGTGTGTAAGTACAGAAGAGGAGGGCATATCGTCTTTAGTGGTTGTTTAATCCACAACGAACGAACAACTGGATGAGTTTATAGGCAGATGATCGACAATCATGAAACTCTCATTTTCTGGTATGGTATGCTACATCTTTTACAATTAATTAGGGCCTATGCAGTGCATAGTATGCACACATAGGACAGAAGCGTTTTGGGGCGCGTTGAGATATTCTAATAATGATTAATCACGAAACATTATTGTTGGCTGATCTGTCACCACCAGGGCTGTTAAAGGCTTGGTTTTTTGGTTTTTGGTTTTTTTTGTTTTTTAATAAAACCAAAAAAACCAACAAACCGCAAATTTTGGTTTTTTGGTTTTTTACAGTCATTATTATAAATGCCATAACTGTCGTCTCTTCAACTCTCTTGGCAATTGTTGCCAGTCTTTGTTAATCTTCGTTTTATGACGGTTTTACTGTTCTAGTTAATTTCATTTTATACATCTGATTAATTTGAACGGTAGGCTAGGCCCTACATGCCATTTTTATGAGTTTTAGATCCGAAATAGGAAAATCTCTAAAACAAAAAACCAATAACCAAAAAACCAAATAAAACCAAAATAAAAAAACCAACTTTTCATTTTGAAAAAAGTTTGGTTTCACCTCTGTCACCACATCAAGAATCTATTATAAGACTTAAACACTAAACACTGATCACATGCGTAGTCGCAACGACATCTTAAATAAACGGTATATAATTATTATGGTCGTGATGTTGGTGATTACCACCAGAATCACTTATACAATGTTGTCATGTCGTGCAGTCGGTCATCTATAGGGCCTATATAACGCCTTCTTAATTATAGCATTCGCAGAGCCACTGGATCTTGATGTTCATTTTGAAACACGACTTTTATCCTTATTCGACTGTACACGATGTTTGTGTAGCTGCATCATAGAGAAGGACTCCAGCGACAGTCTCGTACAGACACGTAGGCCTACAGGCCTATCGCATAATGTTGATCCAAACAGTATAAATTTAGTCTTGTCTTGTTCAAACAACAACACGAAACATTATTGTTGGCTGATCTGTCACCACATCAAGAATCTATTATACACATTAACCCACTTTATTTGAAGAAGCGTACAAGAGAACCAGCGTATTACAAAGATTCGAAGATGACACGATTTATGACTCCAAAAATGATAGCGAGTTAAAAAAACGTGTTATAGCGCTGTCATAAACATTCCGTCCTACTTCTAGGAAGCAAAACAGGGTTAGTGGTACGCTTTGCGTTCGTCGTTATTATTGTTTATGAATCTAAATTGCAAATTATAGCTATGGTCAATTGGTCATGGTAGAATAGACATGCATGAAACGATTATCGACAGGAGCGTTTTGGGGCGCGTTGAGACATTCTAAATATGATTCTTGTAATAGGATTCGTTTGGCAACGATTAATCATTTAGTTGAACTTTCAACCCGCGTTGATTGCAGGTGTTTGTTACAGGAATTCCCTCAGACTTTGCAACAGATGTTGCATAAATTGAGGATTGGACCTGCATTTTCAACCACCTTTCCCGCATGATTAGCCTATGCATGCTGGACATCTATTGATATCACCGTTTTATCACGAGCATCAGTCAGATAGCCAAATTATGCAAACAAATTGTGACCTTGACAGACTGTCATAACTGGGGTGTATTTTTGCAGCGCTATAAATTTAGAAAACAAGAGTGACAAAAATGCAATGTTGGATAGTTAGGCCTACTTTAAAAAATAATAATTAGTTACAGTATATAATTGCTGGGCTGTAAAAAGCAAACTGAAATCTATGTAAGAAAAAAAGAAGACAAGCAACAGAGAGTAAGCGAACAGATGAGTTTTGTTATACTAGAGAATTGACAAAACTAAACTGGGCAATGAATCCCAAAGCCTCCAGCCAGCCACCAAGACTGCCCTACAGCCCAACATTGTTTTAGTGTGAGGTGCAGCAAGAGTCAGGGTATCTGTTGGTCACGTGCAATAATAACTGGCACATGTGGTAAACAATAAATGGAGATGGGTCAGCTGATTTGAATAGGCCTACTATGTTATTGGCTTCTTTAACAGACTATGATTTGACTTGAAGCCAACATCAGTTGATGCTTTATGCATATGATTAAGGCACCATAGAAGTAATTAAATTAGAGATAATAATAATAATAATAATAATAATTATTAATAATAATAATGATCTAGGCTGGCTTCCCGACAACAAAGGAGCCAGCCGGTCTTGTCAGGTCCGACGAGAAACAACCAGACAACGGTCACCATTATCCCTTGGGAGGGAGGAAAACGTCTTGCCTGGGACGGTAATGTCATTGACACCTTGGCAGAATTATATCATCCCAGATCTGCTGAGGTCACGGCTGCTGCTGAGGCTGCTGCTGAAATAGCAACTGAGAGAAAATTATCTAAGTATGCTGGTGTATTCTGCCCCACATAGTGCTTTGTGTCCTTTACCTTTGAAACTCTTGGCCCAATTAAAATCACAAAGAAATAAATTTCTTTAACAGCCTCAGCCTCCACCTTGCCCAGATAACAGCAGAGAAAGTACATTTCTCTACCAGTGCTTATCTGTTGCTGTCCAATGCTTCAATGCAATCATTTTTACAGCACTTTGGCACTCAGCATGTCATCAATGAAGGCTATCCTGTATAATGCTATTCCTAATGTTTGAAATCTTGTGTACCTTAAGTAAAAAAATAGTAATATAAAGCACATGCAAAATCCGTTTAAAGATACAACTTATGTTGTATAAGAAAAGGACTTTATGAAATATAATATCCTTTTCTTAGTATGCATAAATACTTACAACATGTGTATGTACATGTGGTACATTAAAAGGTGTTTAGGCAATTTTTCAGTGTACATTACAAAATTATTTCCCACAGAATTAACATGTCAGCTGCTAATGTTACAGTAAATTGTCAATCAAAATAGCAAAGTTGCATTGCACTAGAACAGCCTTCTGACTGATGATGTGCTCTATTTGTTGTTTTTAGGTAAACAGTTTCTTGTGATGCCTCGATCATTGTTTGGAATCCAGTTTGTGGATTTCTTCAACATACCAAAAGTTCGACGGCTCCAGACTTTATCCGTTTGGCAGTGGACTCTCTCCTTTCTCTTTCTTGGGTTGATAGGTGCTTTCATATTTGTGCTTCTGCTGCTTTCCCCTCTTGCATTTCTGTCAGTAGCATATGTCATCTGGTATGTTTATGACTTCCGTACTCCAGAACGTGGTGGTCGACGCGTGAAATGGGTGCGGAGCTGGCGGGTCTGGGATTACTTCCGGGACTATTTTCCAATTCGAGTCATCAAAACTGCAGATCTCGATCCGTCGAGAAATTACATATTTCTGTACCACCCTCATGGAATCATGGCTTATGGGGCCTTCCTCGGCTTTAGCACTGCTGCTGCAGGTTTTGAGGAAATGTTTCCTGGACTGCGTTCGACTCTGCTTTCATTGAATTACCAGTTTCTTCTTCCTCTGAACAGAGAATATGCTATGTCTTTGGGTGAGTGTCATATTGATGCTGTATGTTTTAATTCTTTTGGGTGTTTCAGAAGAGAGACAAGATTGTTTTGTATTTGGATGATCCAAACAATACTGATATCAAGCTGCAAATCCTTTGAAAATATAACCTGTCCTTCCACTGCAGCTGATAAGCTGCCGGACGGCGATAATTCTGCTGAAAGAAGGAAACCTGAGTGAGGCTAGGTCAGGATTACATCACCATGACATCCACTTTTATTGGGACATAGCTGACTGGCCACCAGGTGGCAGCAGTGGCACAATATGGGTCCACTGTAGGTCCAATGAATGTTGCTATCTCGTGAACAGCTCTGCACAGAGTTTATTAACAGCCTCAAACAAAAAGATGGTGAAAGCGTTTTCAACTGCCCCATGTGTGATCAGAGGGAGTTGTCTTAGTGTTACAGCCTACTATTATGACTTGGCATGTCAGATAATTTTTTGGCATCTGTAATCAGTAACTAGCTACTTTCTCATTTTCAGTATTTTCCACTTGACCTAGTTTCCACCATACCCGTAACATGTCACTATGTCTCTTTGGCTGATGGCTGTCTGCCTCTGTGTCTGTGTGGTTCTCTGATGTCTCTTACACCCAAAGAAACATTTATTTTGCTGTACAGTTTCCAGCTCTCTGTTAATCCAAATAAATTTGAACATGTTCTTACATTTCTGCTTCTTCCAACATGTGTTGTTTGGACTTTCTTTTATAAAGTTGCATTAAACTAGGTGTCATGTTCATCTTTCTTCAACTTTTGAAGCTGTTTTTGAATTCTGTAGGGGTTTGTCCATGCAGCAAAGGCAGCATGGAGTGGCTGTTGACAAAGGAGGGTACAGGGAATGCCGTGGTCCTAGTTGTCGGAGGTGCATCTGAAGCCCTTGAGGCTCGACCTGGTAGTTTCAACTTGACCCTTGCCAACCGCAAAGGATTCTCTCGCATAGCTCTAAAACATGGGTAAGTAATTCTCAGTCACCACATTGACTCTGTGTTTATTAGAAAGACCCTGAGGTTTTTAACAGGCAAATTCCTACAGAAGCAGATCCGTGATGTCAAGCATTTTGTTCAAGCCCGTACATCCGAAACACGAGTTAATCATCTTAATCATCTCATTCCATTAGCGACATAATTCAAAACCATCCGGAGTTATGTGTGCTGTTACTGCTGTAACAATATGCTGAGTGTCTCATTGAGTTGAAACTATGTGTATTTAATATTGTAAATGCTACAGATGACTCAAAATTTAATATTTTAGGACGGCTCTAGTTCCAGTCTTTGCATTTGGTGAAAACGATTTATACGACCAATATGCAAATCCGTCTGGTTCCTTGGTGCGAAGGTTGCAGACAACATTGATGAAGTGGCTTTCTTTCTCGCCCCCTTTTTTCCATGGACGAGGAATCTTCAATTACAACTTTGGCTTGCTTCCATATCGAAGGCCTATCAACATAGTTGGTAAGTTACACACACCTTGGCTTAGAGTAGTGAATGAGTACTGGTCCTTGGCTTAGAGCAGTAGATGAGGGTGTCACGACAAATGGTTCACCGCAAATGGTTCACCGACAAAAGGTTCACGGACAAAAGGTTGACGACAAGAGGTTCACAACAAGTAGCTTATCAACAAATCAGAGGCACATTTAAAATAAGTAATCTAATCGTAGTATAGGCCTACTTATAATGGCAAACCCGTAGTTTAGGTTGCTAAATTATCTTATGTCAACCTATTGTCGTCAACCTTTTGTCGTGAACCTTGTGTCGTGAACCTTTTGGCAGAGAACCATTTGTCGTGAACCTTTTGTCCGTGAACCATTTGACGTGGAACCGTAGATGAGTACTGGTCTATGGTCTCACTCGGTCTACACGTGATTCTTTCTGATGACTGCTACTCCTTATCATCTATGGCTATGCTGCTGAACTGAGCCTGGAGGTTGCTGCTGATCAGTATGTTGATGGCATGCAGGCATATGTCCATGGTCAAGCTGTGGAGACAATCTCCATTATGAGCATTTGCTCATGACATTGCTTTATGGTTTGTGTCTGAATGTCATTCAACTCCAGTTGAAACCCAGAAGAACTCTGTTCATCTGGCTCGGTACCCATCCATGGGCAGTCTATAAAATTTATATGCCTTGCATATAGCATTGCTTCCATTGTCTGTCTCTCTGCACTATTGTATCTGTGATCGGTGTTAGAAATCGGTGTTAGACCTTAGACCAGGGATTTACCTTTCCCTGAGCACATTAAGAGTGTTGATTGAATGGATAATATTAATAAAAACTAAAAAACAACTCAAACTCAACTCAATTACCTGAACAAATTTTAATAATGTCAGAAAGGAATAATATAGGAAAGGAATGCTAATGAAAATGTTTGTGCTAGATTAAATGAAAGTGTGGTAATAGAAATTTACAAATCCTATTTAAAAATTTGGAGGGTGAACTGGGTTAGTTTAAAGAATCACTTCTTTTCTAAAATTAGATTTTATAAATGTGAAAATTAAATTGCATCAAAATGATTGCTGACTAATGATAAGTGGGAATACGTACACATGGTTCTTTTACAAAACTTATTCCTGCCTTTTGCAAATCAGGAATAAGAAACGAATGTATATAATTATATATTTGTTACTTTGTTAAAAGTGATACCATTGACACCATTAGAGCAGTGGCACAGTCTTCTGAAGTTAGAGCAGTGGCACAGTCTTCTGAAGTTTGCATGGTCATGAAAATTTATTATTTTAAAATTTGTTTCTATCATAAGCCACAAGACTTGCCCTTCGTATAGCAACTTCCAAACTAGGTTCATTAGGTTCTCAATCTGCTGCTGAAATTTTGCCTTTCTTGATAGACATCTTGGATTTTGTAGTATGACTTTTGAAAGATGCGTATGACTGAATTCATCTAGGATATGATGCTGATGCATGATATAAAGAAGAATGGAAACTCCTATGAGACCATTAATGTAATACACAAGGCATTAGTCGATTATCACTTTGAAACGATATTCCATGTTCATAATATTTTGACAGAACAGTCGATAGATGATGTAGATGGGTTTCTAAATGCTTTGCTGCTGTCTTGCTAAGTGTTCGTAGAATGTTAACAAAAATTGAGAAATTCAAATATACTAATATATTATTGCTTATTAATATTTACTGGAGGTTATTTGTTTTTGTGTTAGTTGGTAGTCCACTGGACGTTCCACGTATTAGCGATCCGACCAAAGAACAGATTGATAAAGTACACAGCAACTACGTGAAGCACCTAACAGATTTGTTTGAGACACACAAAGGAAAATATGGAATCAGCGAATCACAACATCTTAACATCATTTGAAATGCTTTGCTTTGGTACACAAAGCCAGCATCAAGTGAAAGTATTACAAGCTTTTAACCTATTTGACAATGGTCAACATTTGAACATGATATCATGCCCAGGTACCTATGGGTAATATATCACAGTATTCAATCATGATGTAAAATCAAAAATGCTATTCTGGGACGTTGTTATTGATTTTTTTTGAATTTTCAATATGTAACGGTTACTTCTGATCAAGTTGACAAAATTGAACTTTACATATCCACCATGTTAGACGATAAGTATGTAACTGGTAAAATGTTAGACGATAAGTATGTAACTGGTAAAATGTTAGACGATAAGTATGTAACTTTGGTAAAATGAATACTACCTGTATGAGTAGTTGCACTTTTAAAGCATCCTAGTTTTTATCTGTTTTATTTTATTTGTAAGTTGTTTTGACTTATAATTATGATGACGACAGTGTGAAGGGTTTGAATCGCAGTGCGTTACACGTGAATGGATGGTTACTTGTCAAGCCATGTAGCCCTCAACACTTTAATGATGAGCTGCATTGGTTTCCCAGTCGCTTTTAATACACTCTTATCGTTAAAGTGTTAAGCCAGTAAAGTAAGAAGTGTGCATTGCTTTGGCTTTGGCCAAAATGTAATACAAGCCCAACTCATGGAATGTACAGTTGACAGATTTGCATGAAACTTATAACCTTACCCTCAATAGGTTTTAACCAAATGGATCCCAGGTCGTATAGTTAAACATGAAGGTACCTAAAAAATAAGCGAAACAGATTGCTTTAGGTTAAATTTGGACCAGGAAAATTCCTGTTGTAGACCAGAGTCACACAGTTGATCAAATGTCCATTGAGTGGACAGATATGCATGTTAACGCACTGCAGAGATATTGATGTTAATTTGCATTTTGATATACATGTATGGTAGGTTCATGCAATATACTGTGATTTTCTCTGAGTTATTTCAGAATGTTGTACTATGCTGGTCATCTGTTTTAGATTATGTGATATTGTGGTTGTCAATGTTTGTGGTCTTTTCTAGTAGAGTTGTGTTCGTGGTCTTTTAGGGTAATAAACTTTTCAATTTCCAAATATCAGAATCATTTCTTGCAGAGTTTGTTCACTTTGGCCAAATAAGCAAAAGAAGAATTTCTTTTCCTCTGATACAAGTACAGTAGACAGATTGTGTTTGACAATGTTTTACCCCATTTTAAGAGATGTGCATGTTTTTCTTGCTCAATCCGACTAGTGATATTTTCATGTATGAATGCATGGTGTCCACAGATTATGCTGGACCTCAATAATATAATTCATTTCTGTTGGTTATTCCCATTCTGCCCAGCAATGATATCAGTCTGTGTGTGTGTATGTACTAGTAAGTATGTACCCAGACAACATTAAGGATCAGTCAAATGTCGTGCACACATGGCTATCTACTGGTAATTGATATAAAAATGCAATTGTGGATACCGTAGGCTGAAAATCTGTTTAATCATTAGGTATTGCTATGGGAAGATGCTAGCTTACAGTAGAAATTTTGAGTTGTGATGTGCAGTGCACCACCAGGCTCTGTGCTGTTGCTATCTGAGGTGTGCTTTTGTGCCTATGCAATCACTTGCAGGACTGTGGCTGTGTTTTTCGTTATAAACCCTTGTCGATGCATGGATCCCCTTGTTTGCTTTGCCATTACGAAACTGTCACTAGGCAAATTTCAGCTTCATGCAAAGGAACCGTCTCTTCCTGTGTCTTTTCCATCGCGTACTATTTGAGCTATGGGAGCAGTACATCATAACAGTTACTAAGCTGCAACAGTTGTTTTTATGGACTTAAAGAAGCTCTAGGTCCTACTAAGGACCTTCCGAGGATGTCTGAACCTGTGCAGTCCCAATACAAGCGCCTAATTGCACTAATTAACACCAGTTAAAGAGGAATTCACTTTTTGGATGATTTTCCAAGCTCGTCTTTTAAAATGTGCTCAAATGGTGTGGAAGAAGAATGCAGTTTCAAAATACAATTATTTACAGTTATACATCTGTCGGATTTTATAATCAAGAAGTTCGTAATACTTAGTATCAAAGTACATGATTTATGAAATTAACAATTGTGTTCTAAAAGAACTCAGAAACTGGTGTCTGATGTTGGAAGCCTTGCTGCATATAACTGAAGAATTGCACTATACCCAATCGCCTGATATTGAAGACTTTAAAAAGTCTAAATGTAAATGCCTTATAAATGCTGACCTTAATTAGCTCACTGTTGTTCCAGATGAAAGTTAAACCGAAATGTCGATCAGAGATCGTGTTTGATTCATCTTATGTATATGTTAAATACAGACATTGCATATGGTCAGTATAATATTGATTTCATTGTAATTTCACGGTTGTTAAAATAAAATGTAAAACTTGTTACTTTGTGTATTATTGATTTCATTGTAATTTCACGGTTGTTAAAATAAAATGTAAAACTTGTTACTTTGTGTATTATTCTTGCTTACAAGTAGCAGGCAATATAAAAATCCAAGAAGCATTAGCATTTATTGAGTAATTATGTTGACATTGTGCTGAAACTTAGACCACATCAGTGAAAATTATAGTTTATAGAGCATTTTTAAACGGAAAGTTATAGATTTTAACGCAAATCTAATTAAAGAAAGTTATAGATTTAAGGAAAACTTATCAACTGCAGAATAAAGCCGGAGGAGCACAGAAAACTGAAGATATAAAGAAAAATGAAGCTGAGAATAAATGTCAGAAACAGTAATACCAAAACCTCAACAACCACCTGTAAAATATTTCAATCATCAAGCTACTAAATATTGTAAATTTATATAAAACTAATACAGCAAATACCAGGACATACAATCACGACACAAAACCACATGAAACGTAACTTACTATCTACACAACCAAAATTACATACCGGTAAACAGGAAAAACAATAAGATTGATAACTCAAAACTAAACCAATTACACTGGATTACATTCACACTGTTAATTGAGCTATATAAATATTGGTTTGAAAAGGTAACTTAAAGTAACAATGATTTAGCATGCACCATATAGGCACATTTTTGGGTTGAAGGAGTCCTTGGCTAATTATAAACATAATAGCAATCCAACAACCTACTGAACATCCTCTACATAACAGTATCAACTATCAGTTTGACATGATGATCCTACAATAACTTGATCTAAACATGGTGAAAGGTCAATGCATTAGCAGTTGGCCCTTGCTATATTAATAATTACCAGCGCTAATGTTCGTAGAAGTGGCTTGTTTCAAGGGTGTCCATAATAGATGTCTGCAAAGAGGAGGTGTGACCAGTTACCAGATAATTATGGAGAAGCACTAGTCCATGGACTACGTTAAGGACTAGGAAGGACTAGGACATAAGAACTACTGACCTAGTGCATGAATAGTTTGATAAAGAGCATCTAGTCTCTCTGACAAGCAAGCAGACACTGTTTTAAGACTAGTATAACATACCACATTATTACTACAGTACGGTGGCTCCCAGGTGCAGCCACAAGGGAGGGCCCCGAGGGGTTTAGCCCAACACGGAAGTCCACATTTAACATTGGTACATACAGTTGTTTCTATACAGTCTGTGCTTTAATTCGAGTCCCCTTGTGCGACACAGTATCAAAGTACCCCAACCTGTATCTCATTTAGCTCTGCAAGATCGATAGAGTAGCCTACAGAACGGACATCCACAAAGGGGTACGGGGTGGGTGATACTAAATGCGAACAAATATTGACAAGGATCAAATTTAGTGAGGGGTCCAGATTGGGTCATATTTTTGTAGACATCTGTTATGAAAGACCCACTAGCAAGTTATATCAAGCCAGCGTCATACTTAAGCTAACACTTGACCTATACTTTAACCCTTTAACGACGAGCATGTACTAAAGGGTTAAACTGATTATCGTCGTCTTCTCCATCCCTTTCTCTCTCCTTCAATCTAACCATCTGACATTACACATCGCAAATCTTAATTGAACTTTGGTCATCGGATGTGGCAACTGGCAAGTTAATGAGCTAGTTGGAGTGAAACATGAAGCCTATGATCACATGCACATTTATCACATAGCAACTTAAATCCAACACTTCTGACGACCTGTGAATTATGCAAATATGTATGTGGAATGCCCATCATTCATACACATGTACATATACATATATCAACACATACATACATAAATACTGTTATGCGAAAATGATTTGAGTACCTCCAGATCTTTAACTCAGATGGCAAAAGAAATCCAACAGGAATGCAGCCTTAACATAACACAGAAAAACTAGGTCATTAATATCCAACCTACATGCCAGGGTTTTTAAATATTGCCACAACAATGATGGCGGCAACAACGGCAAGAAACAGAATGGTTGTTAAGACGCACTTCACATTGCTTTCTGCCTCAGACGCACCTGAAAAGTAAAGTCCTGCTCTTGTCTGTCGACCAGGAAAGGAACGCACTTCGGTCGACTGAATGTCCGACGTGTACATTGTGACAATTGTCTCTGGACATAATTCGGAAGCGCCACTCTCTGTTGGCTGCACATCGGCAGTTTTACTTTCTGCGGTGGAAGATCCCGGCTTTTTGGTGGGTGACTTCCCTTTTTTCCCCTTTGATTGATGGCCCTTCTTGTCAGCGGTTGTACTGCTGTGAGGAACAACAGCAGCAGCGTCCTCTTCTACATTGTCGATGAGAAGGTCATCCATTGTTGAGAAGTGACGTAGTACAAATCCAGTCTTCTGATCAGGTTAAGTTCAATGTTGCTATTGAAACACAACAATGCTTTCAGTATTTTGTTTTTACTAACATTATACTTTATAGCAATGTACTAGAAAACACTAGTGTGGCCAAAACACTAATAGCGAGTGTCTGGTAATAAAATATATATTATGACCATATGACCACAGTGCGTTGTGGCTCAGGACTATAGTCAGATGGTATAGTTTGACTATAGTCCTGTCACCTGTTGCGACATTGTCTAACAGTACGACTGTCATGGTGTCTCCAGTGTTTTGGTCTCGTCTCGGTCTTGGGCACATCGTCTTGGGTCTCGTCTCATGGCAAGACATCTTAGCTCTTTGTCCTGTTCTCACTTGTTGAGGTCTCATGGTCAACACACGCAATAATGTTTGTGGCAAGTTGAACAAATTGCAATACTGCTTGTTGGGGGCATCGGGTGCAAACACAAATAAGACTATGCATAGCTGGACATAAGTTAATCACGTCGCTATCATAAGGATAGTTAGTCCATCAGCTCTTAACTGCAGTCTGCTTTGTGCATTTGAATTTTAGCACCTAATCTACTATACACCATACTAAGTTTCTGTTTCTATAACAGCATTTTGCATCTTCAGCAGATTGACAGAGGAACTACATTTCTAATTCTAGCTTAAACACCGAGATTTAGCAATGTAGGTTACTATTTTGTTAGTATGTATGCCTTCTGTCTACTTGTCATGTGGAAAATGAGATCAATAATGTTCATGAATAAAAATTTAATTATTGATTTCGACAGAGTACCATAGATATTTGCAAGTAATCAGAAGACTGCAGTATAGAGGCGTAACCAGGAAACAATTTTGGGGTTTTACAATTAGACATGGTCGGAGAATACTGGGGTCGGTGTTGAAGTTAGTTTTGTATTTCGCATATAAAATGTTTTTGGCAATTTGTTTCAGGGGGGTTTGAACCATAAATCACCAAACTGCAGTACAATATCCACCTGGGCTACAAGTGTATATTTCACTGCTGGATAACTTTATCATAGGCCAAGAACAGATGAAAGCCTAAAATGGTGCATATGCATAGTAGTTTATCTGTGCGTCTGCTGTTGGTCTGTCATCCAAGAATTATCATTAGCATTGACTAAAAGCTAAGCAATCACATGTGTAGTAGCCAACGAGCAAGTGGAACGTCCTTATGTTCTACACAATGGCGGCGCTACAGCAGAATGCCCTGGTAAAAAAAGTCAGCCTTGGTATGTATGTATATGGCCATTTACATAGCGCCTTACAAGAAACTCACGAAGTTTACGTTGCTAAATTATTTTACTGTCGTCAATGCCGTACTTGACATTGATAAGAACACAGTCTACCAATGTCCATCAATCCAGCTTCCATTTAAGAAAAAAAATTTCATCCATTGAACTTCTGTTTAAGCAAACACTATTGTCATCAATCCAACTTCTATTTAACCAAGCATTTTTTCATCAATGCAACATCTACTTACGCAAGAATTACTTTCGTCAATCCCACTTCTATTTAAGCAAGAACAACTTCATCGATCCAGCTTCTATTTAAGCAATTTAATCAACAACTTCATCGATCCAGCTTCTATTGAAGCAAAGACTACGGTTTTACCACAAATCAATCCAACTTCCCTTTTAAAGGCTGACAATATAAAATAATCTGGGGGCATAAATCTACGGTTGCACTGGTCACTTGTATGACTGCCCTGGTTATGCTCTGGCAAACTTAGGCTGCTACAATTTCAGTCTATTTATGGCTCTTAATAGTTGGGGCTTCAATGTGCACTTCTGAACTTTGTAAGGAGGGCATTATCAAATTACAGTTGTATTGTATTGTATTGTATTATTGTATTGTATTACAAAAAAGTCTGGCGCTCTGGTTCTACCCAGTTCTACCTGCATTGAATGGCCAAGAGTTGCCGATAAAACTACGAGAGATAACAGTTTCTCTTAATACCCTCTCATAAGCCCCAAAATGGGGTTATTCCGAAAATGACGGTCATACGCCAGAGATCAGATTAATTTACTGAAGTGTTTACAATGAATTTCAAGCACTGCCAAATGCACTGAAATCAGTGTTGATTGACCATTATATCATGACCACGCTTTATTAAACCGCTGAATAACACAAATGAATTAAAGAAGAATTATACAAACGTTTCCTAGTTATTTATACTCATCAAATTTTTACCATTTTAGTCGGATTTAATAATAAAAAAATACAACGAATTCGACGTAAAATCTCTTCGCACGTAAACAAGATGTGCGTTCGATCTCCAGCAGCTGCTGAGTGGCAATCCGTTGTGCAATATGCCAGCCGCTGTTTACCATTCAAAGCCAGCATGATAGTCGACCAGAGTTACAAGCACCTGTTGGTCTGCAATATTATATAAAATTATGATAATTAGGCATGCATTCTAACAATGGAAATTGTTGATTCAGCCGCAAGCGTTGGACAGTGTGTAAATGACTTACTCTGTCGTCGATTGATTGACGCAGTCGTAAACATTATGAATCTGAATTCGTGCAGAGGTCCTCGCTTAACGTCTAGTGCTCAGAGGGGCCTTAAATGACGTACTTGGCATAATTATGTACTTGGCAGCTGTGATGAAGGATCTCACCTGCTCATTCATTGAAAATAAACAGAATAAAGTCCATCCGGTCGTTTTAGAAATATATTTTATATTTGGTCCTTGCTTCAAGCCTAGACCGCTAGGTCCTCAAAGACAGCGGCCATAGATAGGACCTTTTTCGGTGACCACTGACAAAGGTCTAATAAGGATGCATACCTTCAGGTTTTTGCAATGTTTACTAAATATGAGCATATAATATTGTTTGCCCGTCCTAGGACGGCAAAGTTAAGCGAGCTCGGGCGGGCCACTGAATATCAGTGCCCTCTTTCCCCCACTTCCCGCCATCCCCTTACCCCACTTCCCCTCCCTCCACTTTCACTTTCCCTCCCCGCCCTTTCCTTCCCTTCCCTTCCCTTCCTTCCCTCCCTTCCCTTCCCTTCCCTTCCCTTCCTTCCCTTCCCTTCCTTCCCTTCCCTTCCCTTCCCTTCCTTCCCTTCCTTCCCTTCCCTTCCCTTCCTTCCCTTCCTTCCCTTCCTTCCCTTCCCTTCCCTTCCCTTCCTTCCCTTCCCTTCCCTTCCCTTCCTTCCCTTCCCTTCCCTTCCTTCCCATCCTCCTACCCTTCTAAGCCCTCTCGGGCCTCCCATCCCCCTCGTCATGCAAATTGCAATACCTTAGAGAAAATAGCACATACAAAATGAAAGTCGCGGGCGGCATTTCGGGCAGTCGCGGGCGGCATTTCAGGTCCGTACGCGGCGGCGGCACGCCACTGGGGTTTCATACGTAGGCCCTACTAGCAGAGGCGAAAATCTATACATAACTTTGGGGGACAGAGTACCTACGAGGGCCGGATTTTGGGGGGGGGGGACAGCAGGGCTTAAGTCAAAACTTTGGGGGACTGCCCCCCTGTCCCCCCCCCATGATTTACGCCACTGCCTACTAGGCCTATATACATGGGTCCACATATTGGATCAAGGATAATTTCCAACGAAATGGACCTCCGCCGCCTATCCCTAAACACGGATGAGAAGGTTCTTGACAGGTGTGGCCCTACAGTCTAGAGTAGACCTAGCCTACTTTAGACGGATTCGCCAGTAGGCCTACACCATTTTTGATTCTACTCAAAGCCTGACATGAAGTGCATTTAGTTCAAACACGTAAGCCTACAGTGTTCATTTCCGACTAGACTACTGTGCAATGTCGAAAGGGGTCATAATTGCGTCTTCTTTAGCAATTATCCCATAAAATTGGACAAACATGGGAGTCAAAGCGAAAACTCGACTTCAGTTGACTTATAGAGACTCCACTCACTCCAGGTAGGCCTATGATCGAGTCAGAATTGTTTGGACGCCGCCATCGAATTTGGACAGAATATTATAGTAGACCTATTTTAACGCACCATCCGAGTTAGGACAGTAGGCTAGCCTACAACGATGGTATGTCAAGCTTCACCATATAGGCCTACAGTGATATACTCGCCAACCTAGATGCTTTTGATATTCACATGCAGGAGCGTAGCCAGACTTAAATTCAAGAGGAGGCAATTCCAGGAGTCATCCAGATGTAGTGGGTTTGGTCAATCGAAGTTTCAGCGATAATAAGAAAGCAAGAGGAGGCAACAGACTGCCTCCTCGTGCCTCCATGTTGCTACGCCTATGGGTCTGTTCCCTCATGCGAAGCTGTCTTGCTGGCTCTGCTCCTCATTATCTTAGGGCTTTTTGTACCACAGTATCTTCTCTGCACAGTCGTTCCTCCCTTAGGTCCTCGACCCGTGGTTACTTGCCCAGACAGCCTTCCCCCATCGCTCCCATTGTGAACCACTAGGGGCACCCGTCGGCTTTCTCGAGGCGTCGGCCTAGTGTGGTCGTTCCTCTACTTTGCCATGATTTCAATGACTGTCGCAAAATTCTGTGGGCCTTGGTCTTGCACACGGTGAGCCAGACTTTGCCGACAGTGAGATGAAGGACCAGCATTGGCCCTCGTGTTGCGCAGACTTGTCGAAATTGGGCCGCGTGTCAGAGTCGTGGTGGGAGGTTTGGAGGGGTAATTAAGGCGCAGCGGTGGATTCAATCGGAAAACAAGCGACACCGTTGTAGGCTGAGGAGGTGGATGAGGGAGAGGGTCACGGGAGGGGTGTAGGAGAGGGCGATGGACGGAGATGACCTAAATGCTGCCCTAGCGTTCTACAGCCTATCATATCGCTGAATAATACAAATGGCGGAATTTCAAACAAGGAAACCTGTGTTGGGGTTTTATTGAAAATTTAAATTATAAAACGGTCAGTTGTTGTAATTTATCCGTTTTGGATCGTTCTAGTAGAAGTCGGCATTTGTTACAAGACTTTAGAGGTGAGTGTATATGCACATTATAGCATGCGTATATAATTATGTATATATATAATATATATTCAGTTCCTGACGCCAGCCATTTTGGCTGCGATGGGTACGAATAAATGTCTTCATTTAAACAGTATTTGGCCTATCTATCTAGCGTAGTCTCGGCTTGCCTCTGCTTCTCGTTCCACTTCCATCGAATCGTGCATATTCAACATGTCTTATCACTTTTCAGCAAGATCCTTTCTCGTGTTTGGCTCGTTCTGCTCAGTCACAAATCCATTTTGCTATCAGCCTAAAACTTCACTTTTTCACATTGTTTATCCACCGTAGGCTGTCTCTCAACAGACCGACCTGGATGTTGATATGATGACAACATGGTTTTTGTGTGCCATCGGTTGTTGTCTTGTGCATTATATACAGGCGCTGTAGAAGTTATTAATATTATTAAAATGATAATATAATTTATTTAACTGTATGACTAAGACTGTTTTATGGTGCTGGGAGTTATGTTATTGAATAGTAGTGAATGTCTGCATGTGCCAGTTTTGACATACCTTTTAAACTATCGATATCTTGGTCTGTTAACTGAAAGTATGAAAATAGTAGCAAATTTGTTACCTCACATACATTTAGATAACTTTTGTAGGCTATGTGTTAATGTCTTAGGTTACATTCAAATGGGTGCACAGTAGTCAATACAATACGGTACAGTACAATTGTATTTGATATTACCCTCCTTTCAAAGTTCACAAGTGCGGACATGACCAGACAGCTGAACATTGCTGGCTCTGAGCAGTTAAGTGAAGGACTTGCTCAAGGTCCTTCGACAGTGACCTCTGGCTTGAATAGTCAATCGTTGGCATACTAGGCTGTCAACCTTGAGATTGGGTATTTAAATCCACTCCAGGTTACACAGGTATTGAAATGTCTGTTTTACCTTGCAAGCATATACAATGACTGGACTTCTGGTGGCAAGATGAGGTGGCGAGAACAGATCACCCTCACTCATGGACCTGTACGTTAACATAAAAATTCATGGTTGGTGGGCTTCAGGTCTGATCGTCTTTGTGATATTCACATTTAGGTGATATACAGGCATGTAGCAAGACTGAAATTCAAGAGCAGGCAACTTCACAGACCATTGGCAAAATCCTGGGCATTGTGGTCATTGGTCAATAGAAGTTCCAGTATATAAAAGCAAGAGGAGTGTAGCTACGCTTATGGTGATGTATTATATAGATGTGTGTGTGTGTGTTTTGTGTGCACAAGTCAATGTACTTGATAAATGGTGTTTAATTATATGCACTTATAATTATGCGACTAACAGTGCCTTAATTCTATCATATGAATTTGTGTGTCTGTATCTAAATGCGCAATATAGCAACATAATGCTGTCATGGTTGTGTTTTGTTACGGCGGTGAGCCTGAAGAGGAGCAACGGCCTTATCATTCCACAGAGGAGCGAGGAGTCTTATCATTCCACAGAGGAACAAGGAGCACAGGCCTTATCATTCCACACAGGAACGAGGAGCAACGGCCTTATCCTTCCACACAGGAACGAGGAGCAACGGCCGTATCATTATACAGAGGAACAGGGAGTAACAGCCTTATCATTCCACAGAGGAACGAGGAGTAACAGCCTTTTCATTCCACAGAGGAACGAGGAGCAACGGCCTTATCATTCTACAGAGGAACGAGGAGCAGCGGCCGTATCATTCCACAGAGGAACGGGGAGTAACGGCCTTATCATTCCACAGAGGAACGAGGAGCAACGACCTTATCATTCCACAGAGGAACGAGGAGCAACGACCTTATCATTCTACAGAGGAACGAGGAGCGGCGGCCGTATCATTCCACAGAGTAACGGCCTTATCATTCCACAGAGGAACGAGGATCAACAATGAAGCATCAAAGCCTTATCATTCAACCAGCAACGAGTCTACCATTCCACACTGAGTGGCATCATTAGTTTAAACTGCAGCAGACCTGTAGACGTCATCTCTTGCCTTAGTATTTATTAAATTTAGATTATGCTTCAGTGGGGAACTATATTTATTACTTGTTTGCTAAAGTAATTGTTTACTGCAGCCAATAATCAGAGGAATCCTATAACCAAAGGCTCTCTCTGAGGAAGCCTAATGTAGTGTAGAATAACGGTAAAGTATTGGCTAATATATTCATGTATAATTTAATTTTAATGTATTTTAATTGTGCATAGACAGTCGTATGTAGGCACTAAGTGTGACATATATTTCTTACTACTAGTTGTATGGTGAAATTATTAGATATTTAAGATGTTTAGTGTTTAAATACTTTAACTTTATTTTGCTATGATAGCAATAGAATGCACTGGTTTTCATTCTTTTGGGTTTCATTATTTTTAATATTAATTGCATATTTATGTGAATATGTTTGAAGTGGAATAGTAAAGCCATGTTTTAGCACTTTAACGGCAAGAGTGTACTAAAAGTGACTGGGAATCAATACAGCTCATTGTTAAAGTGTTAAATATAGCAATATGGAGCATATGGCTTCAAATTGTAACATGTCATAACCAGGGCAGATATCCATTTCAAGAGTTCTGCTTCTTCTGTCATATCTCGTATCAACGAAGCTATATTAAGTACATTGACCATACACTGAATATTGGACATTGAACGCTAGGATTGGCCATCTGCCTTCTTAAGAAAATGAAGCCGCTAGCACTTCATACCCTAATATTTTACTGAATATGAACTGCATATCTACTAAATTACTATTTGGACATGCCTCTGGACCAGTAGGGATGTATGTGGGTCTGTATGCATGCATGTATGTATGTATGTATGTATGTACATATTTATATGTATGTATGTATGCAACAGGACACAAGAGTTATGCATTACTGCATATTGGCCCATCACACCAGCCAAAGGATAACAACAGACAAAGGTTAGCTTTATGTCACCTGCCATGGGTCAGAGAATTTTCAACTCCAATTTTAAAATGTCCACGAGACAGGACATAGGATAGGAAAAAGCTAATATTATTTCTATATCAATGTTAATATATTATAAGTAGAAGAAGAAGAGCAGTCCCGTATGCTAAACCTGAGGCAGCCATGGGTATGAAGTCGTAGTGATTTCATTTTCTTGGCCTCTGCTTATGAGATCAGGTGACCAGTCCTCTGCTTTGCCGTTTGTTATTCCCACTGATAGTTTAAGGTCAGTGTGCTTATTATAGTTTAGTTGGTTAGAGGGTACAAGAGAAGCAGAAATCTCAAAACGGATATGTCGTGTTGGTGACACGTTACAAATTGAAGTCATGTGTTCCACATTGTTATATTTAACACTTTAACAATGATCTGCATTGGTTCCCAGTCACTTTTAGTACACACTCATAGTTAATGGGTTAACTGTCCTACTATTGTTTTTTATTCTTTGCAATACAATGAACGATGTTTTACTTCAATATAATTATTTTCTTAGAAATATGCAAATAATATGTGAAGGTAATTAGAGTGAAGTTTAATTTAAATAAATAATTAACTTGTTATTATTCTGAACTGTTTTAGTATTAGCTGCTCTGCTGTTTGTAAATGTTTCTATTATGGTAGTTGGTTTTATCTGCAATAGATTTACATAAAACTGAAATAACTATAATTTAGAACTAGCCGAAATGTTCCTCTGTTGTTTGTCATTCTCTCTGATACGATGCATGGTGTTAACTTCAATATAATTATTTCAATAGAAATGTGATAATATGTTAGAGTGAAGTTGAAGCGATATTCTTATACAGAACTGGTTTAATATTAACTGTTCCACTTATTGTAATTTTTGTGATTTAATGGATAGTTTGATGCAATATAATCATTTCCACGAAACTCTGAAATCATTATAATTCAGAACTGGTTCAACTTTTCCATTGTTTGTTTTTCTTTGTAATATATTGAATCGTGTAAACTTCAACGTAATTATTGCCATAGAACTGGAAGTTTTTTCTATGTCATGCATTAGCTACATTGATAGCTGTTCAATCCAATCTCAATAGTGCATTAGTCTGGGTGGAATTGTACATATAAAAGACATATAAAAATTCATCTGACAATCCATTAATTACAACTACATTCATAGAGCCCACAGTGTGGGCAAACTGTGTGCACAATCGTAGGACCCACTGTGATATAGTGTGGGCAAACTCTGTGCACAATCGTAGGACCCACTGTGATATAGTGTGGGCAAACTGTGTGCACAATCGTAGGTCCCACAGTGACATAGTCTGGGCAAACTGTAGGTAAAATCGTAGGTCCAGCACCTGGCGATGATTTGCCACTGGCGGTACTATAAACGCCGACGCTGGGTGCAGTGACATCTTGCCCGCGCCGGTCTCCCCTGGGCCTTCCACCTAAACCCTTAGAGCGCAGCCTGCGCACCGCTTAGGGCTTGATGAGGTAAGACGATAAATGCCGGCCCCGCAGGGGTCCGCCCTTGCGTTCCCTCACGGGTCCACAAGTGCTGGCCTGTGAAGTATGGACGGGCGTTGCCCGTCCTCCGACCCTCTGGGCTGGCGATGATAATGCGCTGTGGGCAATCAAAATCGGCACCCCGTGGGCCCTGCAAAACGTGGCTGTCTGGGTGGTTGTCCCGCGGGTGCGTACTTCTACGGCCCAGTCTATGAGTTTCGCTATTGTTGGTCCCAATAGCTGGAACCATGCAGTTACCTCAGTCCCTCAGGACTGACCTTTTTCTCTATTTCTTTTGACCAGTTCCGCCAGCGCCTGAAAACCTCTCTTTACCAGTGAAGACGGGAGCGCCTCTGTTTTTGAATGACGCTATATAAATGCTCGATTACGATTACGATTACATCGTAGTTGAACGAGCGGCAAAGCAGTCACTCGGAGAAATGGAACTAAATGATTGGCTACAAGATGCACGTGATCAACATCGGTGCTGTGATTGGATAGGCCTACTGATTGTTAACGTCATCTTGTGCAACAAACGCTATAATGATGACGTAAAATCCTTGGCCATTGCAAAGCAGACTTCAAAGCCAAGACGTGAAGTGAAGACAGGAGGTATTTAATTTCAGATAATAATTATTCTGCTTTATATTTCTATGAGAGAATACGATAAGCACAGAACTGAGAGAACACTTTAAAACACAGAACTGAACATTAGCGTGCATAGCCTATTATTTTAAACTTAACTTTTTCGTTGGTTTTGGTCTTATGATTATTTAAAGTTGAAGGGGCCAGGGGGTTTTCAGGAAATCAACATGTGAAAAAGAAATCCACATCGAAATTCGACTTCAGCATGGCCAGCACGAAAGCAAAGCCAACCAACTTCAAAGCCAAGATGTGAAGTGAAGATATTACGAGGTATTTAAATTCAGGTTCTTTATAAGAGAACACTTTAAAAGACAGGACTGAACTTTATCAAAGATAGTACTGAACATTTACTTGCATATTTAAACTGAACTTTTAATTGGTTTGAACTTATGGTAATTTGAAGTTGACGAGGGGTGGGGGTTTTAGCAAATAAAATTAAATGAAAAGTCCAGATCGAAAGTCAACCGTAGTATGGCCAACATGAAAGCAAAGCAACGCCAACTTCAAACGCCAACTTCAACTTCAAGCGCCAACGCCAACTTCAACTTCAAACGCCAACTTCAACTTCAAACGCCAACGTCAACTTCAACTTCAAACGCCAACGCCAACTTCAACTTCAAACGCCAACTTCAACTTCAAACGCAAACGCCAACGCCAACTTCAAACGCCAACGCCAACTTCAAACGCCAACTTCAACTTCAAACGCCAACTTCAACTTCAAACGCCAACGCCAACTTCAAACGCCAACGCCAACTTCAACTTCAAACGCCAACGCCAACGCCAACTTCAAACGCCAACTTCAACTTCAAAAACGCCAACTTCAACTTCAAACGCCAACTTCAACTTCAAACGCCAACGCCAACTTCAACTTCAAAGCCAAGATGTGAAGTGAAGATACGAGGTACCATATTTAAATTCAGATTCTTTATTAGAGAACACTTTAAAAGACAGGACTGAACTTTATCAAAGATAGTACTGAACATTTACTTGCATATTTAAACTGAACTTTTAATTGGTTTGAACTTATGGTAATTTGAAGTTGACGAGGGGTGGGGTTTTAGCAAATAAAATTAAATGAAAAGTCCAGATCGAAAGTCAACCGTAGTATGGCCAACATGAAAGCAAAGCAACGCCAACTTCAAACGCCAACTTCAACTTCAACGCGCCAAACGCCAACTTCAACTTCAAACGCCAACTTCAACTTCAAACGCCAATGCCAACTTCAACTTCAAATGCCAACGCCAACTTCAACTTCAAACGCCAACGCCAACCAAACGCCAACTTCAACTTCAAACGCCAACTTCAACTTCAAACGCCAACGCCAACTTCAACTTCAAACGCCAACGTCAACTTCAAACGCCAACGCCAACTTCAAACGCCAACTTCAAACGTCAACTTCAAACGCCAACGCCAACTTCAAACTTCAAACGCCAACTTCAACTTCAAACGCCAACGCCAACTTCAAACGCCAAACTTCAACTTCAAACGCCAACGCCAACTTCAACTTCAAACGCCAACGCCAACGCAAACGCCAACGCCAACTTCAACTTCAAACGCCAACTTCAACTTCAAACGCCAACGCCAACTTCAACTTCAAACGCCAACGTCAACTTCAAACGCCAACGCCAACTTCAAACGCCAACTTCAACTTCCAACGCCAACGCCAACTTCAAACGCCAACGCCAACTTCAACTTCAAACGCCAACGCCAACTTCAAACGCCAACGCCAACTTCAAACGCCAACGCCAACTTCAAACGCCAACTTCATCTTCAAACGCCAACGCCAACTTCAACTTCAAACGCCAACGCCAACTTCAACTTCAAAGCCAAGATGTGAAGTGAAGATACGAGGTACCATATTTAAATTCAGATTCTTTATTAGAGAACACTTTAAAAGACAGGACTGAACTTTATCAAAGATAGTACTGAACATTTACTTGCATATTTAAACTGAACTTTTAATTGGTTTGAACTTATGGTAATTTGAAGTTGACGAGGGGTGGGGGTTTTAGCAAATAAAATTAAATGAAAAGTCCAGATCGAAAGTCAACCGTAGTATGGCCAACATGAAAGCAAAGCAACGCCAACTTCAAACGCCAACTTCAACTTCAAGCGCCAACGCCAACTTCAACTTCAAACGCCAACTTCAACTTCAAACGCCAACTTCAACTTCAAACGCCAACGCCAACTTCAACTTCAAACGCCAACGCCAACTTCAACTTCAAACGCCAACTTCAACTTCAAACGCCAACGCCAACGCCAACTTCAAACGCCAACGCCAACTTCAAACGCCAACCAACGCCAACGCCAACTTCAAACGCCAACTTCAACTTCAAACGCCAACTTCAACTTCAAACGCCAACGCACGCCAACGCCAACTTCTTCAAACGCCTTCAAACGCCAACGCCAACTTCAACTTCAAAGCCAAGATGTGAAGTGAAGATACGAGGTACCATATTTAAATTCAGATTCTTTATTAGAGAACACTTTAAAAGACAGGACTGAACTTTATCAAAGATAGTACTGAACATTTACTTGCATATTTAAACTGAACTTTTAATTGGTTTGAACTTATGGTAATTTGAAGTTGACGAGGGGTGGGGGTTTTAGCAAATAAAATTAAATGAAAAGTCCAGATCGAAAGTCAACCGTAGTATGGCCAACATGAAAGCAAAGCAACGCCAACTTCAAACGCCAACTTCAACTTCAAACGCCAACTTCAACTTCAAACTTCAAATGCCAACTTCAACTTCAAACGCCATGCCAACGCCAACTTCAACTTCAAACGCCAACAACTTCAACTTCAAACGCCAACGCCAACTTCAAACGCCAACGCTTACTACAAACGCCAAACGCCAACTTCAACTTCAAGCGCCAACTTCAACTTCAAACGCCAACGTCAACTTCAACTTCAAACGCCAACGCCAACTTCAAACGCCAACGCCAACTTCAACTTCAAACGCCAACGCCAACTTCAAACGCCAATGCCAACTTCAAACGCCAACGCCAACTTCAACTTCAAACGCCAACGTTTTCAACGCCAACTTCAAACGCCAACGAAATTCAACTTCAACCGCAAACGCCAACGCCAACTTCAAAGCCAAGATGTGAAGTGAAGATACGAGGTACCATATTTAAATTCAGATTCTTTATAAGAGAACACTTTAAAAGACAGGACTGAACTTTATCAAAGATAGTACTGAACATTTACTTGCATATTTAAACTGAACTTTTAATTGGTTTGAACTTATGGTAATTTGAAGTTGACGAGGGGTGGGGGTTTTAGCAAATAAAATTAAATGAAAAGTCCAGATCGAAAGTCAACCGTAGTATGGCCAACATGAAAGCAAAGCAACGCCAACTTCAAACGCCAACTTCAACTTCAAAACGCCAACTTCAACTTCAAACGCCAACTTCAACTTCAAACGCCAACGCCAACTTCAACTTCAAACGCCAACGCCAACTTCAACTTCAAACGCCAACTTCAACTTCAAACGCCAACGCCAACTTCAACTTCAAACGCCAACTTCAACTTCAACTTGAAACGCCAACGCCAACTTCAACTTCAAAACGCCAACTTCAAACGCCAACGCCAACTTCAAACGCCAACGCCAACTTCAACTTCAAACGCCAACGCCAACTTCAACTTCAAACGCCAAACGCCAACTTCAACTTCAAACGCCAACGCCAACGCCAACTTCAAACGCCAATGCCAACTTCAAACGCCAACTTCAACTTCAAACGCCAACTTCAACTTCAAACGCCAACTTCAACTTCAAACGCCAACGCCAACTTCAAACTCCAACGCCAACTTCAACTTGCAAACGCCAACGCCAACTTCAACTTCAAACGCTTCAACTTCAAATGCAACGAATTTCAAAGCCAAGATGTGAAGTGAAGATACGAGGTATCATATTTAAATTCAGATTCTTTATTAGAGAACACTTTAAAAGACAGGACTGAACTTTATCAAAGATAGTACTGAACATTTACTTGCATATTTAAACTGAACTTTTAATTGGTTTGAACTTATGGTAATTTGAAGTTGACGAGGGGTGGGGTTTTAGCAAATAAAATTAAATGAAAAGTCCAGATCGAAAGTCAACCGTAGTATGGCCAACATGAAAGCAAAGCAACGCCAACTTCAAACGCCAACTTCAACTTCAACTTCAACTTCGCCAACGCCAACTTCAACTTCCAACGCCAACTTCAACTTCAAACGCCAACGCCAACTTCAACTTCAAACGCCAACTTCAACTCAAACGCAAACGCCAACGCCAACCAACTTCAAACGCCAACGCCAACTTCAACTTCAAACGCCAACGCCAACTTCAACTTCAAACGCCAACGCCAACTTCAAACGCCAACTTCAACTTCAAAGTCAAGATGTGAAGTGAAGACACGAGGTATTCTAAAGATTCTTCTACTTTATAGTACCTATAGGCCTGTGAGAGAACACTTTAAAACACAGAACTGAACATTAGCTCGTAGTATATTTAAACTTAGCTTTTGTTTGAGAAAGGTGATAACCAAATGCATCACTGTTTCTCTTGTGTGTTAGTTTAGGCGCATTTGGGTAGTTCATTCATCTACAGCCATTTAATTTTGAGGCCATTTCATTTATTTTATATTTTATTTAGTTTTCAAGGGGTTGGGCTTGGTCTTCTATGTCCTTACAACCTGTCTACGCTTTGTGCTAAATGAGCTTTGCTTTTTCTCTGTTTCTTGCTTGTTTCACCACATGTGCTTCATATTGTTGTATTGTATTGTATTTAAGCATTTGTAAAGCGCCTCTAGTAGGGTGAACCGTTCAGAAGCGCTCCCAGTGCGCTAGGTCCCGCGAAAAGAAGCAGGTTTTGAGAAAAGCGAAGGAAGAAGAGAGACTGCTAGATAGAATTGTAGAGCGAACAGAAGGAGAAAGCGCGTTCCAAAGAGAGGGACCAATTGAAGCAAAGCAACGAGATTGAGCCATAGCAGTTCTAGTACGGGGAACCAAGAGGTCAGTCAAGTCTATTGGAGGAACGAAGTGGACGGTGGGAGGAAGCTGAATGAGGCCGAAGTATTACGCCAACCAGATATTTCGGGGCAAGACCCTTCTGAGCCTTGAAGGTCAGAGTGAGGATTTTAAATTGTATGCGAGCAGCGAGAGGGAGCCAATGAAGTTCATCAAACATAAAGTTCGAGATGCGAGACTATCGGGGAAGGCGGGCTATCAGTCTAGCAGCTGTGTTGAGCACCGACTGAAGAGGAGAGAGACGAACGTTAGGATGCTTTTCTTGTTTTACTTGTTCCGTATTGAGGGGCCTTTCTGCTTAGCATGTTGTCTGTT
The DNA here is from genome assembly GCA_020284085.1 of Aporrectodea caliginosa. Taxonomy (NCBI): domain Eukaryota; kingdom Metazoa; phylum Annelida; class Clitellata; order Crassiclitellata; family Lumbricidae; genus Aporrectodea; species Aporrectodea caliginosa. Next base: position 320,576 of record JACEVL010001855.1, read on the forward strand.
TCTGCCGTCCCTTCATTTCTCACCTTCAGTTTTGTCTTTCTTCCCATATCGATTTCCTTATATGTCTTCGTTGCTGCTCGGATATTCTTCTTCTTTTGATGCTTTGCCTTGTTGCTGGTCAAGGAATCCAACATTGCGATTTATCTCCAGAGCCTAGTCTTTTGTGTTTTCTTGACCCCTGGTGTTCAATGTCATAACTACTGTCACTTTCGCTGTTTGTCTTTTGAACTATCAGAAAATTTCAAAATTCAAAATTAGAATTTCATGAAATTTGGAATTTGGGGTGCTTGCTCGGGGTGATTATGCTGAAATTAGTTGCTTCAAGGCTGTAGATGAATGAACTACGGAGACCTTTGCCAACACCTCCTCGTGGTGGTCTCTGGGCGTGCAGTTGGCTGTTGGCTAGCTGCATGGCGAAGATTAACAATAATAATAATAATAATAATAATAATAATAATAATAATAATAATAATAATAATAATAATAATAATAATGGCGAGAACGCCAGAGGACTCCACGGTCTTACCTGCAGAAAACACGCTGGCAGGCAACAACGGCACAAATGCTGAACGACATCATATGGAGATCGTTTGGAAGAGCGAACATCCCTTCTCAGAAAGAACCGTTGGGTCTCACCAGAGAAGACGGCAAACGACCAACGGCGTAACACTTATTCCATGGTCACGCGGAAGGTAACTTGGGACGTGACCGTTTCTGACAATTTGCAAAGTCACATCTGGCAACAACATCGACAGAAGCGGGTGAGGCCGCAAACCGGGCAGCCGCCGCCAAGACATTAAAATACGCCACAATCACCAGAACGCATGCTTTTGTGGCGGTTGCATTGGAGTCCAGCGGTTCCTGGAGTTCTGAAGGACTGAATTTTGTGCTTGATTTGGGACGAAGGATAACCGATGCAACCCATGACACGCAAGAGACAAGCTACCTTTTCCAAAGACTCTCGGTAGCTCTCCAACGCGGAAACGCCATCTGCTTTTCGTCGACATTACCATGCTAGATTGTTAATAATAATAATAATAATAATAATAATAATAATAATAATAATAATAATAATAATAATAATAATAATAATAATAATAATAATAATAATAATAATAATAATAATAATAATAATAATAATAATGGCGCATTCTTTACATGGTCTGGAAGACTGTTCCATGCAGTGGGTCCTGCGACAGAGAAGGAACATTCGCCAAACCTCGTAGAAGACCGCGGGACCTGTAGCAGATTTTTTATGAGGATCGTAGCCGACTTCTGTTCCGGTTGTCTGCTACCCGAATGCAGAAGTCTGACATGTAGTCTGTCTATCGTAGTGAGAACGTTCATTCGCCAGGTGGCGACTACTATCGACACTTTCATGCAGGCAAAAAATTGTCATTTGCGGAATAATTCTCGTCTGTTTGAACGTCGGCCATGTCTGAGTCCTGTAGTGGCGTTGACTGTTAGAAGCGGGAAGATACCCCCACCCAATTGTTAAGAACAATGTTGAGATCGATGCCACTGCACTCTGGCCTATAGTTACTGTAGCTATGGATCTCAGCTAACCAATTAATTGAAAAATGAGCAGAGTCGAGCGAGGCCAATCACAGGTCATACGGTCTCAATAGAAAAACGTGTAGGCCCTAGGGTTGGTTTACATTTTTGCATGTCTCTGTGAGCTGATATACAGGTCTACTGCAGCATCCTTAATAATGATTTTTGTACTAATGCTACCCTGAAATCGTAATTCCTCTATATAATAGAATGCAATGGTAATAATAATAATGATATTAACAACTAGCAAAATTAAAATTACAAATGCATATTTTTTATTTTTTATTTTGATTATTTGCCACCAGATCAGCAGTTGCATCATAAAAATCAAATAAGCAACTGTGGAGGGCAATGAACGTGCCTATATAGCCTACAGGCCTACTTATACAATAATGTTAAAAGAATAGCCTACAGAAAATTATATAATAGGCTATAAACTACAGTAGTGTCAATCGGCAAATTTTATATAATGAGGAAAAATAATTGGAAATTTTGGCTAATTATTTATTAAAACATTGTAATATAGGAATATTATCAATTAAAATTAGGTTAGCAATTAAAAATATAAATATATGGAAATATAGGCCTACTCATAAATGAAATAATAATATAAAAAAAACAGTAACAAATACGCAAGCATTTCAGCACTTTGTGAACATCCCAACTAGATCAGAACTTTCCTTTCTTGGCTTTCAAACTACGAACTTGTGAATCACTTCATCGAAATCAATGTCTTTCGGCAACTCACTTTCAATTGATAATATTGCAAGATCGGAAAGCCTTGACTGTCCCATGGTAGATCTTAAATAGTTCTTTATGTGTAAGCTTTGAAATGCTTCTCTCACATAAAGCCAAAGATCGTCATAAATAATTTTAGGCTTAGTGAAAGGGCTGGAAGAGATTCCATGAAGTCCCATTCAGCTATGAATGTCAAAACGTCTAGTATTGCCCAATCTTTGGCTTCTTCCTAGGTTCTTCTTCTCAAGTTCTCAGCCTTGGTATTTCTATTAAAAGTGCACTCTCAGAAACTTCATCATAGAAAGTGGTCAATTTTTTAATGGACACCTTCAACTCTTCTTCAGTGGCAGATATCAGACCATTCACTTGAACAGTCTCACACGTCATGGCTGCTACTTCTTTGATGGCTTGTTCGATTGAATGCTCCACTAGGCGACTGTCACACTGTGCTCCTCGTTTAGAGAAAGTACTATGCCTTTAGCTTTTCACCACGTTGAAGCGTTATTGTAATTGGGTAGTATTGACGGCACTGACCGGAGCGCGTTAGAAGGCTCTAACATGTAAATTTGTATAGAATTTCAGCTTTAGAAACATTGATACAATGAATGTAGGCTGGGCTTACGACAAATGTTTTTGTTATTGTCCGTTATTGTTAATTTAAAAATAAATAAATTTCTGTTGAAACTCTGAACAAAATTTGTTTGACAGTCATTTTGGTGTCACCCCTACGATGGTGACACTGACACCCGGTGAGGTCCGCACAGGTCGCACCCCCCTCAATAGCCAAAACGTGTAGGCCCTACATTTACATTTTTGCATGTCTCTGTGAGCTGATATACAGGTCTTTACTGATTTGAGTATATGGCTGATAGGCCTATAGCATTCTTCATTTAGCATTTTACTTCGCAACTGTTACTTTAGTTGCTGTTTAACGGCTCTGTGTCATAACAAAGATGATTAGCGTCGCCCTCCTCCTTTATCCAGGTTGGGACTGACACTGCCAGAGTACGAGCAGTGGCGGAGTTTCATTGCAACTGTGAAAGGTGCGTCTATATGATATAGTGAGAGAAGTGTTCGAGATCTAGGTGTGGGACTATGGGTTTCGGACCTATACGAGACATAAGAATATAGTTGGCTATGACTACCGTACAACAATCGCTACAGCGCACGTACATGTAGCTCTAAATTTACGCCTTAAATATGGCTGGCCACTGCATGGCGTCGATCTGTCCAGAGTCGGACTGGGGCCATTTTGGGGCATTGCCATTAAATTCAATCATACAAGGACCCAGAAAAATAGAAGTATTGAACAGATAGATTGATTGTGCGACATCATTGTCAATGGTAGGCCTAATACTGATCGCTTTGAGAGTTTGCACAGGCAGCATAGCCTATTTAGAATATTTGTGTATTGACGTATTATTAATTGCTTTCTGCCCTAGGGCCCGCGCTGAAACCGGAGGGGTCCATGTGCCATGCAGGCACGTAGCCATGCAGACTTAAATTCAAGAGGAGGCAACTTCACAGACCATTGGCAAAATCCTGGTCATTGGGTTCATTGGTCAATCGAATTTCCAGTATAGGCCTTATACAAAAGTAAGAGGAGGCAATTAACTGCCTCCTCGTGCTTCAATGTAGCTACGCCTATGGTCACATGCATGCAGTCTCTACTCTATATAGACCTAGTGTTACGCTACTTAACACTGAAAAGTGTCAAAGGCTCCTTTTGCCTTCGAATCGCTGCGATGGTTTTTACTTGTTGCCTATAGACCAAACCAGACATGCACATGCAGGTCCTTCTTTCTGCTCCACTTTTGACTTGTCCTATAGCAGTATAGCTAGAGTGCGACTGTATTATCTCTTGTGGCTCTCCAGTATATTGGGATTGTCTGCCTGCAGTGCAGTTGTGCATGTCAAACCCTTGTCTTCTAGACTTTATTTTGTAAAACTTGGCGCCGTGGTACTTTCAAAGAGTTCTCTAAATTGAGGACTGAGTGGCAACTCGGTCTAATCGTAGGCCTACGCGCAAGCGCCGCGGTGTAGGCCTATGGTTGTGCAGTTAATACGCTTTATTTTGTAGGTCTACTCATGTTCAATAGTTTTATTTATCTCCTACATGTTAATTAGTTTTATTTCTTACTTATTTTGATTAGTTTTCTTACCTATGTGGATTAGTTTTTTTAACCTGTACGTGTTGACAAGTTTAATTTCTTACCTATGATGATTATAGTTTTGTTACCTATGTTAATTAGTTTTATTTTTGAACTATGTTGATTAGTCGAGAAGCGCACAGAGGTAGTGAAGTGTGACTCTCTACTGAAAACGTGATTTCTTGATTTCTTACATCGTATGCAAAAATTAGTTAAAACTAGTTTTGCTACCCAAATGCAGCATGCAGCCGCACAATACAGTCTGTGTCAGGCAGAAAATAGGAAGGCGACAAGCGTGTGTGTGTGTCAGCAGTGTGTGTGTGTGTGTGTGTGTGTGTGTGTGTGTGTGTGTGTGTGTGTGTGTGTGTGTGTGTGTGTGTGTGTGTGTGTGTGTGTGTGTGTGTGTCTAAGTCTAAGACATGCTCTTTGTCGTCTTTGAGTGGAGTTCCTACAATAAAATTAATGCTACTCAAATAATCGTTCGTTGGACCCAAATTGTGCCGCTATAGTGGCAACTGGCGGCGCAGCTATGGCCCTAATGTGGACCCAAAGGACGCGCCTGTTTGTGGTACGATTATTATAATAGAGCCGTTTCTCGTAGGCCCTGTACATTTGATCTAGTGATCATCATGTCCAATACAACAACTGATGCTCTCGCCTGTGTAGATGTTATTAGAGGCTTATACGCTTGGCGGGGTGTCTTAAACCGTCGGATAAGCCATTTTAGCCCAACTGTTAAAATAGTCGCTAGATGACGCTACTAGTAGGCTTCGCAGGCGGCAACGGCCGCGAAGGCAAGTGCTGCTGCGAGCGAGAGATTTGAGAGTCGTTTTCTGCATCGATGATCCATGATAAGCGCCAATAAAAACTATTTTTACACGATGGTCTTAAACACAGGTAGTAGGCACTAATTTTATTACGAAGCTTATTTACACGCAGCTGGTTCCGATGTATATTCAAGTGTCGAAAAGTTAACGAAAATACGCCTCTATAATAGCTGCACGCTTTTATTGTATGGGCCTGTGCAGCGTATAGGCCTTCTGGCTCCATCCTGCAGCGTCGTCGTGTTTGCCAGTATAAGTCTGGACGTAGGCCTGTCTAGATGTTATTAGAGGTTTATACGCTTGGTGTGTGCGTGCGCGTGAGTTTATAAAGAAATGCGAACGAGAGAGACAACGGAATGGCAGTCCGATTGCGTTTATATAGATGACGAACTGTTGTTTACTTTGCGCGGTTGTGCAGTTGATAGAAGCAGTTGCACGTCGCACGTCTGACGATTTAATTTCGACAGTTGCACACCATATAATAGACAGGCAGCTGCTGCTGTAGCAACTGTGCGGAGGACCCTGTGTCGTATTTGGCAGCATTCGTAAATAGCAGTTGCTATATACAGCATGTATGAAACTGGCATTGTGATACGAATCCATTATCCATAGCATAAGCAGAACGATAATATCACGTTGCAATTGATCATGCTTATTGCCTGCAGCGCAGTATATAGAAGCTGAAGAGAGGATATGATGCATGCTGGACGGTCGCGGCTATAGTGATGAACAATGCCATGCAGCTAATAAATTCACCTGTAAAAGACAATAGCAATTGCTGTTGGGATTTCTCGACATATGCAAGATGGTAGAAGCTGATGTCATCGCGATATCTCTTGCAAGACAGTAACCGTTGGTCATGCTAAGAAATTCGAGAAACTATAGCTTTCACTTTTAGCGAATTCTGACTTTCGTGTGTTTGGATTATTTTGATCAGACTATACAGCAGAAGGTATTAGTTCATCGGGAAACTGTTTTAGCCTGCAGAAGTTAGGTCTGTATAGCTTGTAGGCTGCTCTGTAATGTGCATATATGAGTACGCGTACACGCAGTTAAACTCTCCCGTGACGGATCGTATACGTATCTAGATGGACAGACAGTGCTACATAGCAATTCATGGATTGAACTATGGTTATATGCGGCTATTCTAAGCACTAAGAAATCGATCGATCGATTGATTGGTTAATTGATTGATTGGCATGAATAATTGTGATCGTCGTCGTGGTCATCAGCGATTGACCTGCAGCCGGTCAAGCGGCGCTGGATGTCCAGTCATGCTGACCAATGTTGCAGCCGGAGCTGGAAGGTTGGTCATCTCGATTGCATTGTTTCTCGTCAGCAGCGTTACAGGTAACTATCTATATATTTTGATCTATAGTTTGTGTATAGTAGACTTAAAAAGTATTACCGTCGTATATAGATTTTATCCCAGATCAAAATACTTGCATATTAATATGTGAATCTCAATTGAATTTTCATAGACACGGACGCGCGGCACGCACACACACACACACACACACACACCACACACACACACCACACCATAGAACGAGAATTCGTGACTTCAGGTTTTAATATTCGTAAATATTCGTGAATATTAGGACATTTTAATATTCGTAAATATTCGTAAATATTTGTTGATGACGTTACTGTTTCCGCTTTTTTACGAACTAATTTAAGAATAGTAATGTAAGAATATGTGCAGTGGTTTTGCGGCGCTGTACTTAGAGCCTCCCTACTCTTGAAGAACTCTGTAAAAAGCCGACCATGACTCTCTCTGTCTCTCTCTGTCTCTATCTGTCTGCCTGTCTGTCTGTCTCTCTGATCTCTCCTCTGTGTCGGTCTGTCTCTGTCTGTCTCTCTACGATTTCTCTCCCTCTCGGACAGAGAGGGAAAGAAATCGTACGATCTCTCTCCCTCTCTGTCCGGTCTGTCTCTCACTGTATGTCTCTACGATTGCTCTCCTCTCTATCCGTCTGTCTCGATCTGTTTCTCTCTCAGCGGTGAAACCCACACGCTCGGTAAATATATCATTTAAGCTATGTTTGGATGACTGATGTTCCGAAGTTCCATTGATGCGTTTAATTTGATTAATTATACGCCAGGTTAGGCTGAGGGCTAGATCCTCCCACTCAGTTTAGGAATCTTGGGAATTAGAGAGATCTGGGTCATACAATCGTACAGACGGTACTGGCATCGTTCGTTTGGGCGCCAACAATTTTGAATTCCGTATGAGACTTCAAACAATAGACTAAGTGAATACTGATATAAGATGAGTAGCTGTAACAAGTAACTGTTCTTGTTCTAGCTCTAATACCTAGTTTGTGCACTGAATTTTTTACTAGGACCTACTAATTTCCGGATTTTGAAGAATTAAAAAAAACAAAAAATTTAATATTCGTTGACCAGTTTAATATTCGTCAATATTCATAAATTTCTAAAAATCTTAATATTCGTAATATGCGCATACTCGTTCTATGCACCACACCACAAACAAATGCATATATATGCACATGTATGTGTATTGTATTGTGTATGTTATAAATTTATGTACATATTATGCATGTTCAATACAGATTAAAAATCGCAGAAGAAGTATGTATACAGATTGCGAAGCACATGTTTTACAGGAACGGACATATATACATATATACATATATATATATATAGACATATATATAGTCATATATATATATATATACTGACCTACATATCTGTGTATATATCCTTGGACATATTGCGTGGATGTGTTTATAAACCTAGGCTTTGAGTCTTAGATGTTAAAGAGCCTTATATATATTATGCGATATGTATGTAAGTCTTCTTGTGTGCGCAAGTATGCTCCTCAATATGCTACTGATTGCGTGTGATTTTTTGCCTGCTTGAGTATCTGCCAATCACGGATACTAGAAGTGGAAGCATGGATTTTTGTTTGAACGTCGGCCATGTCTGAGTCCTGTAGTGGCGTTGACTGTTAGAAGCGGGAAGATACCCCCACCTAATTGTTAAGAACAATGTTGAGATCGATATGCTGCACTATATAGTTACTGTAGCTATGGATCTCAGCTAACCAATTAATTGAAAAATAAGAGTCGAGCGAGGTCAATCACAGGTCATACGGTCTCAATACAAAAACGTGTAGGCCCTACATTTACATTTTTGCATGTCTCTGTGAGCTGATATACAGGTCTTTACTGATTTGAGTATATGGCTGATAGGCCTATAGCATTCTTCATTTAGCATTTTACTTCGCAACTGTTAGTTTAGTTGCTGTTTAACGGCTCTGTGTCATAGAATCATACTCTGAATGATTAGCGTCGCCTCTACTCCTTCCAGGTTGGGACTGACACTGCCAGAGTACGAGCAGTGGCGGAGTTTCATTGCAACTGTGAAAGGTGTGTCTATATGATATAGTGAGAGAAGTGTTCGAGATCTATAGGTGTGGGACTATGGGTTTCGGACCTATACGAGACATAAGAATATAGTTGGCTATGACTACCGTGCAACAATCGCTACAGCGTCCGTACGGCCACTGCATGGCGTCGATCTGTCCAGAGTCGGACTGGGGCCATTTTGGGGCATTGCCATTAAATTCAATCATACAAGGACCCAGAAAAATAGAAGTATTGAACAGATAGATTGATTGTGCGACATCATTGTCAATGGTAGGCCTAATACTGATCGCTTTGAGAGTTTGCACAGGCAGCATAGCCTATTTAGAATATTTGTGTATTGACGTATTATTAATTGCTTGCTGCCCTATAGGGCCAGGGCTGAAACAGGAGGGGTCCATGTGCCATGCAGGCACGTAGGCCATGCAGACTTAAATTCAAGAGGAGGCAACTTCACAGACCATTGGCAAAATCTGGTCATTGGTTCATTGGTCAATCGAATTTCCAGTATATACAAAAGTAAGAGGAGGCAACTGCCTCCTCGTGCTTCAATGTAGCTACGCCTATGGTCACATGCATGCAGTCTCTACTCTATATAGACCTAGTGTTACGCTACTTAACACTGAAAAGTGTCAAAGGCTCCTTTTGCCTTCGAATCGCTGCGATGGTTTTTACTTGTTGCCTATAGACCAAACCAGACATGCAGTGCACATGCAGGTCCTTCTTTCTGCTCCACTTTTGACTTGTCCTAGCAGTATAGCTAGAGTGCGACTGTATTATTATTATCTCTTGTGGCTCTCCAGTATATTGGGATTGTCTGCCTGCAGTGCAGTTGTGCATGTCAAACCCTTGTCTTCTAGACTTTATTTTGTAAAACTTGGCGCCGTGGTACTTTCAAAGAGTTCTCTAAATTGAGGACTGAGTGGCAACTCGGTCTAATCGTAGGCCTACGCGCAAGCGCCGCGGTGTAGGCCTATGGTTGTGCAGTTAATACGCTTTATTTTGTAGGTCTACTCATGTTCAATAGTTTTATTTTATCTCCTACATGTTAATTAGTTTTATTTCTTACTTATTTTGATTAGTTTTCTTACCTATGTGGATTAGTTTTTTTAACCTGTACGTGTTGACAAGTTTAATTTCTTGTTAATTAGTTTTATTTCTTACTTATTTTGATTAGTTTTCTTACCTATGTGGATTAGTTTTTTTAACCTGTACGTGTTGACAAGTTTAATTTCTTACCTATGATGATTATAGTTTTGTTACCTATGTTAATTAGTTTTATTTTTGAACTATGTTGATTAGTCGAGAAGCGCACAACAACTGATGCTCTCGCCTGTGTAGATGTTATTAGAGGCTTATACGCTTGGCGGGGTGTCTTAAACCGTCGGATAAGCCATTTTAGCCCAACTGTTAAAATAGTGAAGTGTGACTCTCTACTGAAAACGTGATTTCTTACATCGTATGCAAAAATTAGTTAAAACTAGTTTTGCTACCCAAATGCAGCATGCAGCCGCACAATACAGTCTGTGTCAGGCAGAAAATAGGAAGGCGACAAGCGTTGGTGTGTGTCACAGTGTGTGTGTGTGTGTGTGTGTGTGTGTGTGTGTGTGTGTGTGTGTGTGTGTGTGTGTGTGTGTGTGTGTGTGTGTGTGTGTGTGTGTGTGTGTGTGTGTAGAGTCTAAGTCTAAGACATGCTCTTTGTCGTCTTTGAGTGGAGTTCCTACAATAAAATTAATGCTACTCAAATAATCGTTCGTTGGACCCAAATTGTGCCGCTATAGTGGCAACTGGCGGCGCAGCTATGGCCCTAATGTGGACCCAAAGGACGCGCCTGTTTGTGGTACGATTATTATAATAGAGCCGTTTCTCGTAGGCCCTGTACATTTGATCTAGTGATCATCATGTCCAATACAACAACTGATGCTCTCGCCTGTGTAGATGTTATTAGAGGCTTATACGCTTGGCGGGGTGTCTTAAACCGTCGGATAAGCCATTTTAGCCCAACTGTTAAAATAGTCGCTAGATGACGCTACTAGTAGGCTTCGCAGGCGGCAACGGCCGCGAAGGCAAGTGCTGCTGCGAGCGAGAGATTTGAGAGTCGTTTTCTGCATCGATGATCCATGATAAGCGCCAATAAAAACTATTTTTACACAATGGTCTTAAACACAGGTAGTAGGCACTAATTTTATTACGAAGCTTATTTACACGCAGCTGGTTCCGATCTATATTCAAGTGTCGAAAAGTTAACGATAATACGCCTCTATAGCTGGACGCTTTTATTGTATGGGCCTGTGCAGCGTATAGGCCTTCTGGCTCCATCCTGCAGCGTCGTCGTGTTTGCCAGTATAAGTCTGGACGTAGGCCTGTCTAGATGTTATTAGAGGCTTATACGTTTGGTGTGTGCGTGCGCGTGAGTTTATAAAGAAATGCGATCGAGAGAGACAACGGAATGGCATTCCGATTGCGTTTATATAGATGACGAACTGTTGTTTACTTTGCGCGGTTGTGCAGTTGATAGAAGCAGTTGCATGTCGCACGTCTGACGATTTAATTTCAGCAGTTGCACACCGTATAATAGACAGGCAGCTGCTGCTGTAGCAACTGTGCGGAGGACCCTGTGTCGTATTTGGCAGCATTCGTAAATAGCAGTTGCTATATACAGCATGCATGAAACTGGCATTGTGATACGAATCCATAGCATAAGCAGAACGATAATATCACGTTGCAATTGATCATGCTTATTGCCTGCAGCGCAGTAGAAGCTGAAGAAAGGATATGCTGCATGCATGCTGGACGGTCGCAGATATACTGATGAACAATGCCATGCAGCTAATAAATTCACCTGTAAAGGACAGTAGCAATAATTAATTGCTGTTTGGATTTCAACGGCATATAAAAGATGGTAGAAGCTGATGCCATCGCGATATCTCTTGCAAGACTGTAACCGTTGGTCACGATAAGAAATTCGAGAAACTATAGCTTTCACTTTTAGCGGATTCTGACTTTCGTGTGTTTGGATTATTTTGATCAGACTATACAGCAGAAGCTATTAGTTCATCGGGAAACTTTTAGCCTGCAGAAGTTAGGTCTGTATAGCTTGTAGGCTGCTCTGTAATGGGCATATCTGAATACGTGTCCACGCATTTAAACGCTCCCGTGACGGATCGTATACGTATCTAGATGGACAGACCGTGCTACATAGCAATTCATGAATTGAACTATGGATATATGCGTCTATTGTAAACACTAAGAAATCGATCGATCGATTGATTGGTTAATTGATTGATTGGCATGAATAATTGTGATCGTCGTCGTGGTCATCAGCGATTGACCTGCAGCCGGTCAAGCGGCGCTGGATGTCCAGTCATGCTGACCAATGTTGCAGCAGGAGCTGGAAGGTTGGTCATCTCGATTGCATTGTTTCTCGTCAGCAGCGTTACAGGTAACTATCTATATATTTTGATCTATAGTTTGTGTATAGTAGACTTAAAAAGTATTACCGTCGTATATAGATTTTATCCCAGATCAAAATACTTGCATATTAATATGTGAATCTCAATTGAATTTTCATAGACACGGACGCGCGCTCACGCACACACACACCACACACACACACCACACACACACACCACACCATAGAACGAGAATTCGTGACTTCAGGTTTTAATATTCGTAAATATTCGTGAATATTAGGACATTTTTAATATTCGTAAATATTCGTAAATATTTGTTGATGACGTTACTGTTTCCGCTTTTTTACGAACTAATTTAAGAATAGTAATGTAAGAATATGTGCAGTGGTTTTGCGGCGCTGTACTTAGAGCCTCCCTACTCTTGAAGAACTCTGTAAAAAGCCGACCATGACTCTCTCTGTCTCTCTTGTCTCTCTATCTGTCTGCCTGTCTGTCTGTCTCTCTCTGATCTCTCCTCTGTGTCGGTCTGTCTCTGTCTGTCTCTCTACGATTTCTCTCCCTCTCGGACAGAGAGGGGAAAGAAATCGTACGATCTCTCTCCTCTCTGTCGGTCTGTCTCTCACTGTATCTCTACGATTGCTCTCCCTCTCTATCCGTCTGTCTCGATCTGTTTCTCTCTCAGCGGTGAAACCCACACGCTCGGTAAATATATCATTTAAGCTATGTTTGGATGACTGATGTTCCGAAGTTCCATTGATGCGTTTAATTTGATTAATTAGACGCCAGGTTAGGCTGAGGGCTAGATCCTCCCACTCAGTTTAGGAATCTTGGGAATTAGAGAGATCTGGGTCATACAATCGTACAGACGGTACTGGCATCGTTCGTTTGGGCGCCAACAATTTGAATTCCGTATGAGACTTCAAACAATAGACTAAGTGAATACTGATATAAGATGAGTAGCTGTAACAAGTAACTGTTCTTGTTCTAGCTCTAATACCTAGTTTGTGCACTGAATTTTTTACTAGGACCTACTAATTTCCGGATTTTGAAGAATTAAAAAAAACAAAAAATTTAATATTCGTTGACCAGTTTAATATTCGTCAATATTCATAAATTTCTAAAAATCTTAATATTCGTAATATGCGCATACTCGTTCTATGCACCACACCACAAACAAATGCATATATATGCACATGTATGTATTGTATTGTATTGTTGTATTTATAAATTTATGTACATATTATGCATGTTCAATACAGATTAAAAATCAACCGACGCCAACAGCGCAGAAGAAGTATGTATACAGATTGCGAAGCACATGTTTTACAGGAACGGACATATATACATATATACATATATATATATATAGACATATATATAGTCATATATATATATATATACTGACCTACATATCTGTGTATATATCCTTGGACATATTGCGTGGATGTGTTTATAAACCTAGGCTTTGAGTCTTAGATGTTAAAGAGCCTTATATATATTATGCGATATGTATGTATAAGTCTTCTTGTGTGCGCAAGTATGCTCCTCAATATGCTACTGATTGCGTGTGATTTTTTGCCTGCTTGAGTATCTGCCAATCACGGATACTAGAAGTGGAAGCATGGTGGCGCCAGCTTGAAGGACCTTTGAAGTGATCTCTCGTCGACGTCGTTTATAGGAACAGACCAGAGTTTATATTATATGCAGTCGGTCCATGCAGTAGACAGACCTTGTCATGCCTAGGCTATACACTGCTGCAGTGCAGACAAAGGCAAGTCGTCCATAGACGCCGCCACCGACTGTATACGTAGGTCTGCTTCATTATTGCAAACAAGGATTCGATTCCTTATCCATACTTAAAACAGTACCTGCGTATTATATCTGTCTTTCTGTCTGCTTGCCTTTCTGTCTGCATATATGTCTGCCTGTCTGCCTCTCTGCCTGCCTCTGCCTGCGTGTCTGTCTGCCTTCCTGCCTTTCTGACTGCCTGTCTGTCTGCCTGCGTGTCTGTCTGCCTGCCTGCCTATCTGTCTGCCTCCCTACCTGTATGTCTGTCTGCCTGCCTCCCTATACCTGCCTGTCTGCCTGCCTGCCTCCACCCTTGTCTGCCTCCCTACCTGACTTTCTGCCTGCCTCCCTACCTGACTTTCTGCCTGCCTGCCTGCCTGCCAGCCAGCCTTTCTTCCTGCCTGTCTGCCTGCCTGCTTGCCTGTCTGTCTGTTTGCCTGCCTGCCTGTCTGCCTGCCTGAAACAACCCAGTCTTTCTGCGTATATATACCTGTGTAATTGCCTCATTCATCTACCTGCCGGTCAGCGTTGATTCGTTCTTTCGTCAGTCCATCTGTCTGTATCCTCCGCCGTCCTCCTCCAGGTATACATCTTGCCTCCTCTCCCCTACTACCGTATACCACTCCGCCGCCGCCGCCATATATCCCTGCGGCCCTCACGAGAGACAAGCACCGTTGCTGCAGCCGTCGACCGACCGACATGCATTCAACCGACGCCAGCAGCCACGAATGCAGGAGGCGCGCGCGGGGGCCGACGGGTAGTCTGGCGTCAGACATGGCGCGCGTTTAATAGTATAGTCTGGCGTCAGTCGGCTCGTATAATCACTGGCCTCCAATTATCGCTCACCGATGACGGCTTGCCTTTCCTCGCCGCTATATTGCCTCTTTCCATTAGGCCTATCAACTTAGACCGTCTGCCTATACATAGCTGCCTATAGATAGGCCTGCTGTATACTTAGGGCTGTTGGCTGTCGCCGCGCATGCGCCCGGTTCTTGCCACAGTTCGACCGGATGTAGTGTTGAAGGACATATGGCGTCTGTCTTCGTGTGGGGCTCACGTGGTTTCCGTCATGGAACCAGCGTACATATAGAGGCGCCAAATGAACCACGTCCGGTTGTTGTGGACCCGTCCAAAGATAAACGGACATGCTCCGGGTTAAGAGGAATGATAGGTCGCTAGAACCATATGGAAAGGTATGATAAGGTATATGGTATAGCTAAACAAGATAACACTTGATATTGCTATTTATGTATTCGATAAGGTATACTATGGTATGCCTGTCTGTCTGCCTGCCAGAGGGGTCAAAAGGTATAAGGTAAGGTAACTGATAAGATCCTTTTTTGATGGATAAGGTGAGGTGAGGAATGACGGGGTTAGGTATAGGGTAAGATAAAGTACGGTATATGGAAAGATAAGACTACAAGCAAAAGTAAGTTTTGTACGGTTTGGAAAGGTAGGATAAGGTAAACTACTAAAAATTCATAATACGCTGTATAGGCCTAATTTGTGGTGTTTAGTATAGTATAGTATAGTATAGCATAGCATAGCATAGCATAGCACAGTATAGTATATATATATATAGTATATATTAGTATAGTATAGTATAGCTGAGAGAGGCGACGAGAGATCGGAACACATGGAGAAGGCTGACTATGACGGTCGCTAGGATTCAGCGAATCGACGGCACAAGGTGACAAGGTGATAGTATATATAGTTACTATAGTATATATAGTATAGTATAGCATAGCATAGCATAGCATAGCATAGCATAGTATAGCATAGCATAGCATAGTATAGTGTAGTATATATATACTACATATATACTATATATACTATATATATATACTTTACTATTATGTATATTATGTATATGTATATATGCGTATGGGGTTGTTGTGTAACAGGCTGTCGCTGAGCTGCACGCAGCCGCTGAGGCGCATGTATACTTGAGCGT
Organism: Aporrectodea caliginosa; assembly: GCA_020284085.1. Classification (NCBI taxonomy): domain Eukaryota; kingdom Metazoa; phylum Annelida; class Clitellata; order Crassiclitellata; family Lumbricidae; genus Aporrectodea; species Aporrectodea caliginosa. The sequence goes on from JACEVL010001855.1 coordinate 336,389, forward strand.
GCATAAATCGAGGAGCAGCAACGGAAGACTGTCCATGGCTTTTAAGTTGATTGCAAAGGGATCATGGGAACAATGGGTCCCCGCAGACTCAGAGGTCCAGGAGTCCTATTGTATACTGCAAACTCATACATGCATTCCTATTTTTATTGGAGCAAGTAACTGAATATATATATATATATATATATATATATATATATATATATATAGCAAGTATTATATATATATATATATACGCGGTTTATGGCATCGATAAAGTCTATAGGCCTACTCTATAACTCACAGATTTATTTGTTTAAACAAGACGCGTAGGCCTACAGAGAGCACAATTAATTGTGTTTTCTTGTCTGTTTGACATTTGACATGTCTGTTGACATGTACTTCCGATGGGATAAACATATAATTGTAATTCGTGTAATGATAATCGCAAATTCATATTGCACCTCTTCAATAGACACAAATGAGAGGCACTCCAGACTCGATGATACAAACCACGATTGAATAGAATAAAACGCGTAGGGAACAGAGGTGGGAGAGGCCATAAAGATCAAGTCGCAGTTTTCGGAAAGACTTCTACACTGTATGCTATAAGCGACGGAAGTTCGGATCGGTTGGGTATCCAGGTCAACTTGAGCTGGAGAACGAAGAAATATGCGGTCACAGATGAATGAGATCGAGACGCATTATGTGGGATAGGATGTAATATATATATATATATATATATATATATATGTATATATATATATATCATACAAATAAAATATACACGCGCGCACGCGCACACACATGAATTAAAGAAGTGATATATAACTATATAACAACTTTTAATTCTTTCTGTCCATCAATTCTTTTCAATCTTTTAGGCCTGTATATATATATACATATGCCGTCGAGATGACGATATAAATAATACATCAGCCCAATAAATCGTTTTTCGCTCATATTCTCGCGATGAATCCAGTCATCACGTGAAAGGCAACAATTAGGAATAATTAGAAATTTCCTGGCGTCAAGACGTCGCGCAGACGACGCCTGGTGAGAATATAATAGAGTCGCCTCGTCGTCGTCGTCGTCATCCTCCTCCTCCTTTTCCGCTGCGCCATGTGATTCTTCGCGATACCAGAGCGGCGCCAGGCGCAACACAGTAGACGCGCCTGGCACTTGGCCACAAGAATAGTCCTAAGTGCCTCCAGCGTAAGTCTACGTCAGCTCACTGGCGCCACCTAGCCATGGACCTACTGTGTCGTCTACCGCGGTGACGCCGTCGAGATCTATAGTCTTTGGTCGACGTAGACTGCGGCGCGACGTGATGTCTGCAGCCGTGCGCACGGACGGCAGTGAAGCAGACTATGAAATGAATAGAGAGTGTCATTGCCAGGTCGTAAAAAATTATTCAGGCTAGACAATGGCGTCGTGTGGGACTTTATATACCCTTAAGCGACAGTCCCATCGAATTGCATTGTGAAATGTAATTTAAATAGCGACATTGTAATAATATGCAATACATTAGCCTAGTCGATGGTCGCTTCGAATGAAATAGCATTCGAAACTAACTAATCCATTGGGAAAGCAAGAACAGTCAATAATAATAATAATAATAATAATAATAATAATAATAATAATAATAATAATAATAATAATAATAATAATAATAATAATAATAATAATAATAATAATAATGCGAGGCCGTTCGCATTGCGGTTGGCATTCGTTTGGGACTTGACATCTGCAGCCCCCACACCTGCCGATGCGGAGCCCTGGTTGGTTCTAACGGACACCACGGCTTCGTTTGCAAGCAGGCATGTGGACGCTCCCTGCGCCACTTTACCATCAATGATATCATCTGGCGCGCCCTATCGAGGGCCGATGTCCCCTGCACCAAGGAACCGGTCGGCCTGTTTAGGTCGGACGGTAAACGTCCGGATGGCGCCACTTTAATCCCCTGGTCGGAGGGTAGATACTTGACATGGGACGCCACGGTGGTCCACTCGTGCGCACTCTCGTATGTCACCCACCCCGCCGGGTCCAGAGGGCCCGCCTCAGCACAGGCGGCTGAACGTAAAGACCTAAAATACCAGGGACTGCCCCGACCCACAAATTCCAGGCGTTGGCCTTTGAGACCTTGGGCCCTATCAACCTCTCAGGTGCAGAATTCATCAGCAGTATAGGTAGTCGCCTATCCATCATCAGTGGCGACCGCCGTGAGGCGTCGTTTCTTTTTCAGCGTCTATCTGTCTGCATACAACGCTACAACTCTGTCAGTTTTAACGGGACCTTTCCAGCGACTCCAGACGACGAGGCTTGATTTTCCAGACACTGTCCCCTGCTCCTAAATTAGTTTTTTCCAAATCCTGAGGGATCATTGATACCTCGGGTAAAAAAAAAAAAATAATAATAATAATAATAATTTTTGCAATCCTGAGGGATCATATGTACCTCGGGAAAAAATAAAATAAATAAATAATAATAATAATAATAATAATAATAATAATAATAATAAATAATAATAATAAGAGCCTGGTTTGGGATGTGACGGTCACAGACACACTGGCCGTCTCTTACCTACCGAGTACTTCTCGGACAGCCGGGGCTGCCGCAGAGATGGCGGCTGCTCGGAAAAATGCTAAGTACACCCAGCTCGCAGCCCTCTATCACTTTGTCCCCTGGCCTTTAAAACCATGGGCCCGGTGAGTTCTGAAGGCTTGGCCTTTATTTCATCCTTGTGACAGAACCTCAGCACGATGTCTGGAGATGCACGCGAAACATCCTACCTATTTCAGCGCATATCTGTAAGACTGTAATGATCCAGCGGTTCAATGCGGTGGCTTTCCGCGGTACTTTTGCCACGCTGGACCTTAACGACGATTAGGTGCCGTTCCAGACGAATTTTACTGTTCTTAATTAATGTTAAAGTCCCTGAGGGATCATGTATACCTCGGGGCATAAAAAAATAATAATAATAACAATAATAATAATAATATGAAATTGTTAATTGATGGAGCTTCGAATCCTGGACAGTCTGGACTCGATTAATCACGTATAACTTTAACCCCATGGAGAAAGGGTACAGTCTTTCGATTTTGATCCAACGTTTTCATTTCTTTTCATGCTGACGACGCCTAGTGTTAGTTTTTGCAAATGCGCAGAGTTTAAACTAAGATAACCAGTGCGACCACTGCTTGGGATTTTTCCCAAGATCTTGGGATTTGGGGGGTCCGATTTGGGATCTGGGGATTTTGCCTAGCAATCTTGGTATTTTTTCTAAGGTCTACAGACTTGTTTTTACCGTACTTTGCAACAGTGGCAGCGAATCAGATTAGAAAACTCTCTTTAGTCTGAAAGACGTTTATTATTATTGTAGCTTGTAAACACTGTTAATTGAACTTAATTCAATGTTATGCTCCGGTTTTTTCTTTGCCAGTTCTTAGCTAGGTATTTTTGTAAATAATTGTGATTGTTAAAAGTTAAAACGCATTTGATATTTCATCACAACTTTTTCCTTGTCGGCAACTTGGGATTTGTTGGTACACTTTTGGCCAATCTTGGGATATTTCTGGCAAGAGCTTGGGATTTCAGAAAATGGAGAGTGGTCGCACTGAAGATAACGGTTGAAAATGTATGTCAGTCATCCTCCGCATGCACTTCATTATCATTAAGTGGCTGATCGGTTTAACATTCGCTGACCTTCCTTTGAAACAGTTGCAAAAACTTGCGTTAATCATCGCAAGCATAAAAAGAAGTGATAACCTCACAGTACTCCACATTATTAATTAGCCTACGCTTAGAACGTTTGAGAGGTTCTTGGGGTTAATATAAATGATCATGTAGATTATAGTATAGATACATAGGCCTACATGCATACATTTTGGTTTTATTATTATTGATATTATTATTATGATTATTATTGATATTATTATCAGGGGTGGACTGGGCCGCCGGGACACCGGGAAGATTCCCGGTGGGCCGCCAGGACCGGTGATATAATAATTTAATCAATTTAGTACAGATGATACAGGTTTTTTACAAAAAATTGCGGCATCGGTTAACCGGTTTTTAGTTTCGGTTAACCGGTTTGTAAATTAACTGAAAAAGAGCAATGCATACTTACTTACCTACAGTGCTCCGTACAGCCAGCGGCCGCCATGTTAGATAAGAATTTACATCTTCCATTCTACTTCCGGCGTCTTCCACTGAGTTTGTATTGATAAAATTTCTTTTAAATTTGTTAGTTAGTAATAAGTAATATTAATTAAATAAGATATGTTACGGTTATGAGTGATATAAATCCGAAACGTAAATGTAAAGGTGGTGCGGAGAAAGTAAGAGATAAGAAACTAACTATTCTTGGTAAAGATGGAGCTAAATGCCGAAATCTAGTCGATTTATTTAAAGCCACTCCAATTCAAACTGAAGACACCAGCTCTCAACAAACACCTTCTGCAAGTAAACAACCCGACAAATTTTGCAAAAAATGTCCTGTTTGCTGCTTTTCTGTACTACATAAATACAGTTTCTATGGGCAAGCATACAAGCATCTCTTTAGTGCATATAAACTTTTATTGACTCTGTCGTCTACCCAAGTAGCTTGTGAGAGATCTTTCTCTAAATTGAAATACATTAAGAATCGCTTGCGAAGCTCATTGTCATCTACATTGAAGCTTTTATGCTTATGTCAACAGAAACCGATGTTTTAAGTGAACTGAATAATGACACAATTATAGATCATGTAGCCGAAATGGCACCCGGCTTAAAGAAGTTGCTAATACTATAAACAGCAATAATACCATCACAGTGAGTCCGAATAAATTGATTTATAACTTGAGTTGACGCATTCTTAATATTTTATATATAATTATAAATTATATATGCGATTTATCGTTTTTTGTTATTGCATAATGTAATTTGTAAAGTGACCCATGACTTTGGAGGTCACTGGCCCTCGGGTATGCATGAAAAAATGCACAAAGAAAATAAAAGTCATGAAGTTATTATTATTTTGTTTTTTTCCCGGGCCGCTTGAACTCCCCAGTCCACCCCTGATTATTATTATTATTATTATTGTTATTATTATTATTATTATTATTATTATTATTATTATTATTATTATTATTATTATTATTATTATTATTATTATTATTATTATTATTATTATTATTATTATTATTATTATTAACTCTTGCTGCTACAAATAATTTAATGCGCACATAGGCCTATATATAAACAGTGTGAATCAAGGCATTTAGCACTAACTGGGGATGTATGGTATTGGTTTGCAGGTGAAATTCGCTGCTTCTGCAACCAGCCAGCGTGTGTTAGCACAAGTTACATGTGCAAATCTCACATCGGAATGTGCTTCTTGCAGACGACGCAAGATGGCGACACCATGCGTACAGTTCACGCATGCGCAGAGACGCTATCGGAGAATCAACGATACGCATGCGCGGCAGTTGAAGATGACGTCAACACGACCCAGAAAATCCCCGATGAAGCTACACGACCGGATCTGATTTGCTGCCGGACGGATATGTGCAATTATAAGCCCCGCCTCTTCATTAATATTTATATCAGTCGGATTAATGGCACTTCAGCAACAGGTCAGCAGCGTAAACACGGCTACTCGCCTTATTAGTGCTCGATCACTGTGCGTTCTATTTGTTCGGTACAAATCTTTTCCTCGTAATGTCCGTCGTATCCGTCTTTAAACAAACAACACTAGGAGTGATGAACGAGCCTGGGACAGGCGGTCATTTATATTCATTCACAAATAATGCATGCATTGCCTGCAGCAGGTTAGCTTCAAACACGCATTGTCCTATAAGCATATGGATAGCTTATGACCTATAGCCTATTAGACACAGCGCACAGAAGGGAAGTGAGTAAGCATATTTGGTCTTAGGACGGTTTAACATTAGTAAATATATAAGGGCCTATGATTAATGATAGCCATAATTCAAACGTCCTTTAAAGAACTGGTGTAGGCTAATAGTCCAAATGATCACCACCGAAACCAAAGCCAATGCGTATAGGCCTACGAAGCAAAAAGGTTGTCAGCCTTACAGGATTTTAAAATTTGAAGTATTGTATTGTATTGCATGGTATTGTAAAATGCCCAGCGTAATAGCAGACCTTTGTTATAGGGATACACATAGGGATATGAAGGCCTAAGCGAACGAATATCACGATGTGCCATGCATGCGATGTCGGTATACAGAGCAGAGGAGATCCGTTGCATTCAGTATGTTTCATATCGCATTGCAGATCCTGTTCTCAAAAGCTGCCCCTACAGCGAACCAGGATTGAAATTTGGTTTGTGTTGTAAGGATGCAGAAGGTTTCTGGTGCATGCATAGAAGTTCTGCGTGCTCGCCTATAAGACGAGAGGTACCTGCGTGCAGATTCAGATAAAGCAGCAGAGGCTATAAGTGGAGGAGCACTCCTCCTGTCTTATGTAACTGCGCTGCTGTCAAAATATTTGCATTGACGCCGTCGCTGTTAGTTTACAATGCGCATCTGCCTCCGCCCCTTCGCCGACAGACCCTTCTGGTCTGACGATCAGGCTTAGTGTATAGGAGGTCGTGGGTATCGGAAGACTGATGATGTACGCTTGCTCTAAGTGACGCTAAGACTGAGAGCCAGTGTAGTAGGGATGATGATGATGTATGCATGCTCTAAGTTACGCTATAGACTGAGAGCCAGTGTAGTAGGGAGGATGATGATGTACGCATGCTCCAAGTGACGCTATAAGACTGAGAGCCAGTGTAGTAGGGAGGATGATGATGTATGCATGCTCTAAGTGACGCTATAGACTGAGAGCCAGTGTAGTAGGGAGGATGATGATCTACGCATGCTCTAAGTGACGCTATAAGACTGAGAGCCAGTGTAGTAGGGAGGATGATGATGTATGCATGCTCTAAGTGACGCTATAGACTGAGAGCCAGTGTAGTAGGGAGGATGATGATCTACGCATGCTCTAAGTGACGCTATAAGACTGAGAGCCAGTGTAGTAGGGAGGATGATGATGTACGCATGCTCCAAGTGACGCTATAAGACTGAGAGCCACTGTAGTAGGGAGGATGATGATGTACGCATGCTCCAAGTGACGCTATAAGACTGAGAGCCAGTGTAGTAGGGAGGATGATGATGTACGCATGCTCCAAGTGACGCTATAAGACTGAGAGCCAGTGTAGTAGGGAGGATGATGATGTATGCATGCTCTAAGTGACGCTATAGACTGAGAGCCAGTGTAGTAGGGAGGATGATGATGTACGCATGCTCCAAGTGACGCTATAAGACTGAGAGCCAGTGTAGTAGGGAGGATGATGATGTATGCATGCTCTAAGTGACGCTATAGACTGAGAGCCAGTGTAGTAGGGAGGATGATGATCTACGCATGCTCTAAGTGACGCTATAAGACTGAGAGCCAGTGTAGTAGGGAGGATGATGATGTACGCATGCTCCAAGTATATGACGCTATAAGACTGAGAGCCACTGTAGTAGGGAGGATGATGATGTACGCATGTTCTAAGTGACGCTATAAGACTGAGAGCCAGTGTAGTAGGGAGGATGATGATGTACGCATGCTCCAAGTGACGCTATAAGACTGAGAGCCAGTGTAGTAGGGAGGATGATGATGTACGCATGCTCCAAGTGACGCTATAAGACTGAGAGCCAGTGTAGTAGGGAGGATGATGATGTATGCATGCTCTAAGTGACGCTATAGACTGAGAGCCAGTGTAGTAGGGAGGATGATGATCTACGCATGCTCTAAGTGACGCTATAAGACTGAGAGCCAGTGTAGTAGGGAGGATGATGATGTACGCATGCTCCAAGTGACGCTAAGACTGAGAGCCAGTGTAGTAGGGAGGATGATGATGTACGCATGTTCTAAGTGACGCTAAGACTGAGAGCCAGTGGAGTAGGGATGATGATGTACGCATGCTCCAAGTGACGCTATAAGACTGGGAGCCAGTATAACACACCGCGTTTCGACTGCACTTGTAAAGTATGGAAGAGTGTACGGCAGTGTTCTGTTAGTGCTTCAACTGAAAATTTATGCAGCTCTAGATTCGCTCTGTGTTTACACTCTGTCACCTGAAAGTAAAGATTGTCTGCGTTTAACCGCATGATCGACTGTCACATTGACCTATTTTGCAACTGTAAGTGCAAATTTTATAATCTAATGACACGCAAAGAAAACTAATAAGAGTTTTGCGCGATAGACTAAATGAATAGAAATTTTATCAGTAAGGAAAAGAGTGTACGGAAAATGAGAAGAGCCTTCATGTAGCTCACGACGGAGCGATATATATATGGTAGACTACATGCATAACCAGGTTCAAACTTAACTTGACATGCACCTAACCAGTGACGTTTCGACAGCGCCAAATCGTCACCCATGGATATACATATAGGCTATAGCCTAGTCCTTGGTGCATATATTATAGGCAACTATCAGTGCATACTGTATGAGCTGCATGTCTATCATCGATTTGAACTCGTTACTGAGCGTTCTTCCGAAATCAGAATTTGTGGCTCTGTGGTTGGCTATAGCCATCGACTGATGCCTCGGATAAGAAACCGGCGCCAGAGATCGTTAGATTAGATGAAGACTGCGACCTTTGAACCTTGCATGTATACGTACAGTCATTCCAGCAATTCATGATTTCCCGTGAAGCACGTCTATATGGTATACAGCCTATACTCGCCCTATACTGTAACGGTGCACGAAGGGATCCCTAATCTGGACATTAAAATAAAAGGGATCCCAAAAATGTAGCCATGTTTTAGGGGTTAGGAAAAGTGCAAAACAATTTCATTGATCTTTGTGTGAAGAATATTAGATCTGAATCTTTCTAAGCAATTAGGCTACTTGTTTTAACTTTGTGTTCAAAGACACATCGCTTCACGTATATATACGGCGTAAACATCTGGCCATAAAGCTCTGCTCTCCAAGCAGCTACAGCTAGAAGCCTATCAAAATTCTCAGACAGGTTTATAGCTGTTTTGTCAGAGACGTTTACTCGCGGGTTGTTTTACGACTAAACCAGTTCGCTCAAACCATCTTGTGTACGTGTGGCATGGGCGTTTAACAAGCCCTGTAGATTGTAACTATTGCTATAGCATGAACTCAAATGTAGCCATGTTTTAGGGGTTAGGAATACACCCAGAAATCCTAACCGACCACGATAAAAAAATTCTAGAGATATATAATTATGTAGGCCTATAAGAGTACACATCTGTAAGAAAAGAGTAGGCTACTAGGCTTGCTCAATGCTCATGCAACAATTTAGGCACTATTATAGGTTTGATTTAGCCGGCACAGCGACCTCATCAATTAACTAAATAGATGGATGTGTGTTTGAAATTTTAATAAGTTAAACTGTTGTTCCTGTGAGCAATCTCTTAATTGTTAAGAGCGACAGTGAAAGGAATTAAACATGTAAGAGCTTCCATGAAGTCTAATTGAGCCTACCCAATACATGCAGGATATTTCTTACCCAGATGCTTTTAGCCCGATCGAGTGCTTTATTTGTGGGATGGGGCTGGGTTAAGTGAGTTGGGAGGTTCAACTGTCCTAACTCTTCTTCTAGCCCTTCAAGGGTCCTTGTAAGTAACTGAAAAGATGTTGTGGGTCAGAAAATTGAAATGTCTCGTTACTGAGCCGTCCATTGATTCGTGTGCATCATAAGAACTTATTAACACCATCATGCAGGCCTAAATTTTGACCTGCGTTTGTGTAGCCTACATTGGTAATCTGTAAAATTGTCGATCCCTCAGCTGCTTTTTTGACAACTAAAACACTAGGCTTATCTACTTGTAACTAATTTTCCAACTGTCAAATAATAACGCACGCTTTCACTTTGTTTGCAGAATCGTTGGTCGGTGAAGGCGACTCAAACTCGGGCGTGGTAAGTCGTTGGTCAATGTCGAGTGGTCATCTGCTGTGGTTCCGAGTAGCGGTCATCGTCGTTCCTTCGATCGGAGCCGTCCTTTTAGCGGTCATCGTCTACGCTGCAGTGCGCATGCTCAGAAACGACGGCCTTCTACGTCATAATCGCAAGACCCGGTTATTACGTCATCGTTCTGTTGAGCGCCCTCCAGCGAATGGTTGTGGCGCGATGGGACCGCTCATAACAAAACCGTATTGTATAGTGTTATCGACGGTCAGCGCAGGGCGCCAGTCGCAATGGCGCCCGCAAAGAGTCTGCCCGGATGATAAGTCGAGCGTATGCGCTGCAGGGCTGAGGAGCTTCGAAGCCCCACAGGACGGCCACGTGGGCACCACAAGGGAAAGCTGCAGGGTCTACTGCGAGGTACCCCTCGACGAATGCCACTGTTGTTGCCATGTCTGTGCTTGCGAGTACAGCAAGGCAGTTCTTGAACATGAAAAGAACAGCAGCATCAATGAGGTAGATTATAGCCAGCCGAAAGAACCCATACGAACGAGTCTTAGATCAACGGAGAGAGATAAGACTGGAGACGCACGTGGCGAACGAACTGCTAGGCAAGATGAGTTGGAGAACAAAGAACTGCAGCAGATCATATGCAGCGAAGCAAAAGCTGAACTGCTATAACACGACTGTGCGATGCTAGTAGAAACGAAGAACTGCTACAGCGTATACTATAGAAAGCGAGCACGTATACCTGCGAGAGATATTGTTTAATTATATTCAGGTCTGCTCTGCTTGCATGCTCGATGTAAGGCTCAGATTAAGGGCCTACAGAAACGGACCATTGCATAAAAGCTTAAAGCATCTCTTTCCAATAATCAAGATTGCAAATTAAGACGCTCATTGTACTAGGCTATATGGCCAATTAAGGTGACCAATTAAGGTGAACGATTCAAATTTAATTGCTCAGTCACTTGTGCTTTGATCCCGGTGCTTCGCCTTAAGCGGACGGACGATTCGCTGTCAAGTCATAATGGACAGTTTGGACAGAGGACACTCTCAGGAACCAAAGATCGAACGGCGGGGTACCCTTTCCTCGGACACGTCACAGGCCTAGATTGCTCTGGAGTCTGGACGCCAGTCTGTGGTTAAGAGTGCCAAATATTTTACCTGTTATTGCATAATAAATATGTATTATTAATAACAATTATAGTTGGGTTTTTTCCTTCACCGTCTGATCTTTCCACCCAGGCAAAGCAGAAATATTAAAACAAATTTCTGCCTTGGTGGTTACCAATAGTTTATCGCCGTCTTTTGGCATCAAATTTAAAAACGTTGACGTCGATTAGATAAATGTATGCAGAAACACAGTCATTCCTGCCCAAGAGGATAGCACCTTCCAGTTGTTGACTTCGAACTTACCATACGGTCCTTACCCTACCCTACCTTGCCAGGTGCCTAATATATGAAATGTTCATCCGATTTATCATCATATCATCTTTTCTTTAATTTAGCGCCTGACAAACGCACTGCGCTGTACATTTACATGTTATGCAATTGAAACAATCTTAACTAGTTAACTACTAACAGAACAGACAGCCTGTAATACACGGCGCTAATAGCAGCCTACAAAGCAAATCCGCCCTAACGTCTGTCATGAGAATCACATGTAGGCTAATATCGATTCCTTGAATTTCTATCGAGGCCCACGATCATGGTCCAGGATCAATGGATTGAAAATTGTTGGCCTCATTATTCCCAGACTTGACCTTTTCCTCCTTGACTTGACCTTTTGCCCTGACTGCATAAATGCATCCAGCAGTTTAACGACTTCTTATAGCAACAAAGGCTGTTGATATCGGTAGAATGTTTTTTTGAACAGTTCCGAATGTTCTGAAGACATATTAGGCCTAGAGGCTAGGGGCCGTCCATAAATGACGTCACGCTATTTTGGCCGATTTTTAGCCCCCCCTCCCTCGTCACACTTCGTCACAAAACGTAAGACCCCCTCTGAAAATGACGTCACAAAGCTCTGACCCCCCTAAAACCAATTTCCATGGCGAAGCAAAATGCTCCTTCATGGAACAAATAGCGAAAACATGAATATTTTAAAATCTAACGGTGACCAAATATTGAAATAATTAGAAAATTATTAATAATGGTGCCCGTATACATTAAAATAATTTAAAAAATAATGAAAATTTAATTCTCAAAATTAGGTCTCTTATTATTAAAGTTAAATTGTTGTTAATTATTAAATTTAATAACATAGACCTGGTGTGACGTCACACTACTCTGACCCCCCCACCCCCATGTCACACATCGTCACAAATTTCCGGCCCCCTCCCCCTAGGTGCGTGACGTCATTTATGGACGGCCCCTACCGGCAAGCCCTGGCGGGATGGATGTATCCACAGTTTAACTACATCTTAAGGCGACAAAGGCCGTTGATGTCGGCAGAAATTATTCTGAGCAGTTCTCACCATTCGCATTGCATTTAGAATACAACTTCTTTGGCGGGGCATCGACTCAGAGTCAGTAGGCCTATACTGTATACATCTCCATTCAACACAATTTTGGTAGCACACAGGAATACGAAACGCGATTCTGATCTTCCTTCGACACGACGCAGCGCTCGTGAATAAGCTCTGGCCCCGCGCTTAGCTTTAGAGTAGCTCTTGAGAATATTTCAGTTTACGATGACGACTCTGACGATAATCGATTGACTTGAATCATAATACTTCATTATTCGCTATCTAATCTAATCTAATCTAACATTTGTAAAGCGCTTCTCACAACAGAGCTATTCAGTAGCGCTCTCAGCGTGACAGGCCCGAGAAAAGTCTTTAAGCAGCGAAGAGATTCCGGTGAAATCACCTCCAGAATCCTGGTACGAATTGGCAATTGCAGGGGAAGGTAGATCATTCCATATTGAGGGACCCACAACAGTGAAATCCCGATGCTGGGTTAATGAGGTTCGCGACCGAGGTACGAAGAGATCAAGCCGGTCAGCAGAACGAAAAGGGCGAGAAGAACATGCGGAGAGTGGCTTACACATTAAGTCACAGAGGTACCTAGGGGCGCCAAGCCCTGCTGGGACTTAGTAACTAGGAGCACGACCTTGTACTTGATTCAAGCCGAGAGAGGGAGCCAGTGAAGATCGTTAGTCAGGTATGTGGAGATGTGAGAGTACCGAGGAAGACGTGCAATAACTCTGGCTGCGGCGTTTAAGACAGATTGCACAGAGGACAGACGAACCTTAGGAAGCCCAATTAGTACAGAGTTACAATAGTCAATGTGTGTGGAGACAAAGGTATGAACCATGGTTGTAAACACTTTGGAGGACAGCGATCTTCTAATAGCTCTAACTCGCCTCAGCTGGTGGTAACAAGAACGGGTCAGGAGAGATAATGTGTTCAGTAACGTCAAAGCTTTATCAAGTGTGACACCCAGGTCACGAACATTGGAGGAAAAGGTCAAGTCTGGGAATAATGAGGCCAACAATTTTCAATCCATTGATCCTGGACCATGATCGTGGGCCTCGATAGAAATTCAAGGAATCGATATTAGCCTACATGTGATTCTCATGATTTCAAAAATTAGAGATAGCCTAGAATTTCTGGGATGGCTGGTCTTCGGTTTGTCGGGTTTAGTAGCAAAAGGTCAGCAACCTAAAGGTTTAGCAACCTAAACTACGGGATAACCATTATTTTTATTATGGCCAATTTAAATTGGAGCTGGATTAATGAAAAGTTGAACTAAAATTTGCCAAAATGGAAGTTGGATTGATGAAAGTAATGCTTTGCTTACAGGGCCGTTTTAAGGTCGTCGTAGGCCCTAGGCACTCTTGCATTCGTAGGCCCCAACTGCCCGTTCTTAAATCAAAAGCGAGTTAATGCGTGAAACAGTGATGGGTAACTAATTAATTAGAAATTAATTAATTAGCTAATTAATTAGATTGGTAGCTAAATTCTAATTCTAATTAATTAGTAACAAAAATGTTGCTAATTCTAATTAAATTACTAATTAAAAGTTGTCTAAATCTAATTAAAATTCCATAATTAGCTTCATAGTTACCTTGCCTACATATTTCTTTACTTACTTTTTGCTCGATGCTTCCATGTGACTAATAAACATCAACCAATTTACTTGAGTTTTTAGTTTTTTATGATATCTTTCAAGGAAGAATTGCCTTTTGTTATGAGATGTGTTTATGAAAAATTTCAGTAGAGCCTACATAAAAGAATCCAACAGTAAAGTAAAATTAATTGGAAAGTGTCTGTTTTAGCAATTACATTCTAAGCTTCTAGTAAGAAAATAATATGAGATTTCTCAGCGTTTTCCAGCTGCATCTGAAACATTATGTTGTAAGAATTTGCTTTTGCAAGATTTGTTACAAATGAGCAAAGAAACAGGCTCGAAGACAATACTTTAGAACTCATGATAATTCCAATGTGCAAGTCCGATCTCAAATAAATATAAATATGTTCCACAGTAATAAGAAGAAACTGGATAAAGATCATTGAAATTTGAGTTTCATCATAATCTGAAATATTTGCCTAATAGATTGAACGCTTAACTGGCAAAAGAAATTTTTTGAGTCGTTTGTATTCTGACGCCAGCAACTAATTCTAGTTAATTAGTTCAGCGTTAATTCTAATTCTAATTAATTAGTTATCCCAAAAATGGTAATGCTAATCCTAATTATGAAATTCGAAGTAATGCTAATTCTAATTAATTTGTTAAGAAATCTTAATTACCCATCACTGGCGGGCAAATGACATTTGAAGACGTTATAAGTGATCTTGCTAATGCAAATTAAGAGCCGTAATTTAAAAGTTCACATAGTTTATATTATGCTGTTGCACAGCGTAACTTAACTTTTTATTAATAAGCATAAAAGTTAACTTGTTTCAGTACAATTATAAAAATTATTAAAGTAGAATTTGAAATTTCTTTCATTTTCGTGTCAAATTCAACCATTAAAATTATTTTTTCAATATCTCATTTTCAGACTTTCGTGGGCCCCTAAAATGTTCGTGGGCCCTAGGCACAGTGCCTACTGTGCCTAGTGGATAAAACGGCCGTTTGCTTAAATAGAAGCCGTATTAATGAAAGTGAAAAGCGATTGCGTTGAAGCGTTGATTGCCAAGTTGCAGATAATCGTTGGTAGAGTAATCGGCAGAGGAGGTAAACCCGTAGTTTAGGTTGCTAAATTATTTTATATCGTCAAATTGAAATGGAAGCTGGATTGAGGAAAAAAAATGTTTCCCTAAATGGAAGTGGGACTGATGAAAGCATTTCTATCTTTAAATAGAAGTTGGATTGATGGAAATAATTTTTTACCGTAAATAGAAGCTGGATTGTTTGAAACTTAGTTTTTGATGCAATAGAAGCTGGAATAATGAGAAATAATTGTTTCCGTAAGTCGTAGCTGGACCCATGAGAAAAGTTCTTTGCTTACAAAAACGTTCCATTGATGAAAAATATTTTCTGGTTAAATAGAAGTTGGGTCATTTTTTTCATTAAATGGAAGCTGGATTGATTAAAAAATTCTCGATGAAATGGAATCGGGATTGATTATAGTTATGATGGACATAAGTAGAGTGCTTACTTACCAACGTCAAGTACAGCATTGAAGACATTAGAATAATTTAGCAACCTAAACTACGGCATACAAACAAACGGAAGGACAACGTAAACAGAGTAACACTTATAATATAGATATGTATTTATTTAGATTTGCATATTTAGACTCCTTATATCTAAATTTATTTAGATTTAGATTTGCATATTAAAGTTTAATCATTTAGGCCTATACTTATACATTAATTTATATAATTAATTAATTAATAACTAATTAACTTATTCATTTATATTTATTAATTTGTATTTATATTTAGGCCTAGCCTATATTTCGATAAGTATTGTTCAAATGGAAACGATTGTTCGTTTTAGATCCAGAACTTGTGTAGCGTGATATACAGAAAGTTCGACTACTCTCGCTATCCACCGCACGTTCGACACCTGACGAATTACGCGTTTAAACCTCTCATCGTGCACGTAAGTTTTGATTTCAGGGTCAGTTGATGCTTATATATAGGTTCTATTTGTTGTCTACGCGACCAGTTTCTGCCCTAAATAGGCATATGCCCCATTTATGCAAAAATCATCGAATACCCGCGGTAGGTTTGTCACACAGATCCCAGAGTGAATGTAGCATAAACTTATTAATTTTACTGTGGAATGCTGTTGGTCGGTGTATTACGCATCTTTGGGGCCGTCCATAAAGTACGTCACGCTATTTTTGACCATTTTTACCCCCTCCCCCCTGTCACAAACTGTCACAAAACTCGGACCCCCTAAAAGTACGTCACACTTCCGAACAGTGATTAAATAATAAAAAGGAAACAAAACAATTTGACTAAACAAAGACTAGATTCACAAATTATGTGATAAACTCTTGTGCTATACTGAATCTGTTTATTATGGGCCTGTGAATTATGTTTAATTCAAAAATAAACTTTTATCCCGGCCAGGCCGGGTTTTAGACACGCTGGCCGGGCCGGGTCGGATTTTAGGTAGTACTATTAAAAGAACCGCTAGTGGATATTAAAGTAAAAAAGCGTGGTTTAATTTCGATTTAATATACGATGACATATGAATTTAAGTGGGTATTTATTAGATAATACAATGGCTTGGTATCATAATATAGTTTAAAGAATGACGTAATATATTATTGTTTATAAGTTCATGATAATAATGATTAAATTATTCTTATAAATATTACCTCTGAATCCTCAAAATTTTGTATTATAATAATTACTATATATGTAAAAATTAAATTCAGAATTTATCGCTCAGTGACATAATTATGCAGCGGACAACATAGAAATAATAATATTTCCGAAAGCAAGGCTAATACATAAACAAGGCTTCGCAACAGCATTATTACTAGCGCTCCTAGCGAGAGGAATCGTGAAAAACACATTCAGGAGATATGCATTTCATGCTATTTTGACATAAAACTAATTAAAATGTTTCAGAAAATTTTTGAAAATTTTTTAAAGCTATGAAATTTTACTAAAAAATAAAAAATAAATTTAAAATAAAATTTAAAAAAAATAAATGTGTGACGTCACACATGGCCTGACCCCCCTCCCCCTGTCACAAACTGTCACACTTTCTTAAACCCCCTGGAGCGTGATGTACTCTATGGACGGCCCCTTTTATCTTTACTTTCCTTACGACTGCGTGGCTTTACAGCTGTCATGATTAGAATCAAAACGGCAGCAATCAATAATTTTTCCATTAGTGGTTAGTCCACTTTCCATGGAACTCGCTTCGCTGTCTGCAATTAGTCGATTCGAAACTGACCGATAATCTAAAACATCTGGAATTGTTTGTGCTTTCTCCCAAAGCCTTGAAATTTTCAGTTGATATGATTTTGCTGTAGGAAATGTTGCTGGAATTTCCGGGTGTCTTTTGGATTGACTCCTCGGTTCGCTTCCACACAAAAAACCTCACTTCCGTGCTCGACCAGGTCTACGAAAACCGCGGAATTCTCGCCTTCGCTCGTTCCCATCACTCTAACTTTGCTGCCACGCATCCGGGAATGTACAGCTTCCTTCCTATCTCTGCTGCAGCAGCCAGTATGACTGAACAGCGCGATGCCAACAGCATCTTCTTTTATCGAACAGAAGAAGTCTATAAGAGGATTGTAATCTGGTGGGTTCTGTGTGCCTTGAGGGAGGACTGTATGGCCGCTGGTCGTCAGTTATCCTGTCGTTTCAAGGGTAAAGAAGTCTGGGCTGGATGTCATCGTTTTGATCAGTCAGCCATTAACATCCTAATGGCTCGTAATTTCCACTATGACGACCTCAAGTACCTAAGTCGTGATGCGGTACTTACTGTTGAGCGCGGAAGCGCTCATAAAGAACTTCTGGAAGTATGTTCTCCAAGAAGCAGAAAAAAATCAGCTGAGTATTATTCGTGAGTTGCTTTGAACAAAAACGTTAAAACTAACATCAAAAGTCCTTATTAGCCGTTTCAAAGAGAATGAGCAAAGTTTTTCCGATGATATTAATTAATATTATTAGGAACATTTTCAGCGTGGAAGAAAGTCGCACAAAATACGGCATTGCGACGTGGCTGACAGTGAAAATGGTTTTGAAAAAGCAAGTGAGAAATAATGAGTTTTGAGGTAGGTGAAGTTGCAAATTGAAATCGCTCCACTTCAAGAGAGATGCTCTTCGTTAGAGACAAGGTCAAACTTAGCAAGGTCAAACCACAATCAAGCAGTGTCAAGCGCTTCCGGGAAAGAGTCAGCGAAAGACTGAGGAGTTCATGTCGCAGGCTGCTAGGCAACTTACTCCATGGAGGATTAAAAGGGGGTGCTCGTGAATAAGCTGGTGCCCTGCGCTTAGCTAATAATGGCGATTTGCACATTTGGAATTTACGATTGCTTATTTGGTACATCTCCCTTCTGCGCGTGTCGTCTTACACGCACTCAGGGAAGGTGAGAGGGCTAGTAACTCAAGGCAAAGAGACTGAGGAAGAGAGTGGAGACTGACGAACGAAACAAAGAATTAATTAGCAGACACTGGAAAATGGAGAGTAGAGTCGATAATATTTTATTACGATCGGCAAGTTTATGCGCAAAAATTTAGAAAAATTCCTAAACACTCACTGTAGGCTGCTTCCTTGACGCAATAATGTGTCTTCTGTAAAAATAGGCACCAACATTTAGTCCAGCAACTAGGCAATTCCCACAACCTATCATGAAATAGAGTTCGCACTGGAATCATCGATTCTATCAAAGTTTTCTTTATGTACACTTTACAATTCTGTGGAAAAAACGGTCGAGGTACAGGATTTCTAAAGAGGGGAAATCCAGTCAGGTTACGGGGAAGTTCCGTGTTTTCCATTGTTCTATTTCTAGCCATTTTAACGTTCTAAATGGCTATAATGAAAGGTAGTTTTACAGCATTAGCATTTTATGATCGATGTATGTGAAACTATGAGAAACTATTTGTTCATTGTTTCATGAGAGATAAGAAGAGTAGAAACTTAACTATCTGACTTCGAGTTTAAACAGTAGAGATAATCAACTAGAAATGGCTGAGGATCTAGTTTCTATAAGACTGGCGAAATTAGACAACGTGCTAGTGAAGATAAAACGACCTTTCTTTTACCGCGCCCGACTTCAGCATTTTAACACGCTATATATGGTTACATGGATGCATGGGCGGAGTTTGGTTTTAGCTCTTGGGGGGGGGGCTAAAGCATACCTCTACCCCCCCTTCCCCGCCGCCAAGCGGCATTCCCTTTAAAACGGAGGGGATTTCGGGGAGATTTGAGCCTTTCAGTGGGGGGCCGCCAAATGTATTTTGAGCATACTTGGTACTAATTTCGGCCTTCTGGTGAGAAGATTTGGAAGGATTTTACTGCTTAAAAATAAATTTATGGCCTTACATCGAAGACTGCGACTAGTCGACTACGGTAACGCAGCTGTAAGCGTAGATTTCCACTGTTTGCATCAAAGCTCGAGGGTACGTACCATACGTATTCTATTTTTAAAGGTACGTACGTTTTTTAACGTACCCTATTTTAGGGTACGTAAACAATACAAACATACGTTAACAACGTCATTGCTCATTATAAGAATGCTCAATTTAATTTAAGCAAACAAACCATAAATAAAATTTTCGTGTATGATACGTACGATACGCGTATTCTATTTTTTGAAAGGTACGTACGTATTTTAACGTATTCTATTTTAGGGTACGCGTACCCTCGAGCTCTGGTTTGCATAGCCTACATGAGAACCAGGTCTTCGGGGACTAAAGCAGACGTCAGGTCACATTCAGTGTTCAGAAAAGCAAGTGAAGAAAAGGGTTCCTGTCCTATGGTTGATCGCAACTAGTGTCTTATGCGTTGCATCGCTGAAAAACTTCTCTCAGCGGTTGCTGAGAGAAGAATGGCAACGTTAGTGTTAACTGCACCATTCTGTAATAATGAGGATAAACATCTTCGGTCATTTCCTTCTGAAATACATCAAAAGTAATTGCATTTTCCGTGCTGGAAAACATTTCCAGTTCGGATGCCACAACTTGAGGATTGATGTTAAGGATATCGGTGTATTTGTCAACGAACGCCTTGATTCCATCCTTATCGCAGTGCAACACGACATCAACGGATTTGGCCATGATCAAACTGTCTTGTCGAAACGGAAATCCAACTGGCCAATTAATGTATCACAAGCAGGCAGATAGGCCTACAGCTGATTGTACCAGGGTGAATGCATCGGCTCTTTGCATCCATTGCTGACGGGTGCTGAATCATCAATGCATTCACGTTTGTCCAAGACTAGTGTAGCAGCAACGAAGAAGTCTCGAAGAGATGACGCAGTTTTAACAGTCCTCTGACTTCCTGCGGCTGCTATGCCTTGTGTACTTGGACTAGAGTCACATGTCCTGGATAGAGATGGGATGGATAATTGGATATTCCTCGAGATATAGTAAAGTGTTAGCATATTCCATGGTTTAAACTATGCCTTATCCCTATACCTTAATGACGCACGGTCAAGTCTGTGGGTTCATGGGGGGCTTAGCCCCCCTAGCCCCTGATAAACTCCGCCCATGCATGGATGCGAGTGTGAGTTATAGCACGATGGTTTATTTGATTGGTGGACTGTCAAGAAACAGTTCGCGATATAGTTGCTTTCTAATTTGCAGAAGCATATAGGCCTAATGCAGCACCCAAAAACACCATATCACGTATCTTTGCAGCTGTTTCTGGTGATGTCAGTGCTAATTAAGTCTGGATATGAAGGAAAGTCACACTAATCGTCGATTTAACAAAACGTATTACTATTTCGAGCGTCTACAGAATCACCTACGTTGCTGAAATGCGCAAGTCCACAGCCATGTGTACATATTATATTTACATGACACTTATGCCACGCATCATCTTGGTAAACTTTGAAGAAGGGCCTAAAGAGTGCAAGCCCACTAAACAGAATCTAGAGAGGACAAGTCACAAGTATGAAGAGAGGACAATCAGACCTCAAGTTCAATCTTAGCCGAGTCGTCTATGCTCTGCAGGAACAGCGATGTGAATTTGAGTCAGTGGCGGCGCCAGCTAGCCTATATAATTATACAATTTCAGCAGATCGCGTCAGAATCTGACATGGGAGTTATTCAGCAGGTCGAAGAAATTAATGTTTGAGTTTGACGCATCAAGCAGCTTATAATAATAATAATAATAATAATAATAATAATAATAATAATAATAATAATAATAATAATAATAATAATAATAATAATAATAATAATAATAATAATAATAATAATAATAATAATAATAATAATCATAATAATAATAATAATAATAATAATAATAATAATAATAATAATAATAATAATAATAATAATATGTTTAACCTCCAACCAGCCGGGAGGAGCTGCTGAATTGGCTGAAGCCAGAAAAATGCTAAATACATCCAACTGATGCAATCCTACCACTTTGTCCCACTGGCTTTTGAAACCATGGGACCAATTAACGCCAAGGGACTGGCCTTTCTCGCTGACCTGGGTCGTCTCTTGGGCCAAACTTCTGGCGACCCAAGAGAAACCAGTTTCTTGTTCCAGCGCCTGTCGGTTGTAATCCAACGTTTCAACGCTGTTGCGTTCCACGGCACTTTTGTTCGTCCAGATCTTGACAAGGATGGCCACTCCAGAGTAATAGTAAACATTGCATATTAATATCTGACACCTGAGGGATTATAGATACCTCGGGTAAAAAAAAAATAATAATAATAATCATAATAATAATCATAATAATATCATAATAATAATAATAATAATAATAATAATAATAATAATAATAATAATAATAATAATAATAATAATAATAGTAATAATAATAATAATATTCTTTATTGAAACAATCCGGTTGACAAACCGCAACCGGTTACAGTGTACAGTTATGCAATTGAAACAATTCACAAGAACAAAAATGACAGAAGACATAAATCTTAAATACTAACAGAACAGACGGCCTGCAATACACGGCGCTAATAGCAGCCTACAAAGCATGTCCGCCTACGGATCTCGATCTCGGTACCTCTCGCTCTCTATGCCAGTGTGTTATCCAATGTGCTATCGGGCCCAACATGACCTCAACATAAGCAGCGGCGGCGTCAAAGAATACTTAAGCATTTCACTTTTAGAGTTTACAACTTAGACTTCTATTGACATACTAGATAAAACGTAAAAAGTCGTTTAGATCTAATAATTGCAATTGTGATCTTATGGGACAGATGTTCATGTTTTAAATGTAAAGAAGATATTAAAAATTCCAAAGAATTTTACACAGCAGTAGGTAGTAAGTAGGCAGGTCGTAAGGCAGGTCAAGAGTAAGATAGGCAGGTCAAATGACCTACCGCGACCAACGGTACAGCCCAACTGATATGAGTATCATCCGCATACTGCTGGTCCATTGTATTAACTTATTTATGTGTGCCATTTGACAAACGTGTCAAATAAAGATCAAAAAGAGAGGCTAAGAACTTAACTCTGCTTCACTTCTGAACGACGTGAAACAAGATCATCAGTGATAGATGTGTTATTGAAACGGTTCAGAACAGTCATTGAGATAAGAAGGTATCCAGATAAGGGCAGAACATGAATTCCTAAAGAGTGTGTAATGTCGTTACAAGATCAATTGCAATTGCAGCACTTCATTCAGTAGAAGCGATAGCAATCAATCAATCAATTTTTTTACTGAAGCCGCTGAGTGGCGAAACAGAGGTAACATGAATATTTAAAGATAAACTGTTCCACGCACGATACTTAACCCCTATCCTATCCATTGTATGAACTGTATTGTTAATTATATATCTGCGGCACAAGTCTTCGTTCAATGATGTCTATAATAAGCGAACTGAAAAGGTTAATAAAAATTGGACTGCAAATCGATTACAAGAAAACAGAATGTTACGTTGACCTGCAAACCAAGGTTTTGAGTATACTTACTGGACGCAGGAGTTCGCCAAAACAGGTTACTATTTTTGTATTAATGAAAGAAGAAATTGTTTTCATTCAGAAATATTACTTTTCTGGTATTTGGATCGGTAGTCCTGGGATGCGCCGATTTCGACTAATACCGATTAGTGCAATATCCAGCCTTAACCGATTTCCGTCCGATTAATCGGCCCATCTCAAGTAATATAAACTGTCACACGACCATACAACCATTGACAGATAAAATGATGATGCATGGTCTAAAGTCGAGTCATTCGTAGTAATACCTGCCATGACAATTAATTTATGCCACTGCCAATTGGTGAACTGATCGGAGTATAAATCAATCATAGACAGCCAACGCTCCCTGTGTAGGAGATCACGTCGTGCTGCATATGATACTGATACGATCTTGACACGCCTACATTGGGCAACTGTGAAAGGCGGTGACATCATTTTCTCCAGGTATGAATTATGAAATGAATACCAATAAGACCAGGGTTTTATAATGCCAATTAAATATTTGTGGCATTGGCTCTATGGATGCTGAATCTGGACTGTATATTTCTTCGCATAAACTGACGTGCAATCATGGTGCTCTGGGCATCACATTAGCTAGCTTGCACTATCTCTAAAATAAATACAAACACACAATCTATATGATTGTGCACCTTTATATTGATTTCAGCGATAAGATAAGAATAAATACAAAGACACAGAATCTATATGATTGTGCATCATCATTTTGATTTGAGAGATAAGAATAAAAAAAATACAAAGACACACAGTATAATTTCTTAAAAGATTTTATAGGCCTATCTTTATGTTGATTTTAGAGATAAGAATAAATACAAAGATACATAATCTATATGATTTTGCATCTTTATTTTGATTTTAGAGATAATGGAAGCATAATTAAAGTCTATTAATTGAAAGTAATCTATGACAATAGGTCAAGTCGTTTAATGAGAGTCTCTCTTTTTAGAGGCGTCATTTTGTACATAAAAATCATAGTTTAATATTTATTTCGGACAACAACACTAGGAACTAATTTGTGATCGATTGTATTTGTTTTACAGGTCACAGAAGGCGCTATACAAATGTCTGGTTTCTTCCTTGTGACCACGGATCATCAACTGATAGACAAACTTATGCAATCGAATACAATGTAAGCTTACTTGTGTAATCCAATGCGTTGTAATGTAACAACACTTATTATATATAGCATGCAGCTATATGCAATATTATGCATGCATGCAGATAGCGTTGGGAGTCAAGCGACTCCCAACGCTATATAACTGATTCATATAAGTGTGTTGTAGGATAAACATATAACAATACTGCACTATTTGCAACAATACCCGCATCTAAAAGAAGATTGAGAGGAGAGGAAGGTCCAGTGCACTAGAAAGTTTGATAACCTCGTAATAGTATGTGGACGCGGGGAACTTGTGTATCTCCACATGCAGAAAAGCGACAAACAGACTGACATAGAACCCGTACACAAAGAACTTTGAAGTATGCCGTGCAGCGCCGACTATAGCGGTTAATCCCTATAGGAACTGCTATCTTAGAATGGCGAGCAATCAAACACTTCCAATAGCGCCTTTTTTGGTAGTAGAAATGCCTATCCACTATCCAGCAGGAAAAGTGTTTCTGTATATCCATTAAATACGGCCAGCAGGCAATCTAGTTCCTATGAAACAACGTTTAGTTAGCCTTATTGATAGCTCTGTACTCATACCATGGAGTTCGGTGATTACATGTACATCGAATGCAATCGGTAATGATGGCAGCATAGCGGTGACTAAGGACGAAACTGCCGATGCGTACAAATTGAACAGCTTTTGTGCAGGAGACGTCAGCCTCTTGCCATTGCTTATTGGATAGAGGTTGTTCTGGCAAAGGTGGATGTCCAATAAGCGCTGGCATAAAGCTTCTCGGTTGAGAGACTTCCAATTATTAATGGTTGTGACTTCTCTGATTAGTAGACTGCCGTAGTCAGAGTCTGATGGAGGGTCCGCGCAAACTGTATTATTGTGTTTTGTATTTAACCATTTATAAAGCGCCTCTCACAGTGCACACCAATCAGAGGCGGTAGACTTCAAGTTACCACGTGCTGTTGAAATAGGTCGTGACGGATCATGGGCGTAGCCATAAAATAATTTCGGAGGGGGTTTTAAGATTTCGGGAAGGGATTTCTATTGTTATAGTTATCCGATGTTATCCGTTTTAGACCTATATGCCAAGTGGGTAGAAACAGACTTGTCTAGACCTACCATGAGGCAGCTAGTGGCTAGTCGTCCGTTGAGAGCATCTTTAGTATTATTTTCATTGCAATAAGCATATTATATTTGCACTGGTATCCGAGACCCCATACGTCGACCATTCTGTACTCTAAGTATACATAACCTAAGATAGCATAGACTACTGATGAGGACTGAAACTCTGCATACTAGAACACGACCAGTTTTGTACTATGCAAATATATGTGTTCAGTTTGACGATTGTCATCTGTGATATGAATGCATCGTTAAATAAAAGTTATAAATAGGAATCCCAAGAGGAACTTATAGACCCACGTTCACGAGCACACTCAAAATTCAATGATCTGTGAAAACAAGTGACAAGTGTATATGTCTATATAATTTCGGTCTATATATATATATATATGTCTGTGTACAATTTTTACATCTAGGCCTATA
This sequence comes from Aporrectodea caliginosa, assembly GCA_020284085.1. Taxonomy (NCBI): domain Eukaryota; kingdom Metazoa; phylum Annelida; class Clitellata; order Crassiclitellata; family Lumbricidae; genus Aporrectodea; species Aporrectodea caliginosa. The sequence goes on from JACEVL010001855.1 coordinate 362,005, forward strand.
TGTGTGTAGGGAATAGGCCTCCATTATGGTCATTCTTACACATAAATTCAAAAGCATGCATGCGTGTGCATTTATGAATGCATGATCCAATCTGTGTCTTTCTGTTTAGGGTTGTATTTTAGTTGACTACCGCGCGGACGTCTCAGCAAACGATTTGCGAACATCAAAGAAAAACTAAAAATAAGTGAACTGAAATACGCAAAGCTTTTGAGGACGTTGCGTTGGTAACCTGAAATTCAATTCAAAGAGTCGACGGGACTAGAATGACGACAACAACAAAAGTGCTTTTCACTCTCTCAGCGTTTGTGGTCGTTGGATTGATTTACTTTCTGCACAGCTTCAATATAATTCATCTGTCAATCGTTATTGGTCCAGCAAGGCAGAAACTGAATCGGGTACGCAGAATTTGTATATCAATAATAATATTATACATCATCCGTCTTTCAGGCATTTTCGCCCCTCTCCCACTGCTAGTCTTGACTGATAGCAAACAGTGTTTTTGACAATGTTGTAGATTGTGTTCCATTTTATATAATTATGTTGTGCGGGGGCCAGTTACTGTATTCGCTCTGTCTGTTTCTCTATTTCTGATGACTTTTCCGTGAAGCGGCGTGAACACCGATGTTCACAGTAGACTATCTTAAAATATTAAGAGAAGAAATTTGAGAGAAGTAACTCAAGAAGTCACCGATGGAGACCGAAATGAATGATTTGAATAGAACGCGTTATGGACTGTTTGAGGAAATTACCTAAAATTTATCAGATAGTGACAGAATGTAACGTTGTAGCAGAATAAAGCTGCAGGAACTCGGGTTGTTAAACGTCGATTACAGAAGTAGTATTTTCCAGCAATTTAAAAATATATATTAATTTACTTTGTGCAAATTTACAGCTTGCTAAGCGCACATACAACAGACGCTGATTTGACTAAATCTTACGGTGTCCAACATGAAAACACGATAGTCTATTCATACAAGTGGAATCCTTGGATGTTGGCTCATTAGGCCTCATTCTGAACATTAACTAAAGAAGCTGCTGCGACTGACTACGAACGCAATCCGATACAAAGAAAGTTTAATATTTGTGTAATATCCTGCTGCGCGGAATAACATTAGGGCCTACTTGACGTAATATACTCACTTATAACCTATACAATCTGTCGGTAAGGTTGACAATGCTTTTAAATAAGCCGGTGAAAATTTGCATAGCGGCCATGAAAATGAATCATTGTAGGTCCACATGGATTTAGTGACGGGAGCGTCTTCGAGAGGTACAGAGAGGCAATATAGTATACTAAGTATAGCTATATTACACTGCATGGCATAACTGTATTTTGTTTTTAACTATTGTGGTTTCAATTTTTAAATTAGTCTGATGCAGTGAAAGAATGTCTTGCAATCAATTGGTCAAACCTTCGTTTCTGCTCTCCAAACGAAAATGACGCTCTAACATTCGGCTCTCCCTTTAATCTGCCTTCAAGTTACCTAACAAACCTTGGAATTCCTTTGAGAAACTTTACTCCCATCAGAAGAGAAAACCTCGATGACTTTGTTTTTGCAACTGCTGCAAACGAGGGCTATTTTCACGTTGCAATGGACGCCATTGGAAATGTTCAGAAACTGCTACCAAATTATACGATTTACTTTTACGACCTCGAAGTTACTCGACGGCCAGAACACATTGACAAGGTGAATACATAGCCTGTAATACATTTTCTAGTTTACACCAATTATTCCCCTATTAGTTCATCGGTATGCGTATATAAAAATCAACGCTGTCCAACTTACGCTTACAATGAAATTAGAAATTATTTGTTTAAGGATACTTATCTGGATTTCTGTATGTCTGCATATATATATATATAAACTGAATTTCTGCATATATATATATATATAAACTGAAAGAAATATAATTATCTACGTAGACTAACAATAAAACAGATAGATATATATAAAATAAATATCGCCCACAGCTTGATCGTCGACTTTCTTTACACCAATTTCCATAACCACTCTAAATTTTACCCACAGCTCGACTGGAGCTCAACAGTAGAGAGTGACGCGGGGAGACAATCTCGTCCCCATCCCCGCCCCGCAACAAGTAAGTCGTCCCCATCCCCGCCCCATCCCCGCAAGGTTCGTCCCCATCCCCACCCCATACCCGCAGGACGACATCACATTCCCCGCAAACAGTTTACACCAATTCAAATTTCAAAAATAACATTTTCTAGCTTACAAAGCCATTTGTATTGCTGACTGCATTAGTCTGTTATTATCTTATCGACAGTTTGCATTAACCAAGTCCTGGCTATTTCTGACTAGTAGGCTTCAGGAAATAGAAAAATCTCCTTATCAGTTCTCAAGTTCTTAGCATCACCCGGGTTTATTGCCGGCTCATTCCCCATTACCGCGGTATTACCGCGAGAGTAAACCCCATTACCGCGGCAACACCCTAATTGTTGTCCCCATTACCGCGGTATTACCGCAATTGTTGTCCCCATTACCGCGGGATTTTACCGCGGTAACCGCGGTTTCCCCGCGGGGAAATTCCCCATGTCAAAATAAGAATTTACATTTCACTTTTAGTTTTAAGAGAACATGAAATCTTTCATCCACTCGCCGCCCATTAACCCACCCACCCATCCACCCAACCACAAACACATACGCGCACACATAGACGGATCCAGGATTTCTGGTTAGGGGGGGCGTAAATACTACCAATCCAATCCCGTAAATATATATATATATATATATATATATATATATAATTAGATCACGCAAAACTATAATGATCCTTTTTATAGAAAATGTTATGGCACTTTTAAAAAATATATAGTTTCTCATATAAAACAACTGGTCTCCACTGAAGGTTAACAGTGAAACGATTATAAATCAGTTATCGGTTTTGATCATGTTCAGACAGATGTACTGTAGTGCCATCCAACAAGGTAAGACTATCACGTCGGTCCCAAAGATACTGAACGATGTCACTTCTTATTGTAGCTGGACTTATGTTTTTGCAGAGACATAGCTTCATTTGGTCAGAAATTGATGAAAATAGACAATTGCCATCTTCTTTGGGATTTAATGACACTATGTTGTTCTGAAATGGTAAATGTTCTGGTGCAAATGCTGAAATATTGCAATATCATTGATAAATGTATAATAATAATAATTTTCAAACTCGCAATTCTACATGCAGAATGTCTTCGTATTTGTTAAACTTCTTACATTGTTTACTTTTTCCCCGGGCACTCCGGGCCCCCTCACACCGCCGGGCCCCTGGGAATTTGCCCCTCCCCTTTCGGCGGCCCTGGCTGCCCCCAACTAAAAATAATATAGTCGATGCCAATTTATCATACGATAATTAACATAGTAATAATAGAAATTGAATACACTAGTATTTGTATAAAAATAGATTCAATAAGCAAGGGATGGATCATGCGCCTCATCCATGGACCGCACGCCACTGAGCGTTAAGAGAATGATTATATGAGTAGGTCTAGTTCTATTTGTCCATAATATCTATATGAGAGGTCGTTGATAATATCGGCAGCTGAACGCTTTCGGCGGCTAGAACATGGCCCTCTGGATATTGTCAACATCTAGAAGGCCATGGCTAGAATCAGCACGACGAATTTCAAAATTATAATCATATGCCATCTTTTGAGATTTAGGCCTAAGATAGGCCTATGTCTTACCAACGGCAGTCGGCTTATTCGCGAATGATAAAACTGCTTGTTTAAGCCGTTTTGACGGCGGACCACTCGGCATATTTATAAATTGACCAATTTCTATTTACGTAAATTTTGTCTGTACATGAACTTTGTGAATGACGTCACGGCAAAAGTCATTGGTCACGTGGGCAACGTCTGCTAGCAACTCAGGTAAGTAGGTAAGAGAGCTCCGGTAAGAGAGCTCCATTCTGCCGGTCCAGCTACTTCAAACATCCTATTCCCAAATTGCAGTTATATTAGTTTTAGGTCAGTTTAGTTTGAGAACATTTGCTGCAGGTTTAGGGGGGGCGTACGCCGGCTCCGCCCCCTCTAAATCCGCGCCTGACATAGACATGTATACGCGCACGCACAACGAAAAGCCAAATTAAATGGTAGCAATTTATTATTCTAGATAAAGTCTCTGTGCAACGTGATATACCGCAAGTTCAACTACTCTCGCTATCCGTCTCATATCCCGTATCTGAAAAACTACGCATTTAAGCCTCTCGTCGTACACGTAAGTACTCTTTCATAACTGTATAGACTAATAGTAAACGCATTGATACACGCTCATCTGAAAAACAGGTCAGCGATGGCTCAATTCAGATCCTTCGCCTGCATAGGTCCTTCTCTATGGAATGGACACCCTTCGCCGGTCCGCTCCGCCATCCTTGCTGGTAGTCTTTCCTCATCATTTTCTAAACTAAAATCCTGCATTTTCCCTCGGGGTTGCTCGCACCGGGAGCGCTTCTGAAAGGCTTTTGCTGAAAGAAGCGCTTTATAAATGGCCAAATACAATATAATACGGTACAATCTGATGTGACAGTTTTGCACCTAATTCTTTGGCAATTTGATTGAAAACTTGGTTGGTAAGTTTCATTATTACAGCAACTCCACTTTAGCATTTCTCTAGGTAGGCATACACTGAATGATACGGTCCTGGAACTGACTAAGCAGCCTGCAGATTTGATTATTTATGTGTGCCTTTGACAAACAGATCAAATAAAGGTCAAGACGAGAGGCTAAGGACTTAACTCTGCGTCACATCTGATCGACAGGAAACAGTATCAGTCAGAAATGTATTATTGAAACTTGTTCAGAACAAGTTTTAATTTTGACTGTCTGAAAATAGCCCAGTTTTCCTGATATATATATAGTTTGCAATAATGCAATTTGTGTGTCAGAAAGATATATAGCAAAGATATATAGTATCACTGCCTCTTCATATCTGTAGTTGTAATTATAACTGATATGACGCCGCTTCCAGATAATTTAATCAGATGACTTGTCTACACCAGGGGCGGATCCAGGATTTCTGGTTAGGGGGGCGTAAAACTTCCAATCCCGTAAATATATATATATATATATATATATATATATATATATATATATATATATATATATATGCCTATATATATATATATATATATATATGAAATTTGATCACGCAAAAGTTGCGCAAAACTATAATGATCCTTTTTATAGAAAATGTTATGGAACTTTACAAAAATATATAGTTTCTCATATAAAACAACTGGTCTCCACTGAAGGTTAACAGTGAAACGATTATAAATCAGTTATCGGTTTTGATCATGCAACCCTTGATCCAAAAAGAAAATAATTAAGTGTCACATGCCAGTGGATTAAGCAGTGTCATTCTCCTTGGATGCTTTCTGGCGTAGGCATTGATAATGTCATCAATGTCTAACTTGATGTCCTTGTGGACAAACAATAAAATGAGTGCATTAAATCTGTCCTCGTTCATTGTACTTCGGAAACACGACTTCACAAATCGCAGACTAGAATTTGCTCGTTCAACACTGCAAGCCGTGACAGAAGTGAGCAGCAAAATGTGAATTATTGTGGTAATATTTGGATACATAATACGACAGGAGCGGCTGTCAGCGAGGGTGTTCGACAGGGTGCTTCGTGTGCTGTCAGCGTTTCTCCACATCTGCTGCCAAAGCTTTAACTCTTGATGAAACGAATCCGGCGAAGGCAGGTCATCATGATAGTAATGAAGTATACCATCAGCAGTGAGTGCGTCGATGTTTGAAACATTAGATGGAATGAGACTTAGACCACGAATTGCTTGTTTCGCAAGATCTCCAAATCGTAGGCTAAACTGCTGAAGTAGACTGTCCAGAAATGGAAGATAAATGTTTCGTTTGAAATGTTCATCTGGCGTTGCAGCGGGTGTGTTGCTTCGGTGAATCTGTTTTGAGCATATTCTTGGTGCAGTAGGCTAATTGGTCCAGCGCCAGCAGCTGCTGTCTCTGCCATTTTAGTAGCTTTCTGGAAAACATGCTTTCGGCGGCTAGAATCAGCACGACGAATTTCAAAATTATAATCATATGCCATCTTTTGAGATTTAGGCCTAAGATAGGCCTATGTCTTATCAACGGCAGTCAGCTTATTCGCGAATGATAAAACTGCTTGTTTAAGCCGTTTTGACGGCGGACCACTCAACATATTTTTAAATTGACCAATTTCTATTTACGTAAATTTTGTCTGTACACAGTGTGACCACTCTCCATTTTCTGAAATCCCAAGCTCTTGCCAGAAAATTCCCAAGATTGCCCAAAAGCGTCCCAAAAAATCCCAAGTTACTGAAAAGGTAAAATTTTTCGAAGAATTTCAGAAAAAAATTTTTTACAACCGCCAAAATTTCATTTCTGATGACCTTTTTTTGCTTTCTTGTCATTTTTTTGTACAAAATTTCTTCACAAGGCCAATTTTGCACCTCCCCCACATTACTCCACTGCTAAAACCCCAATTCCTTCCCTTAGAAAAAATCCCAAGATTCCTTTGCAAAATCCCCAGATCCCAAGTCGACCCCCAAAATCCCAAGATCTTGGGAAAAATCCCAAGCAGTGGTCACACTGTCTGTACATGAACTTTGTGAATGACGTCACGGCAAAAGTCATTGGTCACGTGGGCAACGTACTTCTGCTAGCAACTCAGGTAAGTACGTAAGAGAGCTCCGGTAAGAGAGCTCCATTCTGCCGGTCCAGCTACTTCAAACATCCTATTCCCAAATTGCAGTTATATTAGTTTTAGGTCAGTTTAGTTTCAGAACATTTGCTGCAGGTTTAGGGGGGCGTACGCCGGCTCCGCCCCCTCTAAATCCGCGCCTGGTCTACACTATCTTATTAAACAAATTTGGCGCAAGACTAAATGACATAATAGGCAAATCAGCACCAGTATGGCTCCAGACTTGCGCAGAATTTCAAATTCATGTGCACATTGCATGTAAAGACAGGCATCTATATTTTCAATACACGATGCATTAAGCATGTTGGTCAGCTACTGATCTATTTTTCTCTGTTTGCCTAATTTCAAATTTAACTTTGCTTTACTGAAACCAATACATTTCAGGAGATGCTGTCTGAGTTTCCTCGAGTCTTCTGGATTGATTCATCCATCCGTTTTAAGACAAATAACATCAGTCTTACGTTGGACGAAGTGTTTAGCAGCGGTGGAATTCTGACATTTGACTTTGGTGGCCATTCCAATTTTGCAGCAACTCACAAAGGGATGTATAAATTTCTTCCTATTTCTAAATCAGCCGCCGCTAACACTGGCCAGTACGGTGCCAACAGTATCTACATTCATCGAACGGAAGAGATATACACCAGGATCATCGTCTGGTGGGTGCTGTGCGCTCTGAGGGAGGAATGCATGTCTCCTACCCATGCATTGTCTTGCCACTTCAAAGGTACAGATATCTGGGCCAAATGTCATCGATTTGATCAGTCGGCTATCAATATATTAATGGCCCACCATTTCCTATACAACGTGTCACGATACGCGAGTCGTCATGTCCAAGTGAACGTTCGACGTGGATCTGCTCACCAAGAACTTCTGATGGTTTGTCCGTCCGGCAGTAAAATGAAATCTGCTAAGTACTTTTCTTAATTGCCGAGTACATACATTTCATCGTCAGATACAGTTTGAGAGTTTTTTTTCTGAAGAAGTGTTACCCATTTTGAGTTTACGCAATTGAAATTTCAGATTTATCTCGCAAAGCTGTTTTGCGCAAACATGTTTAATCAGAAGCATTCAGGAGATGACATTAACCGCTACAATGGAAGTGTCAAATGTTGCCAAGTAATTACTTAGCTGATAATTACGTTCCAATCAATTTTGTACACGCTTGCGTGCATGTCTGCATGTACGTACCATACTTAGTCCAACAGTGGCGCAGTCGGCGAATTAACTGATGCTAATTGAATATTTGCTCAGCAAAATTAAATCCTTTATTTCATGATGTGTAAAAGTGCAAATAACTTGAAGTGGGCAATTTTGGACATAAGGAACAAGCTAAGAGAGGTAGAAACAGAGAGACTAGGGAGGAAGAAGGAGTAGAGGCAGCAATTGAAAATGTGTCTCTAGAAAAGAGCAATCCAGTCGGCTATGGTCCACACTTGCCGGTGTTGTTGGTTGCTCCTCTGCCTTCTGTTACCATACACTGACTCCTTTCACTGCGGACGTTTATCTGGATGCATAACAGAGAAGACTGCCTGAAATCGACGTTCTACTGAAGGCTGTCCGCCTCCTTCCTTCCTTCTTACAGCAGCCAGTCTCACCGGATGCAGGCCACTTCCTCCGGATGCTCATTGCAGCCTCATTGAGGACTCCTCGTCGAAGTCCTGCGAGCTGGATCTACTCCGTCCATTTATAATTAGGGAGTTAATTGAAGAATTTCTTCCGTCTTTACTTTTATTAGTAACTCATCTCTGGCCCAGAGTTTAGATCCAGCCCCACAAAAGAGGCAGTTGTATTTCCACCGCTTGTGCTTCAGGATCTAGACGCAAGCACCCTTTCCAACCATCGCCCCATTTCTATACATGTATACAATGTTATACATGCATACCTGAGCAGGTATGTATATATATGGAGCGTCATCTCCAAAGTTCTAGAAATATGCATGTCTTTCCAGCTGGTATATTATCTTGACACCAGCTCTTAAATGTCTCCTCCTTAATCCGGATCCACAATTAGGCCTACCCAAAGAATTCGAATTACAATTCGCGCAGATGCTACGTCGAAATTTGCTAGTTAGCCTATAATTATACAGATTTTATGTAGGCATAATCGAATTTAAAATGATAAATTTAAAATGTTGTAATTGGGTAGTGCTTTCTGTCATTCGACACATCATAGTCATATTCAGGTCGCCGTGGTTGTCATTTCGGCAGTGCCCTGGGAAAATAAATCGACAATTGCCAGTTCGTGCATGCTGAGAATACTCCTTGTAAAACACGGGCGAATTAGAGGGAACTAACTGACCTTACACTCGTAATGAATGTCACAATTCATGAATCAATTCAGCAGACATATTATTCCTATTTGATTCTGATTTATCTTAGCATCACCATTTTCATAACCACTATTATTATCATATTCGACTGCAACGACAACAACCGCGACTTCACCATGCCACCACAACGGCCACCACTGCCCCTTTTAGCTTGCTCATTTTGTGTCCAGAGCCAATGGTTGAGTAGGGTAATGTAAAAATTACCTAGCTAAATTACCTAGCCCTCTAATTCGTCAAATGTCCATCCTCCAGAAATGTCCCTGTCAATTCCCCGTTAGCTGCAGATTATTAAAGTATTCGTTAAAAGTGTCGCCATTTTGAGAACTTTGCTCCAACATATCTCTAACAAATCCAAATGCCACATTTTTTGTAAAAGCAAAATCATCACTGCATGAAATTTTTCGCCCTGATTTCGATATCAACCCCAGTACACCCACCAATCCGGTCCAACCCTTTTCGATCCATCTGTTCCTATCGTCCCTGATTTTACCCGGATGCTCCCCATTTCAACCCTCTCGATCAAATATTTCTGTACTTACTCTGATTCTATTTCTAGCTCGATCGATCCTCGTGGGTCACTGCATTTTGGCCTTCAATCCATCCTTAGGATTCTCTTCCTATTTTTACGGTCCCATTTTCTGGGGTGTAATCCTCTGTTCGGCCGGGGTTCTCGCCATCCTTCCTTCCGACCGACCAATCCAGCCACCCACGGACCCAATTTACGTTCATCCATCCAAACGTAAGTCTGCTCTGGTACAATTATATTCGCGAGATATTGTCTAACGCAGGCACACAAAATACAGTACGGGGATGTTCCGCATGAACCAGGGCGGTTTAAGAGTTTGGCCTATATCTCTGAGTCTTTCCATCTACGATTGAGAAGCTAGTGGATGGCCACCGTGTGTTGTGGACTTCATAATCCGTTGTCGTCCATGATCATCGATGCCACCCGATCATAAATACAGAGCTACCTTTGAATTCTCGATAGAATTTAGCTGACTTTAATTAGTTTGCGTTTGTTCTGGGCCTAGGGACTTGTGACTTTTCAAGGATTCTTTGTGGGTCCTGCTGCTTGCTTACAGATAAGAGTTCTTTTGCAATTGAACTTTAGGCTGGCGAATGGTCTCGACCGTGTTAAGCTTTCAATAAATTGATCGAGCGAGATCATTCACCACCGTGGCTCACAGAATAGGTGACACGCCATTTAAGGTCTCCGTATGAGTACTGTGCTAGTTCCAGATTGAAGTAGGCCTATCTGAAACGAGCCTCCATCGGTTACAGAACAGCACTCTCACGCCCCTGCACAGGTGACATACGCTCTAACCTATGTAGCTAACCGGACCGTGTGCTTCTCTAAGCGTTTTATTGTACTGAATGTTCTAAGTCTTAGATGACCTTTTACTGAGCAGCTCTAATGAATAAAATCTCACAGATTAGATCTTGAATCTAGCGAATGCGACGCACTGAAGCGAGCGTAACGTTTCCCAAAAGCGGTCTATAAGTAATTATAGTCGACTCTGAATTGAATCTGAATTGCAATGACGGTCTAAATCTTCTTTGAGACTCGCTGAGCAATCACGAGGCCTTGACACTCGTTAAATAATCGTTATCAATAATCACGTTCACCATGCAGAGGTAGGCTTAGCAATCATTCTGGTGAGTTTTTGCTCTCGCCAAACCACTGGGACAGCAAACCGCATTGTTCGTACGTTTCTCATTCAACCGATGCATCAGTCGAGAAGTACAAACCGTATAAACATGTGTGGTTCTCATGCCTCATTTTGGTCGATATCTTGCTGCGGAAATAGCAGCGGTGAGATCCAATCATAACCAGGGCTGTAATGGCTTGGTTTTTTTGTTTTTGTTTTTTTGGTTTATAAAAAAAATCTGCAAATTTTTGTTTTTTGTTTTTTTATACATTTCAAAATTATAAATGCCAAAAATGTCGTCTTTTCAAGTCTCTTGGCCATTGTTGTATGGTCTTTGTTAACTTCGTTTTATGACATTCTACGGTTCTACTGTTCTAGTTAATTTCATTTATATGCATCTGATTAATTTGAACGGTATTATGCATTTTTATGAGTTTTATGATCCGAAATAGGAAAATCTCAAAAACAAAACCAAAACCAAAAACCAATTTCTTTCCTATAAATAAAACCAAAAAACCAGAAAAACAACTTTTCATTTTAAGTTTGGTTTTTTGCACCTCTGACCATAAAGCCGAATGGTTAAATAATAATTTGATAAAGATCATCCGTGCTCTTGGAGCCTGGGTTCATCAACATGCCAATGACGTCCAGCTGTACTTGACATGCCACCCATCAGACGCACTGGCATTTGTGTCAAAAATCCAAGCAATCGTCGAGTAACTAAAGACCCGGATGTCCTACAGCTGGCTGAGGCTGAACCCGGAAAAAACTGAATTCATGTTCTGTAATTAGTAATTTATATAGCGCCATGCACAGCCGTTGCCGAGAGAGAGAGAGAGAGAGAGAGAGAGAGAGAGAGAGAGAGAGAGACAGAGAGAGAGAGGAATGTAGGTAATCTCAGAACAACAAGCCGACAGTGTCTACTGGGCAGACGGTTTCTTCTATATCGAAAGGGTTAGTCATCTTAGGCTATCATTATCAGGTCACAAATATAGGACAAAACTATAACACAGAGGCTAAAAAGAACAGTCTAATGACTATATAAATGACAATAAGTCTGATAGTGGTCGAATCGTTGTACGAAAGCTCCCATGTAAGCTAACTTCACTGTAAACCATCCGTTGGGCTGTTGCCATCCAAGCCATCCGGTCGACCCATCCCGTTACCGAAACGATCAACCCTTGCTCGAAGTCTTCAACGTCATAGAAAAGCTGCACTGGCAGACAATGACGACGGAACTGTTCTACCTCCTCCACCACGTGACACCAATTCTGCCGTGCTAAGGAAGAAGACAGTAACTCAATTTTTTGCGGTTTTGAGTTAGCACTGGTTTCGACATCTAGACAACATGTTCTATCATATATAAAATCAAGGAAACAGTATCTGCCCGGTAACATGGCAAAAAATAGGAAAGAAATTCACAGTATCTCATCTGAGGATCATCATTCTAAGCAAAAAAAATAACTCAAGTTACTGTGCTGTTGCTTAGTAGGCCTATATGGAATTATTACGCATGACTGTGTAGTTGTCTTTTTTAGCAATGAGCAAACAGTAACTCACTGGACAGTATGATAATGATTATATATCTTTTCGTTACTGCTGCCCATGGCAACCGCCGTACTACGTAATTAGTACGTAGGCCTATGTATAATTATATATATGTATATATTTATATATATATATATATGTATATATATATATACATATATACATATATATGTATATATATACATATATATGTATATATATGTATATTAGGGGTGTCCAGAAAAATGACAAATCGCAGAAAACACCCATATTGAAGTTTTTCCCGTTATTCTATAAATATTTTTTACAGAATTTTAAAAGTTATCCTGAGGTCCCTCAAAGCCCCTGAACATACCCTACTTAAGTCCCCAGAACTGAAGATGCCCATGCTCGGATCTTGGAAGCAGAAATCTAGTTTTCTACAGGGAATATCGGGAGTTGATCAACCACCGAGGAAGAAGTATCGTGATTTGAAGGACCGTGTAGGACGTGCTGTTAGTCTCTATTTAGCTGCAGACGTACTCCAGTATTTGCATGCAATAGCTCATTTATCGCACCAATAACTTTTCGCACTTTTACTTTTATAAGACAGTTAGGGTTCATTAATTTGCCGAAACCGATTTTAAAGATTTTGTCGAATATGGCGCTGTGTTTATCTGCCGTGTGTTTATATGTCCTTGTGTTTAAGTATCGCGTGATTATGTGTCGTGTGTTTAAATGTCGGCAGACCGAAAGTTTACCAACACATCGGTTTTCGATGCATAACTTTAAAACGGGAAGAGATATTCAAAATTCCTTTGGTGAGGTTTCCTGGAAATGTTTGCTCACAACATAGTCTTTGTCTCATAAGGTCACTCTTGCATGATGCCATGTGACATGACGTGAAACTTTGACGTCACAGTTGACATTGCGTTAGATCAATGGTTCCTCTTAACGTGTTGTTCTTAAAAGGTTTATTTTTAGGTATCAAACTATGGTTTTAGGAAAGAAGGATTTGCATAAAATATTTTTGAAACCCCCTAGCAGCAGTTTCTTCTTCCAGAACATGTGACATAACGTCACTCAACTTTTGAAGTAACCGCTCCTATCTCCAAAGCCAGAAGTCTTGGAAAGGAGATCTCGGTGTCTGCAGACTAGGGTTATCGACTACAAGGAATTTGATAATAATATTATATTTCACAGACCACGTGACCTCACTCACCGTGACGTTCCCAGTGAACTTATATATCCATAACCACCCACAGGTCTTAGAAAGGTGATCTTGGTGTCAACTGTAAGATTTTTGGCTGCAAGAAATCCTGAAAACACATTCTTGCCACTCTTCGGTAATTACATTCCATGATCTATAATAATCAAGTAACACGTTGATTGGTTTGTAACAGTTCATGTGACCTTGGACAGTCGTAGACAGTTTCTCGTAACAATTTTCTGTGAATCACAATGTACAATAAAAAATCTCATGTTTAGGAGTGCTTTAATGCCTTAACTGAAGATAAACCACAATCACAATTCTACTGCTTGCAGTTCCCGAGAAACGAAGGGCAACCACGCCGGGTCGTCAAATGACCTTGAAGCTCCGATGTAGTGGAATGTAATTAGTAACTTATATAGCGCCGTTCACAGCAGTGACTATGCAGTAGTGCTCCCAGTGCGAGTACCCCGAGAGAAAAAATAGGTTTTGAAGAAAGAGAGAAGTAGGAAAAGATCTAGAAGGAATGGAAACGCGTAAAGGGCAGGCCCAATGGTGAGAAATGACCTAGCTTGCGCCAAAGTGGTCCTAGTTCGCGGGACAAAGAGATCATGCTGGTCCAAAGAGAAGAAAGGTTGGAGAGAAGCTGCTGAATGAGGAAAGCGATCGAAACCCCAAAAAGTTGAGTGTACAGTTTTTTGGTGGCCCTTAAAATCATAAAAATTATTAGGCATCAAGAAAACTATTTTAGCACTTGTAGTTTCGGAGAACCAAAGGTTAAACATTTCAGTTCAATGGACCCTGAACTACAGTCATGCACTGACCATACGATGTTCATCATAACTCTGTTGAGTATACTTCTTTGGAATCCAAGACTCTGAAAAATATCATATACGCCAGGAATTTTTTTTACATAACTTTTAAAGCGCCACTCGAAAGCCAAGCGCAGGGCACCAGCCTATTCACGAGCGCTGCGTCTAGTCAGAGAGGTTGTCCAAAAGAGTAGTCCGAGGGAGGTCTGAGTCCGGTTTCCAGAGGATCAGAGAGGGCACAGCAGATGTAAAGGTGGGTGTTTTTTAAGTTCATAGGTTCACCGCTTCCAAGGCCGGAGATGAAACCCTAACCTCAATAACTTCTTGTGCCGACGACTGCGGGCGGCACTTGAGCAGGGGCGGCAAAATAGGGTTGGAGAAAAATAAAAGAAGGAGTGAATGCAGAAAAAATTGGAGAAAGTAATAAAAGCGGACAAAGAAGGAAGGAAAGGAAGAAAAATAATCCAATAAATAGCATACAGCGGCGTAATGAGGGGCGGGGCGGGGGGGCGGCCCACGGGCGCAGGACAGGGCGGCTTCTGACAATTATAGTATAGTAGATGAGCATGAAAGCAAAAAGGTCATCAGAAATTTAGGCGGACGTAATAAAGAAAATTTGAAAATGTTCCGGAAATTAAGTGCCAAGGGCGGCATTTTGGGCCGTCGCCCCGGGCGGCATTTAAGCTCCGTACGCCACTGTTTTCGAGCACACCAAAAATCCGTAATGAATTTAATTGATACCGGAAGATGATAAAACATATCCAGCGTACCACATCACAAAATGTAGGAAACGTATTAACGATGATATATTGTCGGTCGGAGCGATGAGCCCTGGGTGACTTCGTCACGAAATTTATGCGGTTTTCAATTTTATGCTAATTTACTGAATTTGGCAAGTAAATTACTTACTTACCTACTAAATCTGTGGTTACGTCATCAGCAAGGAATCTATATTACATAATATAATAATTATGCATAATCATAGATAACAATGTGTATAATAGGTCTTGCGTCATCAGTTTTCAATAAGGAATGACGTCATTACTTCTGCTGTTTTAATGTCGACACGGTAAA
Organism: Aporrectodea caliginosa; assembly: GCA_020284085.1. Classification (NCBI taxonomy): domain Eukaryota; kingdom Metazoa; phylum Annelida; class Clitellata; order Crassiclitellata; family Lumbricidae; genus Aporrectodea; species Aporrectodea caliginosa. Next base: position 377,294 of record JACEVL010001855.1, read on the forward strand.
TCTCTAACTTTTAATTGAATCGTGAATTCATTTAAAGTGGCTTTAAATGTTCTCTTAACCGTACGTATACCAAAAATCGAAATTGTGTAGCCCAGTGGTTCCCAAGCTCTTTTGATGGAGGGCAACGTCTTACTTTTAAAATATCATGGCGGGCCACAGAGATCTGAGCAGCCGTCCTCAGTTGCAATGGCGTAACTAGGGGTTCGCGCGCCCGGGGGCAAGAATTTCCTAAAAAAAAATTTCTTACTTCCGCCAAAATTTCTGATGACTCTTTTTGCTTGCCACTCTAGCCTATAACTGTGAAGTTGTGATGTTCATTGCGTTTTGGTGACTACGCTTTCACTTAAGTAACCTATATCAATATGAGCTTACAGCGAAATTTGGGTTCTCCAGCCAGATTAAACGTTTGACCATAAAAGCAAGGCAATCCTTTTATGCACTTCGGATCCTGAGGTCGCATGGGCTCTCGGGGGACAGATTATTTGATGTAGTTCGTGCCACTACGGTTGGTATGATGCTGTATAATTGCTCGCCTGTGTGGTAGGGCTTTGCGAGAGTGCAGGAACGGGAGGCCCTTGAGGGAATATCCGAAGGTTGGTACGCCAGAGTGTTGGAAATGTTGGAAATGTTTAATTTCGTAAGACGTACAGTAACAATGATCAAATAATACACAGAAACACAGAAAAATAACAGAACTCATGTCCTAAATACAAGCATGTACTGCACTGTCTTTAAGTTTCTAGTGTAAACCTGAGAACTGAAAAAAATCAAACGAAATACGAGGAGAAGAAGCTGCAACAGCTTATCTAGTCGTCCCCGTTAGGATATCAAGGAAATTACTCAATGAGATAACTGTAGTGACAGTTAATCAAAGTGCTGTTAGGACACTCAGATAGCATCAAACCTCATGAGAACAAATTAGTAATATTGATCAAGCAAACATGATTTAAATGCAGACTTAAACACATTATAAATACGCAAATCACGAATTCTAGCATCAATGGAGTTCCATAATTGAGGGCCTTTAATTCTAACAGTGGATTGTCTTATATTAGTCCTGCAGATCTCAGACCGGTAATTATGTTTATGTCTAGTATTATAGTCATGCACAGTAGCATTCTCAGTAAAATAATCAGCAAATAAAGCTGGAAGCGTCCCAACATGATGTTGGAACATAAGAAGTCCAAGCTGGAGCTTATAAATGTCATATATAGTCAACAATTTTAATGACTTAAATAAGCTCGCGCTCTTCGTAAGATAATGAACTCCACAGATCACTCTTACGGCCCTTTTTTGAAGCAATAACAGAGGTTTAAGTTTTGACCTATATCCACCTGCCCAAACGACATTACAGTAGTTTAAGTAAGGTAAAACAAGTGCAGTATATAACAGTTTGAGGGATGAGGCTGGTAATAACCATCTTAATTTAGATATTATACCGATAACTTTGGATACCTTATTGGTAACAAGCTCAATGTGCATGTGCCAGGAAAGATTTTCGTTAATAATGACACCCAGAAACTTTACATTAGTTGCACGACATAATTCAGTGTTATCAATCCTGATCATAGGAATAGAGGATTCAGGTACTTGTTTACCACGACTTTTAAATAAGACATAATTGGATTTCTTAACATTCAGAGATAACAAATTTACATGGAACCACATGGACAATTGCTCAAGTTCATGATTCATACAATGAAATAGGTCCATAAAATTCGTTCCAACTAAAAAGGCAGAAGTATCATCAGCAAACAAGGTTAAATTCAGTTTGGAGGAACAATTGATTACATCATTAATATACACCAGGAATAATAACGGGCCCAAATTAGACCCTTGAGGAACACCACACAGAATAGGTGCAGGGCCCGAAAAAGATCCAGCAAAATGAACCTGTTGATGCCTATCAGACAAGTAAGACCTAAACCAATCCAATGCGACACCACGGATACCATGGTGTTGGAGCTTAGCAAGTAACTTCTCATGATCCAAAGTATCAAAGGCTTTGGACAGATCCAGAAATATGCCTAAGGTATAATTACCATCATCCAGAGCCCCCGATATTTTATCAATTACCTCAATTAAGGCAAGATTAGTAGAGTGATTTTTTCTAAAACCGAATTGCTTCTCAAATAAAATCTTATTGTCAATGAGGAAATCATATAATCTTTTATACATAATTTTTTCAAGAATTTTTGAGAAACAAGGTAGTTTTGAGATGGGACGATAATTCATCATATCATAACAATCCCCTGTTTTAAATATTGGAGATACAATTGCAGTTTTCATATTATGTGGCACAATACCTGTTAGAAAAGACTGATTAATCATATGAGCTAGTGGTAACGATATGTTAGCCGCACATCGCTTAATAATTTCCACCGGAACTATAAGGGAACCAGTAGCTTTTGTAGTCTTTAAATTCGTGATAATAGTCTGTATCTCCAGTTCATATGTGGGGGTAAGAAATATTGAATTAGTGTTTGGTTCCTTTAAGTATTTAAAGACAGTGTTAGTGGTAGGTGGAATTTTTGATGCCAACGTGGGTCCTATAGTAACAAAGTATTTATTAAAACATTCAGCAATTATGGCTGGATCGGTCTCAATTTGACCATTAATTCTTAGAGAAGGGTTAATTTGTTGAGGACCATTTTGGTGCAGTGCTTCTTTCAATGTCTTCCATATTTCCTTTAGATTGCCACAGTGTGATTCTAATCTAGTAGTATAATATTGTTTCTCACATTTTCGTAAAACTGCTGTTAATCTATTTTTATACGTTTTGTATTTTAAAAGGGCATCATTGGTTTTGATTTTCAGATATTTCCTGTATAACAAATTTTTCTTTTTACACGATTTCAGCAAAGCATTAGAAATCCAAGGCTTAGTTTTGGTTTTAAATAACCTAGTCCTCCGTGATTGGAGTGGGAAGCAGGAGTCGTACAATCCATTCAGTTTATTATTTAGAAGATTTGAAATATCATCTGGGTCACTGAGTGCACATAGGTCATCCCAGGTTTCAGGTACTTACCAGGTACTTACCTTTATCTTCTGTCTCATTTGAGACTCTCTGCAGCAATGCGGACACTAGACTCTTTGCCTGTATTCTGCATAATCCTTGTCATGTATTGCATAAATTGTTACCGACGATCAAGCAATCGCGCTACTCCCTGCGGCCACGGTCCCATAACCGTGAGCTTCCCATGTTTGACAACCTGACAACAGAAATGCTTCCTTGCCCGGATGCAATACAAATAAACTATGTTTTCCCTAGATCTGGCTATTTAAACCCTTCATTTTCCCCCTATGACTAGCCCTAGCTCTTCTTCCTCTGTGTTCCCCTGATGTACCATAAGGCCTCTCATTCAATTCTTTAGTTGTATGCAATTCTTAGTTTCATCAATCCAGCTTCTATTTGCGGTAAAAATTATTTCGATCAATCCAACTTCTATTTAAAGACAGAAACATTGGTTTAATCAATCCCACTTAAGTTCCAGTTAGTGAAACAATTTTTTTCACGATAATTTTTTTTATTTGTTTGAATGTATTAATCTTGCTGTGTACACTGTACAGTGCTGTGCGTTTGCTAGTGCTTCTCAATAAAAATACTTACTTACATATCACAACATCAATACTTACTTACTTACTTACATATCGCAACATCATGTTCTATATCCGCTGTTCCCTCCGATTCGTCCTACTGGATATTTGCTTCGCCGCCGTCCCCATGGTTTTTTCCTTCCCAATAAAGATGACTGTAATTTCATATCCAGAGTAGGCTACTATTTTAAAATATATATTGATTCTCTGGTAAACCCGTAGTTTAGGTTGGTAAATTATTTCATATCGTCAAATTTAAATGGGAGCTGGATTAAGGAAAAAAATTGTTTCACTAACTGGAAGTGGGATTGATTAAACCATTTCTGTCTTTAAATAGAAGTTGGATTGATTGAAATAATTTTTACCGTAAATAGAAGCTGGATTGATGAAACTAAGTTTTGATGCAATAGAAGCTGGAATGATGAAAATAATTGTTTCCTTAAGTAGAAACTGGACCCATGAGAATAATTCTTTGCTTAAATAACAGTCCCATTGATGACAAAATATTTTTGGGGTTAAACAGAAGTTGGATAATTTTTTCACGAAATGGAAGCTGTATTGATGAAAAAATTATTTCAAGATAAAATGAAAGCGGGATTGATGATAGTTATCATGGACATAGGTAGACTGCTTAATTACCAACGTCAAGTACGGCATTGAAGACATTCGAATAATTTACCAACCTAAACTACGGGATAACCGATTCTCTTTCCTCAATTATAACACTAACAGTCCAATATGTATAACATGCCTATAGTTCTAATTTTATTTAAACATTGCCTTATTCTAATCTTCAAACATCCAATAGGACCTTAGTTTATCAATGTTGCGTAGGCCTACATGTCAGCTTATTTTTAATAAACGAAAATTGATTGATTGATCGCAAAGTTGGTCGCACTTCGTCGAAGCTCTGATTTTGAATCCTGATCTAGAGACCACTTGTTAATTTTTTTAGAGATTTTAATACAGCTAGAGTACAGGTGCCAAGAAACCATCTAAGGTTACTTTGTCATCGCTGATGACAATATATAGGCCTACGGTACGCTGTAAGGGTTCATTGCATAATAATATTACGTAACGCTCCAAGGTGGGTGGGTGGACTGGGTGGTGTCCTTGAAAACGTTACGAAACGTTAGGCGTGTGTGTGTGTGTGTGTGTGTGTGTGTGTGTGTGTGTGGAGCTGAACGTTGCATAACGCTTTTACTAACAGTTTTAAATAATTAACATCGAATGACACTTTAGAAACGATGTGATCGAAGTTCAAACTTCGTACCATTGATTTAAAACTTAAATAAAAACACGCAATAGTAGGCCTATAAATCAGCACTATGTTAGTGTTTAATACGCTGCCGCCGAAGATCCAAAACCAGCAGGTCGTTATTTTTGGAAACTGTCGCGCTTCTTCAAGATAAGCCTATACTCACCCGGATTTTACGTATTCACTTAGTAAATATAAAATGATTTTTCTTAACAATAAATACATAACGATGAGGTGGGTGGGTCTATGGAAACGTTACGAAGTGTTATAGGGTGGGTGGGTTAAAAATGGTCATTTTCGGCGTTGCAATGACCCCTAAGTGGAAAAAGCCACCCCTAGAACCTTAATAATAGAGTGCATCCAAAATTAATAACAGTAATAATTTGTAATCAAATTTGCAAAAACAATCAATATAACTGTTATGTTTGACACATTTTAACCTATATAATTGGTGTTGAAAATGTCCTTTGCAAAACAGACATTCTCGAGCATGTCAAAGAGCGGTAATGAATTTTATTTTTATCGGAAGATGATAAAATACGATCAAAATCTCACAAAATCTAAAAATTCACTTAGCCTAGTCTCAACAGCCAGTTATATAAGCCTACTAAATGTACTCATTCGACAAGCACTACTTTCTATTAATTACGCTGGTTGGGATTCTAACACCTGTTCCTAACTAAATTTGACATGCTGATTCCAAATCCGAAAACCATTTTTGCCTATCGCGTCTAGTTTTTAAGTTATAAGGTTTCTGGGATTCTTTCAGTTGTATATGCCTACCTTAATAAATTCGGCATGCTGAATCCAAGTCTGGAAGCCGTTATTGTCTATCACGTCCAGTTTTTTTAGTCGTAATTAGGTTCTGCAGCTGATCTGGATGAGTCATACAAGTAGTCAAATGGCTGAAGAAGAGCCTCACCAATTTGACTCGTGAGAAACTTGTCATTATCAAAGTGGAAAGCAGAAGTGTTTGGTTCAAGACTCAAGCAATGGAAACTGCTATAAAAAGACAAAATTATTGTGTTTTTCGTAATCGTCATACCAATCTTGTTCCCTTTTGCCAAGTGTAAGCTGGCATTTGTTTCTGTGCTGATGTTGATGGTCTTATGCAGAAGCAGGGAAATGAACATAGGAAGCATTTCTGTTGGTTCTCCAGAAGGTTCTTGGTAATCAAGGAGCGGTGAATTAGGCTGAGCCTGTAGAGAAAATTTCGAGGGCATATGAATTGTTGGGTGCTAAGATGTCACTGAAGATGCATTTCTACACTTTCCACCCAGTCTGGGCGATGTCAGCAATGAGCATAGGGAAAGGTTCCAGCAGATTATAAATGTATGGAAAGCGGATATCACAGGAAGAAAAATCATAGCATGATGAGAGACTATTGCTGCAATGTTTCTTGCAACGAGAGACGGATGTACCTTACAAACGGAAAAGCAAAGGCTTTAATCAGTTTTGAACACGTTGCTTTCACTTATAGTGGGAGTTGAGAAAGACGTAATTGTTCATCAACATGTCAGTTATATGTTCTTTCTTGTTTGTTTTAACAGTAAAGGCACTGACATCATATTAGAGCGACATATTTCATACTGCAAATGTCCCGTATTAATTCGCAATTTCGTAGAACCTCACTGACGCATACCTTAAAAAACCTGACGTGCTCGCCAAATTTCGATTTCATCTTTGAAATCAGCGTACGAAATTTAGCTAAGAACAAGCGCAAAAGCAAATGCCTGATACAGTTTTAATACTTTGCTTTCACTTACAGTATGAGCTGAGCATTCGCAATTGTGTAGAGCTTCACTGAAGCCTACCTGAAAAACTAGACGTGCTAACCAAATTTCGATTTCATTTTTGAAATCTGCGTCCAAAATTTAGCTAAGAACAAGCACAAACTCAAATTCCCCATATAGTTTTAATATACTTTCCTTTTGCTGATAGCATGAGTTGAGAATTCGCAATTTTGTAGAACCTCACCGATGGTTATCTGAAAAACCTGACGTGCTAGCCAAATTTCGATTTCATATTTGAAATCAGCATACAAACGTTAGCTAAGAACAAGCGCAAAAGCAAATGCCCGAAACATTTTTAATACTTTGATTTCGCTGATAGTATGAGTTGAGAGTTCGCAATTCTGTAGAACCTCACTTACGCGTACCTGAAAAACCTGACGAGGTAGCCAAATTTCGATTTCATATTTGAAATCAGCGCTCAAAATTTAGCTAAGAACAGTTCTAAACTACTGAGTAGCAAACAATAAATTTTATTTTGTTGCCCAGTGTTATGTTTTATTAAATTTTAAGGACAAATGCAGCACAGCAGTATTAATTTTCGTAAATAATTTCACATTGCATGTACAGTATTTAAGACAATGCTACATTGTAGAATAATTTTATATTATAAATTATGCTGCACTGTGTAACTTCTGTTCCACTGAATATTACACCGCTACACTCTTTGTAAATATGTGCATAAAATGCTTCGGTAAATCATATTCATTACGGCTAAGAATTGATCAAAGACTTTTCTGTAGTAACACGTGTTCGACAAAGTATGTGGGCTTTAGTGTATCTGGACATCGATTCGTGTTCATATCCTTAGGCATTAAATTTAGTGGTCATTTATCTTTGAATAGGTTGGTACTCACTTCAGTTTGAGATCCTGAGTGGCCGAGTGGGTTGGTAGCCCGCTTCTCACGCCGGCGACCCGGGTTCGATTCCTGGTCGGTCGGTTTATCAGAGATTAATTTCTCGGATCTTTACTGCGGTTGGCTCGGTCGCAATATAAACGTGAAGTACGAGGTTGCTTTCTGCCTCCGACACTAATCATCTTCGATATGAAAAAGTGTCGTTAAGCCGAAGTACAACATACTCACTTCAAGATATCTCTTACAACGAGAATGAACAACAGAGTAAAGTTCTGCATTCTGGCAGCATTAGTCGGCCTTAACCTGGTTTACATTTTCGGCGGTTCTCTAAAGCAATGGTTGGCAGAATCACAGTTCATTCACGTAAGTATAAAGAGAGTTAGTTAGTCTTTGTATTGCTCTTTCTATCTTTCTCTGTCAGTCTCCGCCTGTCTGTCGCTGTGTAGTACGGTCTATCCGTTACACCTGTTTGTCGTCTGCTTATGTGCTTGTCTTAACAATAAATTATTATTTTTAAATGTGTGAATTTCTTCACAACACAGAGCAACATTAAAGCGTCTGGTAACAATCCGTATTGGTTATTGGTTCTTCTACATGTATTTCAAGCCTTGATGAGGAGCAGTCATCAGTGGAACGTGATCTGGGAGTTTCAGATCTTTCGGCTGTATAGCGAAAACGCAACAGCTTTTGAACAACTCGTATTTCTAGGGTATATACAGGGATTGAATTGTCAGGGATTGAGAACTGGAGAGGGTTGAACCCGACCCCACCCTAATTTATTTTTCAACCCCTCCAGTTAAATTCCCCAAAATGACCTTGCTGGTTTAAGTTAAACCTCTGCAGCACAGCTTTCAGTGGTTTAAGGTATCTCACTTGCTAAATTAATGAAAACTATTGCATTCTTTTCTCAGTTTTCGTTCATACCACTTCAAAGTCTGTTTACCCATAATTTATTGCTAGAGCTATAAATTTTCTGAAAAAAACTCAAGCGTTTTCCAATAAATATTCTTTATTCGATTGTTTTCATCCAGTACATTTGCACCCACTACGATTTAGTACGTATACTGGCTTTAGGTAAATGAGAAATTCTGGTCGATACATTCGGACATGTAAGAATTGTTCACCACCCTCACCCCCGTTCAAATTTGTCAATTCAAACGCTGCGTCTATATATACGAAGCATCTATAATAGTTCTTAAGTTTAATATGCATAAAAGAATCCTATTTCCCTTATGTTTCTAACGTTTCAATGTTTTCGTTCCTGTCTTTCGGAAGTCTGGGTTACAGCGTTTCAACTCTTCTGAAATTGTGTCTAAGTATCCGTTTCAGGCTTCTTCCTGCAACTTGTCACACCTTTGACTCTTCACACTGCTCTTGCAGGAATCAAATTCTATTAGTTCGTTTACTATAACGCCAGATGAGGTCGGGTCAGAGGTTAATCGACTCTCAATCACTTATCAAATATCCAAATATTGCTGTGACACGTAGTACTATAATTTAAGCGTTAAGCGTCATTGTCAATTTGTCATACTGTTATTATATGGATTAACATACTAGTTGCTTAATTTGAAACATTTCACTTCTGTTACAGTTTTTACCATGAGTGCTGAAATTATACCTATTTTATTAACTTTAATGCTTTTATTTAATCAAACAGCTTGATATACTGAAACTCTGTGTTAATATCGACTGGTCAAATCCTCGTTATTGCGCGCTAGCCGAAAACGACACAGTGACTTTTGGCAAACCGTTTAATTTGTCTTCAAGTCTTCTTAGGAACCTTGGGATTCCGCTACGAGACTTCGTTCCCATCAGAAGAGAAAGTCTTGATGATTTTGTCTTTGCCACTGCTGCAAATGAAGACTATTTGCATGTTGCAATGGACGCCATTGGAAATATTCAGAAACTCCTACCAAATCATATGATCTACTTTTACGATCTCGGCCTCAATCGATCAGAAGAACGTATCGCGAAGGTAGATGCAATTATTTTCATGTAACTCTGCTTCGTAAATCAAAGTACTAATCGGAAGACTTTAGTTCATTTATATATATTTTGCTAATTTATGAAAAATTATATGCATTAGAATACACAAAAATGCATCAATTTATATCCATGAAGTCAGCGCTATTATATATGTACTTCGTCAATAGTGCATGCAAGTAGTGACAGATTTTGAAATGCCTTTGCCTACAAGTTCGAAGTTTGAAACCCCATGCCTCATGCGCAGTAGGCCTTTTAGATTGAGAATTTGTTGTTAAACCATTAATTTTAACCTATAAGAATTATGCCTGCGGGTAGACTGATGTCATGTTAGCCAAAATATCTGTGGCGATGATTGCACCTTTGAGGACTAAAAACAAAGGAGCGAATACGTTACCATACCATAGGCCTACCTCCTCTGACCTTAGCCTACCTTACCTTCACCTTAACTTACTTAATACCCGGCTGCCCAGAACTTTTGAGAAAAGTTACGATCACGAATTATTGGTTTTGATTGAAATTTTAGATTAATTCGTTATGCTACGTGAAGTACCGAAAGTTCGACTTCTCTCGCTACCCAGCTCATGTTCGATATTTGAAAAACTATGCATTTAAACCAATCATTGTTCACGTATGTACTTTTTATTTCTTCACTTTAAAAAGTTAGCTGTTGTCACTCTGGTTCGTTGCAAACCTGTTTCCATGATAATTTTGTTTCTTACGTTATCTGAAGAGAGAATTGAAAGTTAGATGTGTTGAAATGGCCTTCAGTTTAATCTCTTTTTCCGATTGCAAATGGCAAAAGATTGAAACATAGTCAATACTCTTACAGCTTTATGTTCATGCTGCTCATATCTGTGTCTGTTCTCGTGCACATCAAAGATGAGTACGATTCACTAGAATTGCTAATCGATTAGAATTAGAATTTGCACAATCTTCAAGTTAATCGACTGGAATCAGATTTAGCAGCAGCTAATTTATTAGCAATTACAATTAGATTTTGATAATCGATAGTTCGATACATATATTTCTTCATGAATTTGTCAAATTTTATCAAAGTACAGCAAGTTGCTGTAGCCCATTGCAATACCTAAAATTGTGGCCTATCACTGCACATTATACGGATTTTGACGAATGCGATTAGGAGATCTTACGATTAAACTAAAATCCACGTCTTTCATTCAAAACTGACAACACTGCTCTTTCACAAATTCTATCCTGAGTTCTCTTCGCCTTACATCCCTCGCCGTCTCAATTCTAAACACCATCCATCTTTGCCGGCGGACTGTGCCTGCCTGACCCCTTTGGACCTTGACCTGGAACCGATTTTGACCCTACCTGCCTATTGATTTTGTTTCGACTAAGCGCCTGTCAATAAGCTGGGTTCCCCAATTCCTCTGTTTAGGCGCTGTAGAAGTCTCGAAATTACGATTACGATAAAATTAGCCTTGCAGATTATTTTACTTTTATTCAGTCGATTTACCTTCTACGTAAATCATTGTATTTAAGGAGATGTTGTCTGAGTTTCCTGGGGTCTTCTGGATCGATTCATCTATTCGTTCTACGACGAATAATCTGAGTCTTTCGTTGGACGAAGCAGTCAGCAGCGGTGGAATTCTGACCTTTGATCGACCGCGCCATTCCAATTTCGCATTTACTCACGAAGGAATGTATCGATTCCTTCCTATTTCTGCCGAAGCTGCCGCCAATACAGAACAGTACGGAGCCAATAGCATCTATATGTATCGAACGGATGAGATATACACACGCATCATATTCTGGTGGGTGCTGTGCGCCCTTAATGAGGAATGCATTGCTCCCACCCATGAGTTGTACTGTAATGAAACGACGAAAGACGTGTGGGGTGGATGTCATCGTTTTGACCAGTCAGCTATCAACATCCTAATGGCCAACCATTTCCGCAACAATGTTTCTCGTTACGCGAGTCGCCACGGTCAGCTGTTTCTTAATCGTAGCGCGGCACACCAAGAACTTCTTGTCGTTTGCCCAACAGGAATTAAAAATAAATCGGCTAAATACTTTTTGTAGTCGATATATTCAAACGCAGGCGTCGTTTGAGTGTGCTAACTTACGATATTTGTGGAATTTGAGAACAGCAAAACCACTATTAGACCTATTAGTTTCTTTTTATCTGAGATTGGCCTACATAGGATCCTTCAGGATTTACAAAATTTCTGATAATTGTTATATTTTTTTAAACCTGAAGGTCATGATTCCTCACGATTGCAAATATTATGGACAGAGATGGGTACGATTAGCTAGAATTGCTAATCGATTAGAATTAGAATTAGCTACTGAAATTTGCTAATCGATTAGAATTAGAATTAGCAAAGTCTTCTAGCTAATCGATTAGAATTAGCATTAGCAACAGCTAATCGATTAGCAATTAGAATTAGATATCAATAATCGATAGTTCGATACATATATTAGCTTCATGAATTTGTCAAATTTTAATCAAAGCACAGCAAGTTCCTGTAGCCTATTACAAATTTACAATACCTAAGGCTGCAGTCTATTACACTACCTAGAGCTGCTGTGGCCTATTACAATACCTAAAGCTGCACAACTGCTATATGAGAGAACAGTCCAGAAACCAGCCATTTCTTTGTCAACTTGAACACACCCTTACATTAGCTTCAATTAGCGCTGATGATTTTACTGCATTTTTACACTTCCCTACTAATTTAACTGTTCATTCCGATAGGCCTATCACTTTTAACTTAATACGTTTAAAGAACGTTTTAACAAATAACAATAATAAATTCTGAATTTTTTTCCAATCAGTTGCCTGCACAACTATTGTGATATAAAGCATGGAGATTGGAGAACTAGGCGCAGAACTAAGAACTTGTACTGGTTCCCATGTTTTATAACCATGAACAGATAATTGAAAGTCTTAAATAGCCTTCAGATAAATAAGTAATTAAGTATATCTTCAAACTCAATATTAATAGACTCACTCTTAATGAAAGCGTTTTCGGTTTAAATTTCAAACATCTAATCGATCAGCTAATCGATTTTCGATTAGAATTAGCTGACAATTGCTAATCGATTAGAATTAGAATTAGCATCAGACTACAGCTAATCGATTAGAATTAGAATTAGCTGTTTGTCTAATCAATTAGCTAATCGATTAGCATCTAATCGATTAGTTACCCATCTCTGATTATGGATACCTGCTTTTGGTGCCATTATCATTATTATTATTATTATTATTATTATTATTATTATTATTATTATTATTATTATTATTATTATTATTATTATTATTATTTTTAAAAATATTTTACCAGGTATACAGGATCCCTCAGGGACTTAGATATTACTAGCTGATGTTATTTGTCTGGAGATGACCCTACTCGTCGTTGTCCTGGTTGGCGAAAGTGCCTCGGAACGCGACTGCGTTATAATAATTATTATTATAATTATTATTATTTTTATAATTTTTTTAAATATCCGGAATGGCCCTTTTTTCGTCTGTTTACTGGCTGGTGAAAGTGCCTCTGAACGCCACCGCGTTAAACCGTTGTATTGTTAGCGAGAGGCGTTGAAATAAAAAAGATGTTTCCCGCTGGTCCCCCGTGGCGGTGAATTTATAATTATTATTATAATAATTATTATTATTATTTTTTTTTGTTTTGTTTTGTTTTGTTTTTGTTTTGTTTTTTTTGTATTTTTACACGAGGTAGATATGATCCCTCAGGTGATATAAAAATTGTCCGGAGACATATTATTATTATTATTATTATTATTATTATTACAATACTACTACTACTACTACTACTACTACTACTACTACTACTACTACTACTACTACTACTACTACTACTACTACTACTACTACTACTACTACTACTACTACTACCACTACCACTACTACTACCACTACCACTACTACCACTCACTACTACTACTACTACTACTCACCACTACCACCACTACCACTACTACCACTACCACTACCACTACTACCACCACCACCACCACTACCACCACTACTCACCACCACCACCACTACCACCACTACCACCACCACCACTACCACCACCACCACCACCACCATCACCACCACCACTCACTACTCACTACCACCACCACCACTACTACCACTCACCACCACCACCACCACTACTACTACTACCTACTACTACTACTACTACTCACTACTACTACTACTCACCACCACCATCACTACTACTACTACTACTACTACTACTACTACCACTACTACTACTACTACTACTACTACTACTACTACTACTACTATTATCATCATCATTATTATTATTATTATTATTATTATTATTATTATTATTAGTATTATTATTATTATTAATACGAACAGAACTGGGGGATATCAAACAGAAATGCGACTTTGACAGTGCATATTTTAAAGGCTTTGGACTACTGGGACAAAGTCTGCAACAACTAATAGTTTTGTGGTGTGTAGTTAGCTCCCCAGTGGAATCTGGGGCGGAATCCCAACCGGCAGAGCATTTAAAAACTTTTGCTGCCAAAAGGAGACCGTCTTAGCCTCTTTATTTTACCAAATTGGCTTTTCATTATTATAGATATCCCTATTTAAGTCATGCATAGAAGTTTGAAATACGTTATAATTAATTCAATCATACCACCAAAATAATTTATATAAAGGAGTCAGTGACAGACTGAGTGACTGTTACGCAGTGGAGAAAATGCAGTTACGACAAACAATGATAGCTTTATATAACTTCAGCAAGCACGACCAACTTCATTTTCCAATGTAAACGGCTGAGATTTTGATACGTCAAACCCAAAATTGAACAACGATGCAAGTAGCCGTTTATTCGGCGGTACACTAGTCATGACCTGATTCCTGGGATTGGGCAAAAATGGTAAAAATAATGTCATGCATTGTTTGATACGGCAGTGTAGGAAAATGAATCTAAATTTGATATTGATTTCACTTACAATGTAGGCCTAAATGCAGGATAATAATGCTATAGAAAGCCAAGTCATTAGCCTACATTTCCCTGTGATGCTATGCATGTTACTTTACGTCTAAACCCTCTTACTTTCGCCAGCTATTCACCATCCAACCGCCTGGGTCTACTCGCTCATAAACATATCTTTCTCTAGCCCGGCCTCCAGTCTCATCCTCTCTGAAATTCTGTAACCGCTCCTTAGTCTACGCTGCACCAGCTCTCTGGAACGGACTCCCAAAAGACGTCCACCAGTTTGCTGACCCTCCCATCTCGCCTCTTAACTTGACCTCTCCTCCGCTTGCACTCTCCTCTTCTGCTTTCCACTCACCACTGAAAACCGAAGTATTCAAGCTATCCTATCTTGATTCTACTCCTGCGCCACCACACGACCACCATCATCACCGATTGCCACGTAGCACCATGCTGTCTCCTCGGCTTGACCTCCCCGGATTTTGACCTGGCACCGGAACGAACAGAGGGGTTTGGCTATTGCGGACTTGATTTGATATAGCGCCGGTGAATAAACTGGTCTCCCTGACGTGGATTTTGTGGCGCTAGAAATTTCGAAGATTTACATTTCATTAGCTTACAAGACACTATTATATCTAACATCTGTGGCTGGTTTCGATGGATGTGTTCATTAAGTTCAATTTCAAACCTACTATTGCGGAAGAATTCAGAAGGTTAATAATTTAATATTGTAAATTAATATTAAAAGTTAAGTATTGCCTGGGACAAAGACCTCCACCAGTTTGCTGACCCTAACAGTAACAGCAGTTCAGCACATGTAAATGAGAAAATGTTTCCAAATGAGCGTTCTAGACACGATATGTACAGAACAGCTAATGATAATTGATGCTATTGGCCTTCAATACCTTAGCAGGTATCTAAATACATCAAATACCAGCAGACACCTTTGCACGGAAAACATTTATAATCAGGATGATTTATCACAATAAGGATGATTCATTTACGATTTCTTAACAATTTCATGTACACCAAAGTACGGTGAGAAGTTGTTTGAATAAAGGATAATATCATAAGTTACTTACTTTTTATTGCCATTATAATATAAATGCCAAAGTGGCTAGCAACAGCGAAGTTTACGAGAGTACAGCTACTCTGCTCTGTGGCTGGACGCCTGTCTGGAGCATCCTTGGGATTTTATTGCATACTACAGATTTGAATAGGCAACCAAAGATGCAAGTTCAAGTCGTAAACCAACCGAGAAGTTATCGCACCTTCGTCAGCTAGAAACACTTGAAATCGGACGACTTAAGATGTGACCCATGGGATCAAAATGAGTCGGATGTCGGCAATTTACATTGCTTGGAAAACAGCAAAATTTGATCAGAAGTAACTTTTTCTTTTTTCAGATTTTAATGGAAATGGGTGAAAACAAATTTTTTACATTTCTGATATCTCACATTTGATGAAATTCGTTGTTTTAATGTGCATTTCCAGGATTTTGTGCAGAGAATACTTTTATTTTTTGTGATAATATTTGAAAATGAATGAAAGAAATTAAAAACAAACACACAATCATTCGTAACTTTGTCAAAAAGTAAGGTAGAACCAAACTGTTGGTGTCATTTTAAAGCAAAACATGTGGTCTTTAAGAATATGTAAAATACTCATATTCTAAAATTTCCGACATGCGACTCATTTTGATCCCTTGGGTCACAGATGAGCAGCTAGGCTCTGTGTGCTGATCGCACAAAGCTGCAGTTGCTTCAATTCAGTAAGGTCAACCCACAGAGGTTAGCTACTTTTCACTGATTGCGGTTTGTCATTCAGTTTCAGTAAACGAAAACTGATTAGGCCCCTATATGCCTTCGTTTTAATTTCGCAGATTAAAAATTCGACTTTTTAACTGATTTTAAATGCAACTTGAATTAACAGGTATTGGTAGTTTTAGTCACAAGCATTTGATTTTGAAATACTTTTCCAGAGTATTTTACTTCAGTGTATTCAAAAAGCCTTAAAATAAAATACGTTTTCCGAAATACTTTCTAGTTGGAGACGATGAACTGAAAATGGTAAAGTCACTTTTAAATATTCACTTATACCATTGTGTTCTTTTGACCTGAACTTACTAGCCTAATAAAAGAAATCGCTACGGATTACACAGTATTTTAGCTAATTATAAGAGTTGAACTTTATTTGGTTTAAATGTCTTTTTCGAAGATTTAGTTATCAGAAAAACTTGGACTATTCCTTGCTACGCTAATTTATTTCACCATAATATTTATTAAACTTCGTGGTTTGTTCAAATTCATGTGGAAATAAAACAAATGATGGTATATAAGCAATTCAGCATGTTATTAATGTTCTCATAAATGTATATTGAACAATAGGCTATTACAGTTAGTCCACATTTCAGAAACCAGTTTCCAGACAAAGTACTGCCTACCGAGTCTTACAACATCGTCCATGTCATTCACGGTCACATGTATAGGCCTCTACACAGACAGAGACCAGTACACTGTAGAGCAGCTTTCACACATTTGCACTGTCCCCTACAGCCCTTCTCACAGCCACATCTCAGCAGTTCACGACAGGCATGAGAACATTGAGAAGCTTCTGGGAGTGTTGTCCACTTCACTTCCCAGCCTCCTTCGATCGTTTGCAGCCACCCCCAATGTCCCCATTCACCAGGACAAGGTAGCTTGGGAACAGCCACGAACATCTGTGCCCAGACATGACCTGCCTGGTAGGCAGCTCTCTTTGTTTGTTCCACAAGTGCAGCTTGAGTTGGTGGAAGGTCATCCATTGGTCTGTCTTTCCGTAGCTGGATGGTGAAGAGTTCGCGGAAGTATCTGGACTGGGAGTGTTGTATGGAGTTGTAGGTTAGCGAGAGGACTTAGTTATTTAGGACTATTGTCTCAGCAACAAAACCATCTGTGAAGACTAGCCATTCTAGACCAACGCGCCTCCTTATTTTTTGCAATCTTGAGGGATCATAATAAGTTATGTACCTCAAGGAGAAAATAATAATAATGATATTCCTTATTATTTAAAACGGAGATCACTGTATGATTAGGCCTACAGCATGATTACAATTCGGTAAGAACGGATAGCTTGCAGTCGTCATTTTTAGATCTGCAGGTATTGCAGTGACAGAGTCAACAAGGCGATGATTCACCTGCAGCTCTGCGCAGCAGTTCGCAGCACTCGCAGCAGCTGTAGCAGCTGGTGACGTCACAGAGGTTCTATAAATTGATGCAGAAAGACCGCAGTAATCCAGCCACCGGTAACACAGCAGAAAGGTCGTTCTTCTGAGGCAAGCATTCAGAAGAGAATAATTAAGATAATGAAAAACAATGCTTCAATGTAACTTACTGCGGTGTGTAAGTGAGCTTGCCAATAAACACGAATATTATTAAACCTGTTGGATGCTGTCTTGCCAAAATAGCTCTACCTAAGGCAGGCACTGATGCGTAAAGCTGAATATCAGTAACGCTCGAATACTTTCCCCAGACTCTAGAGCAATGCGTCATACCACGTTATACTTCAGCGCTCGTTGTATAATATGCAGTCTGATGAATTCAATTCAATTCAATTCAATTTATTCAGTGAATGAAGTCATCACACTGCACACAAAGAATGAAACTTGTGGTGCTTAGTTCTTAGAGATACACCTGTAAGTAGGGTACTCTTAACAGGTACGTATCGTACTTCATGGTTTATAAAATATAGTTCTAATTAACAGTGCACTGTGAGATGAGATCAACGGACGTGGCAGACACAAGATATGCAGTCAAACAAGGGATTCAAACGTAAATTCTTTTGTTACCATAATTATACATTCGGGATCTGACGAGACTACCGTTTTGTTTAATTTAAACACAGACGAGTGTTTCTACAATAAGTGTCCATTTTGCTGTCCGCGGTATTTAAAATATTTTTAAAAGCTTCTGTTACAACATATGACAATCCGTAACGTAGGTTTGTTTCAGACAACCCAAATAAAACTAAAAGAATTTTAAAATTGTCACTATCATAACTTATTCAGATGGTTTTATTACCTCACCGTCCAAGTATTTCAATATAAACTGTGTTGCCCCAGATGTGTACCGAAGTCGGGAAAACCTGTTTATTTCCAACTGTGCATATAGCCGAACCGATAATTTAGCCTACTCTTCATTTTCAGTAGCATGTTGCTTACAACATAAACCATGCTTAATATATTATTGAGTTTGTTTGAGTGAACAATTAAATTTTAATGGAGCAAATTCCAGTGTCCTACATCCAAATGTCAACTCCATGACGGCTACAAAACTCGTGTCCAACTTGTAACGGCTAGTGTTTTTTACAGTGTTTAACAGCTGATATTTGTTTGTCATTGCCAATGCTGCTGGTAAACATGAGAAGTTTATCTTGCGTTTAATTTTTTAAACAACAAGAAGTTAACAATATTGCTGCACCGCGTATGTTTAATTGATGTCAACTCCGTGACGTAAATATTCAAGAATATATAAATAAAAGTTTCAATGTAATGTGTCCTTTGTGGAAGTGATAGGGTCCTGTCCTTGTTGCAAACATCATTGAAATTATTTTGTTTCGTGTGTGCCGGTTTTTGCCGAAAACTAATCGATTTGCCAACTCCGTGACGGTCAACTCCGTGACGCGCGCCCACGTCATGCAGTCAACAGATTGTCATGGAATCCACATTTGAACAAATCTAGCAGCATTTAAATGGTATATATATATATATATAGTGCCCTAACAAACATAATTTTATGATATATGTATTGTAGTCGTCATTTCATCATCCTTATAAGCATCGATATACAATGAGTTGAACTTTGCTAATGATAATGTTTCTGGTACTGATCTCATTCATTTCTTCATGCGTTTTATGCTCCCTCATTACTTCTCCCATTTAGGGCCATTTTGCTGTTTTTTGTCTTGCAATTATGCCTCCATTGTCAGTAGGCTACGAAAGTGTACCTTCAGCTGACAGTGACTAATTATATATTTCTCATTGGTGCCTGAAGACTCTTAAAATGTGGAAGTCAACTGTGTGATGCGAACTACGTGACGCTTGTCAACTCCATGATGAATTTGGAAAAAACACAGTTTCTCAGTTTTTAACCGAAATATTGAATTCTGTGCACTGCTGCCTATCACACATCTTGATATTATTAATATTAATAGATTAGCATTTTGAAAAGTACAAAAAATTGTTATTGATTTTTTCTTAAAAATCCGAGGCAAAATTGCCACATATTGTAGAAACCCTCAGATATATACTGCAACGAACCTAGCGCATAGGTCGCATGGATATTCAGGAAAATCAATTTTGAGATTATTGATCGCAGGACCGACATACCGCGAGCATACTCGACTCATTCGTTCTTTCATATGATTCTCTGTTGTATTTAGGTATAGTATGCACTTTGCTTTGTAGCGTTGACTCAATCCGAAGAGTCTAGAAATGTCAGGGACAAGCGATGTTTGGGCTTTGGCCAAGAAAAGGGAAGTCTGGGTTCTGGGAATTATCTTCATAATTGGATTGACGTACTTTCTGTACAGCACCGAAATAAATTATTTGACATTTGATTATTCAAAACATCAACCGCCGAATCAGGTAGACTAAATTATCTCTGCATTACTCGGTCTGTCTGTGTTTGCCTGTGACTCTGTTTGTATCTGTCTTTGTTTCTGTGTCTCTGTCTGTGTGTGTGTCTGTTTGTGTTCGTCTGTTGTGTGTCTCTGTTTGTATTTGTGACTGTCTTTATGTGTGCTTCATTGGTGGCTCTCCCTGTTTGTCTGTCTCTGCTTATGACTGCTTGTGGGGATACATTGACATTCGGCAGTCCTTTCAATCTGTCTTCAAGTTACCTAAAGGACCTTGGAATTCCATTAACAGACTTTGTTCCCATCAGAAGAGAAAACCTCGATGACTTTGTTTTTGCAACTGCTGCAAATAAAGACTATCTTCACGTTGCAATGGACGCCATTGGAAATGTTCAGAAATTTCTACCAAATTATACGATTTACTTTTACGATCTGGACTTCAAGCGATCAGAAGAGCACATCAATAAGGTAAGTGATGCTTAATACTTGTCATTATCCCAGAACCGCAAGTATTGTTTGGCAAGAGAAATGTCTACTCTACTCTATGATAGATTAGACTCCCTAAAGAATAATTACCGTACCCGACAAGAAGCATTTTTAAACAGATAATTTTAAGCAGTATTCTTCAACACCAGGTCAACCATTTTCAATATCGCAATAGTATAAGTTCTAAAATGTACGATGCAGACATATGGACACACACACACACACACACACACACACACACACACACACACACACACACACACACACACACACACACACACACACACACACACACACACACACACACACACACACACACACACACACACACACACACACACACACACACACACACACACACACACACACACACACACACACACACACACACACACACACACACACACACACACACACACACACACACACACACACACACATGAATAACATAAGAACAAACATTCACGCATACATACGTGCATGCATACATACAAACATACATACATGGGCAACATACATACATATATGAAGAATCAGGAATTGGCTAAGGTCACTGACTGGTTCAATGCAATAAATTCTTTTTATTTAAGCAAAACTAATTACATTGTATGGTTGCTCTCGTCACAAAAGATCCCATCAACAATTATAAGCCAATGATAATCCTCTTGGTCATTAATGGAATCTCCATCTCTCTCGCGTAACTTCAGGTACGTTTTTACGTACCTATCATGGAAAATGCCTAACATAAAATGGTAAAACATACAACAGTCTTTTCTGTTTCTATTGCACTTGTCTTTTTTAGTTGTCAATTACTGTTGCTTGGGTTCAATAATAAATTATGGTAATGACTATACATAGTATACATACATACATACATGCTTAATGCATCATGTATAGTTGTATACATACATACATACATACATACATGCATGCATTCATCTATTCATTGATAGATACATACATACATATATACATACATATATACATGTCATAATTGTCATATATACATACTTATAAACATCCATACATACACCCACCCACCCACACACACATACATACTTATATACAGACATGCTCACAGACATACATCCCTGTATACATACATCCATGCATACATACATCAACATATACTTGCATACATACATACAAAGACACACACAAGTATACACACATTGACACGCACGCATCTATACAAGGATCTCCGCATTCTAGCAACAAGAACTAGACGATATGGTTCACTGAGTTTCGCAGTAGCTGAGACATCTCTCTTTTTGATGGTCCAGTGCTTGGCATCTGTTGCCATCAGCAGTCAATCGGTTCATTAGGATATCACGTAACACACCGTGTTCATTCAAGTGTATCCACTCGCTGAAACGAGTCTGTACAGCGCCAGCTCCTTAGGACCATCAAACTAAAACGTTTGTGTATTAGAACAATAATAATTATATTACACATACTTACCTGTAGAATGTGTACGTGTACGCATTAAACAAACATACCTATTCGGATGGAGTGAAATTTTTGTTATAAATGAATTCTAATAGTGGGCAAAAGCAGTCAATCGGCAGTCAATCGGGTAGAGAAAGAAACACACAAAATATTTTAACTTTCAAATGATATCTTCTGCCCTCTACCATTGATGCAATATTTCACCTTTTATTTGTTTTGGTAAAAATCGCATAATGGCCATTATGTTTCGTCACAGCAAAGTACTGCTCTTATACAATATTCTATTATATGAAACCTTACTCATGCTGCGAAGAACAGATTGTAAAATGTAATTTATGTTGTTGGATAGAGTCCAAGGATTTTTACCCAAAAATACCTCTGTTCGTACGTCATTCTGAATGACTAGATTTTTACATTAGTGAATGTCGATAGCTTTTGGAATTGCATTGTATCTATATATTTATAAAGCGCCTCTCGCAATGCTTGCCAATCAGAGACACTCTCAGTGTGAATGACCCAGACAAAAGAAAGTGTTGTATTTTATTGTATTTAAGCATTTTAAAATGCCTCTAGTAGGCAACGCATTGAACCGTCACAGTGCGCTAGGCCCCGCGAAAAGAAGCAGGTTTTAAGAAAGCGAAGGAAAAAGAGAGACTGCTAGATAGAATGGTAGAGCGAACAGAAGGAGAAAGTGCATTCAAAAAAGAGAGGGACCATTTGAAGTAAAGGGTCGAGAGACCCGAAACTGGGCCATAGCAGTTCTAATACGGCGAACCAAAAAGTCAAGTTGGAGGACGGTGGGAGGAAGCTGAATGAGGCATAAGTATTACGTCAACCAGATATTTCGGGGCAAGACCCATCTGAGCCTTGAAGATCAGAGTGACGATTTTAAATTGTATGCAAGCGTGGAGAGGGAGCCAGTGAAGTTAATCAAACATGAAGGTAGAGAAAGTGGTCTTAAGACAACGAAAGGAGTCACTTGAACCACCAGTTAATGAGGAGGAACGTGTTAATGGAGGGAGCTGGTTCCATAGGGCAGGGCCAATAAACGAAAAAGCTTGGAAGTCGGGCTATTAATCTGGCAGCAGCATATAGAGCCGACTGACGAGAGGGAGAGACGGACTTTTGGGAGGCCAACAAGAGGGAGTTACAGCAATCAATTCGGGATCAAATGAAGGAATGAACAACAGAGGTAAAACCGGAGGACGAGGAGACGTGCTTCGGCCTGCTCTGAGCCGTCACAGATGCAAGTAGGAAGATCGCGTAAGATTAGCGATGCGTTTAAAAAAGGGTAACCGTGGTGTCGAGGACTACACCAAGATCTTGATCGTTGGTGGAAAGCAAAGGACGGGAATCTCTCATCAAGAAGGGGTATAGTCAAGCTCAAGAAGCTGCTGGCGAGTGCCAAACCAGAGAGAGAGAGAGACAGACAGACAGACAGACAGACAGACAGACAGACAGGCAGACAGACAGACAGAGAGAGACAGAGAGAGACAGATAGAGACAGAGAGAGAGAGAGAGACAGAGACAGACAGACATACAGACAGACAGGGAGACAGCGAGACAGCGAGACAGACAGACAGAGACAGAGAGATAGAGAAACAGTGAGACAGAGAGACAGACAGACAGAGAGACACAGAGACGGACAGACAGACAGACAGAGACAGAGAGCATCAGTGCAACTAGTAAGAGCAAGCTGAACAGAGAGGGCCTGTATGTCACCTGCATAGAGCTGACCAGTTGACAAGTGTGTTTAGAAATATGGCAGGAATGTCGGCCGTGTATAGGAGGTAAAGGCGAGTGATGAGCCCTGAAACCCTGTTGACATTAAATTTGACCATGAGTCCAGTTCACAAGACTTTAAGACTTTAAGACAAAGCAGAACACGTGGTCAGTTTCCAGGATCGATAGAAATCCATCAAGGAAGGAATCAGTCGACGCGAAGAAAGGTGGAAATGAATCAGCGGTAGAAGCACGAAGGTCATCCACCTTGGCAGAGTTCATCTTAAGAAAGTCACTGGTTGAGAAGGAGGTGGCCTCTGGCGGTCTAGAAGAGCGTCCGATAAGACCGGAAATGGACGACGATAGTCGTTTTGGGTTCCCAATTCGTAGGACCAAGTTTTCTAGTAGGCCACCTCCTTCCGACGATAGAGCTGGTGGAGAGCACGAAGTTGAGTGATCCAAGCCAGTGGGTCAGCAGGATTCCTAGTCCAACTAATGCGTCTCTCGAAGCAGCGAGAGCGCGACGTGTTTGAAGTGAGTCCCGATCGAACCGGACGGCAGCGAGTCCTCATTCCCCGAAGCGGTAGCATGGTGTTCATGGTGGAGGAAGAGGTCATAGAGCTGGTCAACCTTTAGGGCGTCAAGCGTCGATGGCGGGGAAGAGAGCTGAGAGCTACAAAGTGCGTCGCCCGGGCATCCTACGGTCAAGGGATCCCCAGCCACGGGACATGTGAAGCGCATGGAGAGGCTGAGAATGGACGGCAAGAACTAGATGCACGTGTGATTTGAAAGGGTAAGTGAATTAACGCGCAATGCCATGGACATTTTTAAAAATTCAGCACCTCATTGGATTCTGATTTTGACCATGTATTTCATGAATTAGTCAACGCTCGACAATATGTAGATCAAGAAAAATTGAATGCACTATGTGGACGTTTGCCACATAATTTTATATTGCAAAACTTTCCTCGCCGAGGACATTACTTACTCTAACATACTGGCAACTTTCCATCACTATTAGAAAACGTTTACTAATTTTTTTTCTTTCTATAGCCTACTTTCACTCCAACCTAATACCTATGCTTAGATTAATACATTCAGCTTCTCTGTGCGCCTTGCTCAGTCGATTTTATCACTTCGTTCTCAGCTGAAAATTTACATCTTTCAATTTGCGTATCCACCATATAGTCCAAGAGCATTAGATCAAAATGTGTTGAAAGGTGGAAATAGCTCACAACAAGCTGAATTTTTCAGGATAGGTCTAGGAAAAATTCAGCTTGTTGTGAGCTATTTCCATCTGTTCACTAATGCTCCTGGCCTAGTACTGATCTTCCGGATATTGATCTATTACGGTTGATGCCTAGTGCATTTAATTAGACTCCGTCGCAATAGAACTTACTGATTACAATACCAATAACACACAGACGTCAGGGCACTGCGGGCAAACCAATTGAACAGATGATGTTGTTTTCAAACCTGAATGACAAAACTGAATCAACGAATTGAACTGGATAGCACATTGGAAAGCCTTGGAGCGGCAAGCGAGCAAGCCCTATATAGAGCCATACCTTTACCTACATAATATATACAATACATATGCGCGTAGGTAGTTGACCCTGGGCAAGTCCTTCACTCGTAGTCGGGAGCACCTCTGAGTAGAAATCTTGAAGGGGCGCTATAACAGAGTGCTCATACATACATACATACATACATTACATACATACATACATACATACATACATACATACATGCATACATACATACATACATACATACATACATACATACATACATACATACATGCATACATACATACATACATACATACATACATACATACATTAGGGTGGTTCATGGTCACATGGTAAAATATGAAGTTCAAGCTAGCGTCCAAGATACCCCCTCAGTTTTTTACACCTGTTAATAGTATCATTCTGGCAAAATTTCAGCTTCCTACTCCAATTGGAAGACGGTGCTCACGGACCCTCCCGCTGTACCCCCTTTACCATATAGTGCGATCGGTTAGAAATACGCATAACGTCTTGAAATCTTAAATTATGATAATATTATTAATTTACCAATATATACAGACAGTAGTTCTATCATGTTAGCAATATTATTTGCTGCAAGGAAACATATAAACAATCAACAACTCTCAAACGATGTCCCAAGAAGCATGTGTCGCAGAACTTCATTTCTTCAGCAATGCATGTATAGAAGAATTCTTCGTAGTATCAATGGGAACAGCCGTTCTGTTTGCCTCAAATACTTGCAGGCGAAAGGCAACAACTTTCCTCATCATGTGGAGGAGGCTGCTGAATTCTTCAAAGAGCTTGACACCGTGTTCGACTGACACGCAATGCTCCGATTCATTTCTTTCCATGTTGAATGTTGATATTCTGCGTTCTAACGCCTGGTCTGCGTTCTCACGTCTGGTGGAAGGGTGAGAAATGAAACACCCTACTTCAGGGACTGGAGTAGCTTTGCTTTTTGTAACAAAATTGCTCTTTGTAGCAAAATTTCTTAAGCTTGGTACCTCATGAAGTCTGTTTGCCCTACCTCTCACAATCCCTTCACTGGACTCATTGGACAATCTGCACAATCTTCACCTTCTGCCATTTCCTTCCAGCCTCATTGTTGAGAGGTGATGGTGGATTCACGGAAATATTCTGTTTCAGAATTTGGCTCCAGACTTTGCAATTTGTCATATGTCACATTTCCCAAGCAGCCTTAAAACTCTTGAATACTGGTATGTTTAGATAACTTAAAGGCTCAAAAGTGAAATCCATAGCTAAGATCAGTCCCATGAAAGGGTGACATCAAGCCAATCGCAGGAGCTCTCGACCAATTATATTTTTCCAGAAGAACACATGCTCCATTCAAGCGACCAGTGTTCACAGAAATAGTGTCAAAGCTCATGACTTGAACTTTTTCAGTCAACTTCCATGCTTCCAGCAGATCATAAATAGACTTGGCTTCATTAAGTCCTCTTCCAGAAGCCAACTTTAGAATTCCTAGCAGGCTATCTTTGTCACCTTCATAAACCAGCACTGATAAGCGGTTAAGTGCTTTCAAAAATCTCGGAAAGCAGTTTACCAACCCTGTTAACCACCAAGGGACACTCTGGTATAGATTCGCCTATTACGGAATCAGCATGTTCATTTTTAGCTTTGTATGTATGTATGTATGTATGTATGTATGTATGTATGTATGTATGTATGTATGTATGTATGTATGTATGAGCACTTGTTATAGCGCCTCTTCAAGATTTCTACTCAGAGGCGCTCCCGACTACAGCGCGGACACTGAATCGGAGTTTCACGCCGAAGCGCATGAGCAGTTGCGAGTGAAGGACTTGCCCAGAGTCCCTACGCGGCGGCTTGAGGTGGATTCGAACCCGCAACCCTCCGGCTGCAAGGCATCGAACTTACCCCTACACCACCGCGCCCCACGTATGTTTGTATGTATGTATGTATGTATGCTATTATCAGTTGCGCCAGCTCAGAGTCGTCTCGCGCTCTCTCACCACTAATGCTGCCTCTACTCTTATCCATTCCTTTGTCGTCACGCGTCTTGATCTTTGCTGTGCACTCTACGCTGGCCTCCCGGCTGTACGGTTGGGGTGTTTGGAGCGGGTCTTGCGCACGGCCGCGCGCCTCATCGGCCATATCCCAAAGTTCGGCCATGTCACCGCTTTTATGAGGGATGTCCTGCACTGGCTTCCTATCCCGCAGCGGATTGTGTACCGGCTTTCTGCTTTGGTGTGGCGGTGCCTCTTAGGTTTCCGCTCCTGTGTATTTACAAGAGCTCTGTCGCTCTACTTTGGATGTGCAGGGACGTAGAGCTCTCCGCTCCTCCACACATGGTGAACTTCTTGTTCCTCGTGCGCGAACCGCTCTTAGACAGCATCGCGCCTTCTCTGTTGCTGGCCCCATGGTTTGGAATGGGCTCCCATTAACATTACGCCTTATTCCTAGAGTTCATTTAGATGCGTTTTACTCTAGCCTTAAAACCATCCTTTTCAGCCGTGGTTGGGTCGGGAGCGCTCCTGAGTAGTAACCTTGAAGGGGCGCTATATAAATCTTTGGAATGAATGAATGAATGAATGTATGTATGTATGTATGTATGTATGTATGTATGTATGTATGTATGTATGTATGTATGTATGTATGTATGTATGTATGTATGTATTTATTTATGTATGTATTTATGTATATATATAATATCTGTACATATATACATATATTGTTTGTATGTATATATCAATGTACTAAATGCTGCAGTTGAAATGCAATTAAAGATATGAATAATCTGGAATTGTGTGTTGCATAAACAGTACCGTTTGTACGTATATCAACGAAAATAAATTTCAGTACAATGTCTGGTAATGAACCGGAAGTGGACAGCAAAATCTGTAATAAAAACTGTCCAATGAGTCCTAAATATAAAAGTTAGTAAGAGAACATAACTGCATAATTCCATAAGAAAGGTACCAAGAGTCCAAGACGATCACAATTTGTAACACATTTTGCTTTTACATGACGAATACAATGGTGTAAGTTTATGTCATTGAGCACCGTCTTCCAGTTGGAGTAGGAAGCTGAAATTTTGCCAGGATAATACAAATAACAAGTGTAAAAAATGTAGGGGGTATCTTGGCCCCTAGCTTCACTTTTATGTTTTTGGACCACCCTAACATACATACATACATAGGTACATACCTATATACATACATACATTAAATACGTTTTATACTTTTTATGCTCACCTCAAACGGTCCTTTTCAGCCGTGCTGGGGTCGGGATCGCTCCTGAATAGTAGCCTTGACGGGGCGCTATATAAATCTTCGTAATGTATGAACGAATGAATGAATTCATAGCACGTACCTGCATATATACATAACACATACATACGTATATATATATATATATATACTTAGGCTATACATCATGACATACAGACATACACATATACGCATAGTCGCATACACATACACACATTTACACATACATACAAACATACCGTTTTTATTTTAACATGACATAGCATGTTTATTTGGTAACCAACTCAGTACAGGTCGTAATCACATCAGGGTTTTACAAATTTTGTCGGTTGACACAGGAGACCCAAAAGGGGCCAAAGGTCCCGCTAGCCAGGGCCACCTGAGACAATTAAGTTGAAAGTATGCATCACGGCCAACTATGTGAAGTAAAAAAAACTAGGCAATAAATTCTAGCATAGAGCAAATAGAAATAAAAGAACAAAGATAAGAAAACAAAGCAACTACATTGCCAAGACGTAACGAACAAAAACCAGTGCACACTCCCAGATTTAGGCGTTTTGGTAGTATATTCCCAAGGGTATTTAGTTTGTTGTATATGTATTACACTCCTAGTTGAATGTGGGTTGAAAGCTCCCGTTTAAATAGTTGTAGAGCGGGCAGTGGCGTAACGAAGGGTTTTCAGCGCCCAGCGGCAAAGGTTGACGACTACGCCCCTTTTAATTTTCTTGTTGAGTTTTATCGTTCTTGGCATAGTACTGTGTACCACAGACAGCTAATTTTGCGCCCCTCTGGTGCTGCGCCCCGGGGACCACGGGCACCAGCATAATAATAATAATAATAATAATAATAATATTAATATTATTATTATTATTATTATTATTATTATTATTATTATTATTATTATTATTATTATTATTATTATTATTATTAATATTATACATACATAAATATAATCGTAAAAATATGCACTACCCATGTGTCACTGAGAATAATTTTGGTTATGACTTGTCATTTCAGATTAACTCGCTATGTGGCGTTATATACCGGAAGTTCAACTTCTCCAGATATCCCTCCCACGTCCAGTATCTAAAAAAACTACGCATTTAAGCCACTAATAGTACACGTAAGTATTTACCACATTAATACTACTGTAGTGGAAATTTTGTTATCGTAATTACAGCTCCATGCAGTGCCAAGAAAACTCATACCAGAGCTGCCCTGACCTGACACTGTCTGTCTGTCTGTCTCTTCTCTCTCAGTCTCTATGTCTCTCTCTGTCTCTCTATGTCTCTCTCTGAGTTTCTGTGTCTCTCTGTGTCTCTCTGTCTGTCTGTCAGTCTGTTGGTTCGTCTGCCTCTGCCTCTCTCTCTGTCTCTCTCTCTCTCTCTCTCTGTCTCTCTCTCTGTCTCTCTGTCTGTCTCTCTGTCTGTCTGTCTGTCTCTCTGTTCGTCTGCCTCTGTCTCTCTCTCTCTCTCTCTCTCTTTCTCTCTCTCTCCTTCTGTCTGTCTGTCTCTCTCTCTCTCTAAGTTTCTGTGTCTCTCTGTGTCTCTCTGTCTGTCCGACTGCCTCTGCTTCTCTCTCACTCCTCTGTCTCTTGGTATCTCTGTCTGTCTCTGGCTCTGCCTCTCTGTCTCTGTCTCTGTCTCTCTTTCTCTCTTTTCTGTCTCTCTCTCTTTTTCTCTCTCTTTTTCTGTCTGTCTGTCTGTCTGTCTCTCTCTCTTTCTGTCTGTCTCTGTCTGTATCTGTCTCTGTTCATGTACCTGTCTCTGTCTTTGACTCTGTCTCTGTCTGTCTCTGCCTGTCTCTGTCTGTCTGTGTGTCTGTCTCTCTCTCTCTCTGTCTCTCTCTCAGTCTCTCTCTCTCTCTACATATATATATGTATATATATATATAATAATTTATTTATTTGTCCAAAACACATATAAAAATATATATATATATATAAACTTTATTCGTACAAAAAATCTCATGTTCTAATGATGTATATAATGATATATATATACAAATTTTTATTGGTCCAAAACATATATAAATTATATATATATAAATTTTATTAGTGCAAAAAACTTCATGTTTTAATCATGGGGACCCCAGAAGTCCCGCTGGTTAGGGTCACCTATGTGCATGAATGATTTATATATGATCAGTTCCCCACAGAGCTATAGTTGTGTAAACCAGTTCACCAGGTGCGCTTCATCAAAAAAGGGCCAATTAGGTATTGGCAAATTTCTTCTGGATAAAAATCAAGGGCTCATTTAGAAAGACAGACAGACGTTTACAGTTTTTGCTTCACTCCGTATGAAGGTCTGTTTGTCTGTTTAGCTTCTTGTTGCAGGGTGAAAGAAAAAACAGTATCATACGGATAAGGATCTAATAAAATTAGGCACAAAAAGTAGGATGCTGCTGGCCATAAAAAGCGTTTTTGTACTGAAGGATTTAATGTTTGGAAAATCAAAATGTTTTCGGCGATCTATTTTTAAATAATTCATTCCAATGCTCTTTATTATGGGTTGTCGTTGTTCTAAATATTATCGTCAATGAAGGAACTGTCTAAGGAGCATTCATAGGGAACCAGTTAATGACTACGTACTAGTACTACGTACTTCGGCTGCGGTGTGTCAACCGGATTGTTTCAATAAAGGAAGAATTATTATTATTAGAGGTGATGATGTTTAGGAAGAACTCAAATGCATCTTTTGACAGATAGGCCAATGTGAGGTGCTATATAAAGTTTCTACGTAAATACACTCATTCAAACATACGTTGGGGAGCCTACTTCGAATTGCTCTTTTGAAGCACATGTTGCTAAATCATAGACAATACAAAGTATCCATGCTTCAGTGGATTATCGGCGGCGTTTATAGCCGAAGGTCACATTCTGAAATAGGTGCTGTTAAAATCCAGCGGACCATTCTTGCTAATGACCTATCGAGTTTCATAAGCATTAGGCCTAAGCATGCATAAATATCCATTCCCTATATTTATTGAGGTTAACCCTGCGACTACCGCTGGGGTCAAAAATGACCCCAGAGGTAGTTTGCATTAGTGCTGCTCACCCCCATAAGAGATATCTCAACGAAATTTTATGACTTTATAGGTATTCCTGTTTTGTACAAAATTCCAAGTTTTATTTTACATTTTCTAACACCAGGTGGCGCAGGTATTCCATTTATACACTGAGTACCAGTGGGGTCGTTTTTGACCCCAGTGGAAACTGATTAATTCTGGCATATATAAAAATAACAAAATACATTATATTGAACTAACAGTTATTTTAAAAGTATTTTTAACAAAGATAAACTATTATAAATTGTTTACATGGTATATTTATTACAAAAATGATGACAGTCCGCTAACAGGTGTCCAACTAGTTATGAGAAAACCAATTATATCAGAAACTGAAGTGGATAAATAAGAAAGATAATGCCATCTATGGTGAAACATGAAGTGATATTTCGGACAAGTCAAGAAGTGAAGCAGTGCAGCAGTTGCAGAGTTTAGACGATGTTTCAGCGATAGCATGACTATAAATCGGTTCCAGAAAATATCACGTTCCCTTAGATTTGACGATGCGGTGCGCAGAAGAGACCGTCAATATCATAAACAACTTGCAACTATTAGAACAATATTTGACAAGTGGACAAAATCATTAGAAAGTGATAAGAATTCCAACATAATCTGTGCCGCCTGTAAGCGCAATGAGGTCGTTTTTGCCGAGTATACCTGTATAAACTTCAAACAGTAACTGTAATGACCGGAAAATGTCCATATTAGTTTTGAACTTTGAACACTCGGTCACTTTGAACACTAATCTGTAACTATTAAATTAAGAATTTCTTCATTTCAACAGCCTATACATGTTCCAAATACTTTACTAATAATTGTTTTCAAGGTAATAAATAAAAATGCAAAAAACAGATTACTTATTTAAAAAATTGTGTTGGGGTCATTTTTGACCCCACTGGTATACTCAGTGTAACAAAATAATTCTGGTAGTCTGAGGGTTAACATATTAGCAATTCTACTTCAGGAGATGTTGTCTGAGTTTCCTCGAGTCTTCTGGATCGATTCATCCATCCGTTTTACGACGAATAATCTGAATCTTACGCTGGACGAAGTATTCAGCAGCGGTGGAATTCTGACATTTGAAAGATCGATCCATTCCAATTTCGAAACTACTCACGATGAAATGTATCGATTCCTTCCTATTTCTGCCGAAGCTGCCTCCAGTACTCAACAGTACGCAGCCAACAGCATCTATATGCATCGAACGGAAGTGATATACACACGCATCATATTCTGGTGGGTGTTGTGTGCCCTGAGAGAGGAGTGCATGGCTCCCACCCATGAGTTGTCTTGTAATTTCAAGGGGAAAGACGTTTGGGCTGGATGTCATCGTTTTGACCAGTCAGCTCTTAACATCCTAATGGCCAACCATTTCCTCAACAATGTCTCTCGTTACACGAGTCGACATGATCAGCTGTATGTTAATCGTCGCGTGGCCCACCAAGAACTTCTGGTCGTTTGCCCGACTGGGATTAAAAAGAAATCAGCTGAATACTTTTTGTAGTAGATATGCAAACGCAACCGTCGTTTGAGTGTGCTAACTTACGATATTTGTGGATGTTGAGAACAGCAAGACCATTATTAGGCCTATTAGTTTTTTTTTTAATCTCCGACAATGCATTTTAGATCATTGACTGCCAAATGGAGCCCCTTTTAGCTTTTTTTTTCAGTCACGCAGGCCTTGAAGCCATTTAGGCCTACTGTGCAGCCAATAGGGAAACCTAGGCATTGTTTGAATTGTTAAATTTGTAATGGGGGAGGGCATTGAAAAATTCTTACATGTCCGGGTGTCCCGCATACAATTACTTGGGTTACTAAAGCCAGTATATGTACAAAATTGTAGTGGGTGTGAGTGTACTCGATTCTTAGCTATGTGAAAAATCGAACAATGAAGAACGCTTTTTGGAAAACTCTCGAGTTTTATTTTCAGAAATTTATAACTCTAGCAAAAAAATACGACATTTAAACACTGAAGTGGTATGAATGAAAACTGAGAAAAAACAAAGCAATAGTTTAATGGCTTAAGCAAGTAAGATGCATAGAACCACTGAAAGCTGTGCTGGGGCTTTACTTAACCCCAAGAAATTTTGGTAATTAGCTGGAGGGGGTTGAAAATGAATTCGGTGTAAACTCTGGCCATCCCCAACAATTCAATCCCTGGACCTTCGGTAACGTTTTTGCGGGTCAACTCTTTTGGATAAAATCTGCTGGATTAGGTCTAAAATATAGCGAATGAAACGCACTGAAATGTGACGTTTCCCCAAACTGACTCTCACTTGGGGGAACGGACATTATCCCCCTGGACATAATCCCCCGGACATCATCCCGCGGACATTGTCCCCGGACATTTCCCCCTATGTGTAAATAGCCTATAGTCTGCATGTCATTGATAAACCTTAATTGCGGTTTTTTTGTTGACTATTTCATTCGATCAGGTGTAGGCCTAAACTTAAGACTTGTTAATGTCACTCAGTTCAAAAGCAGTATACGAAAGTTAAGAATTGTTATTGTCAATCGGTGAATCAGTTATAAAGTGAAGACTAGTTAGACTTGGACATAGCATCCGATTTAGAATTGTTGGCAATTTTTCAGCTATGAGACACTTTTTTTAGCAACTAGCATAGGCCTATATTAACACGTTTTAACTTAAAATGTATATGACACTAGCAAGTCTTCACTTAATAACTGAAGAACCGATTGACACTAACAAGTCTTTGGTTCAATTAAATAAAAACTTAATTTAATCAATGCAGCTTCTATTTACGGAAACACTTATACATCTTATAAATCAAACTTCCATTTAGGCCAACAATTATTTTCATCATTTTCCTGCATTTCCGCAAGAATATTATACCATTATATCTTAGACTGGGGGGATTATGTCCTACCCTGGGGGACAATGTTTGGATAAAATGTCCGGAGGGACAATGTCCGGGGATTATGTCCAGGGGGATAATGTCCTACACTCCTGACTTGACTCTGAATAGCAATTACTGTCGAAATAATTTCTCGGGACTGCTACTGGCTCTGCAGTCACGATACGTCGATACCGATTAAAATTTATAGTTATCAATTAATGACGTTTACTATTCAGGCACAGGCAACAATCATTCAATTGATTTTGTTCTCTCGCCAGTTGCCAAACCATTGGGACAGCAAACCGCATTCAACCAATGCGTCAGTAGAGAAGTAAATGTGTCTGGTTCTCATGCTTTATCTTGATCGCTATCTTTTAGTCGAAGTAGTAGAGATAAGTGCTAAGATACAACCAGCAGGCGATTGATAATTATGTTTGCATTGTGATAACCTCGTTTTTTCAAGTTTGTCTGAAATAATATAACATGAACGCACTGCTAATGCTATGGAACGTTGTATTATGCGCGCTTGATAGGTTATTCGAGTAAACTGTATACAAACCCAGATAAAATGTTTAGGGTATATATATATATATAATATATATATCGATCTTATAGTCAAATATATTTATGACATATGATCAGAATGTGTAGGCTACGTATCATGTTATCTCGAATATGCAATATTAAGAGTGTTCTTTTTCAAATTCTTAACATAATTGAAAAAACTGATGTGCAAAATCAATTCAAAACTCACATTTGAAATGTGTGCACTAGAAAGACTTACTCGCTTATCAGAGGTTCTGAGGGCTTAGCTCGTGTTTAACCTTAGCGCTGGTGAGTAAATTCGACGCTCATGAATAATCTGGGTATTTGCGTTTAGCTTTAGAGTAACACTTAAGGAATTTGAAGTTTTCAATTAAAATGCGCTTTGTCAAAGTCCATAATTATATATCTAAGGCAGGCACTGATGCGTAAAGCTGAATATTAGCAACGCTCGAATACTTTCATAGTGTTTTGAATCGGTTCACTATCGATAGGGCGACTCCGAAAGGGCGACCATCAAAAGGGCGACCACAAAAGGGCGCCGATTTTAAAAGCGACTGATCGAAAAAGCGCCGATATCGATAGGATAAATCTGTTAATCATTTACTGTGTATATGTAATAATAATGAAACTTGATGTTGCACTGTTTATCAAGGATTTAGCTAATTCAGATTTCTGAAATGTTGTTCTAGGTGTCCCTAGTTAGCGGGATCTTGATCCTTTTGGGACTCCTCTTGCGGCCAATCCTGATATTTTATGTTGAAATGTTATGTGTTTTGATTTGGCTTCAATAAAAGAGTTTTGATTTGATTTTGATTTTGATTTGACTCTGAGCAATGCGCCATACCACGTTATACTTCAGCGCTCGTTGTATAATATGCAGTCTGATGAATTCAGTGAATGAAGTCATCACACCGCACACAGAGAATGAAAATTGTGGTGCTTAGTTCTTAGAGATACACATGTAAGTAGGGTACTCTTAACAGGTACGTATCGTACTTCACGGTTTATAAAATATAGTCCATCCCATGGGGGGGGAATGAAGCAGAAATCTTCATAGCCTTTCTTTTAGTACATTAAACCTCTTTTAGTACATTAAACCTCTTTTAGTACATTAAACCTCTTTTAGTACATTAAACCTCTTTTAGTACATTAAACCTCTTTTAGTACATTAAACCTCTTTTCACCTCTCAAGCGATTAGACTTTCTAGGTGGTTGTATATTTGCATATCTCACAGCAAATGTTTCAGATTACTGGTCCCTGTTCAAGAATCTTGCGAAAAATCTCTGCTCACATGGCAGTTGCGGCTCAGCTGATAGATCAGTGCAGTCAGAAACTGATCAGAGAAGATGAACATTCATGGCAGTCTCTAGTTACAGAAGCACAACGATTTGCAAGGACCCACGAATTTGATGCAAACGTTTCGGTTCATCGAGCAAGACGACCACTCATGCAACATGACGAGAAAACTCAGAAAAGGACAGTATGGCCTAAATGTGGTCCTCGGTGGCACAGACCACTATCGTATTGGTGTTTACTATACAATACTGGATACTGTTGCCTGTCAAATACAGGACCTTTTCCATGCTGACATGCTAGGGTTTTTTGAAGAAATTTGACGCAAAGGAAGTTGATAACTTAGGATCACGTACCGACAGCTAACTTGTGTAACTTCTACGACTAGACTTACATGTATACGGTAGACCCACAGAAAGTGCAAACCGAGCTCCGAGTTTCGACACACATAATCTCGTCGTACAAGTCATTGTGCCTCTTAATGACTTGATTCCTGATGATGGAAACTGGAACTAATTCACCTAGATGATGCAGACACAGGCAGTTACGATGATGACGAGGAAAAGACACATCTGTCGACAAGACAGTATATATGGCCTATTGAAAGCAGTTATGCTAAGCCATTACCGGTACGTCACGTACGTGTCATGTGGCAACTTCAGCTTGTACAAAATCCTGGTCTCCCTTGCGGTGACCAGCTGCTCAGCTGAGCGGATCATATATGTAAGTCGCATCCGCATTGTGAAAACTCGACTGATATCAACTATGGTAGATGACTGGTGTGCACCTCTGACAGTGTTAGCCTGTGAACGAGACGCTACGCTATCCTTAAAACTTGACGAAATTGTTGTTCGCTTGGCTACGCACTCTGCTGCTTTGAAGAAGCGCCTATAATTATTGTAATTTTAGTATGCCTCTGTCTGGCTTATAATGCACAATGTTGCTTTATTAGTCAACTAAAAGTTAAAGAATTCAACAGCAAAATTATGCTTCAAATTTCAATAATCGAGATTTTCTCTTGTCGTTCAATCGTCTGGGCCATCGTCGGTCATGGGGGAATCTGATGACAAGAGGGGAATGCTTCATAGGCGTAAGGGGGATGGACGCCCCTGATGGTTTATAAAATATAGTTCTAATGAATAATGCACTGTGAGCATAGGCGTAGCTACATGATGGCAGGAGGAGGCAATTGCCTCCTCTTAGTTTTTCCATATAGTGGAGTTTCAATTGATCAACGACGCAAATGACCAGGATTTTGGCAAGTTGCCTCCTCTTGAATTGAAGTGTCGTGTTTCGTTGTTAGGCGCCTGTGCTCGAGGTCAAGTGGTAAAGTGGGGAAAAAATGATCCAATGACTAAAAAAAGGTCATCCGAGTTTATAAAGAAAGTCTCAAAAAAAGGCGCCTGTGTTCGTTTGACGTAAAGTGGGAAAAAAAGTCAAATGACTATAAAAAAGGTCATCGGATTTTTAAAGAAAGTCTAAAGGAAGGTCATCGGAGTTTACAAAAGTATAAAGGTGTCATCGTCGGAGTTAAAAATGTAATGTCTAAAAAAAGGTCATTGGGAAAAATATGCACTGGTCTGTGACGTGTGAAGTTGCCTCCTCTTGAATTTAAGTCTGGCTACGCCACTGACTGTGAGATAAGATCAACGGCCGTGGCAGTCACGCGATACAGTCAAACTGTCAAACAAGCTATTCA
Organism: Aporrectodea caliginosa; assembly: GCA_020284085.1. Taxonomy (NCBI): domain Eukaryota; kingdom Metazoa; phylum Annelida; class Clitellata; order Crassiclitellata; family Lumbricidae; genus Aporrectodea; species Aporrectodea caliginosa. Next base: position 415,250 of record JACEVL010001855.1, read on the forward strand.
AAGTAAATTCTTTTGTTATCATAACTATACATTCGGGATCTGACGAGACTACCGTTTTGTTTAATTTAAACAGACATACTGCAACGAATCCAGCGCATAGTTCGCATGGATATTCAATCAAATAAATTTTGAGATGCTTGATCGCAAGACCGACATACCACAGACATAATCGACTCATCCGGGCTATCGTGTGATTTTCTGTTGTATTTAGGTATAGTATGTGCTTTGTTTTGTAGCGTTGACTCAATCCGAAGAGTTTAGAAATGTCAAGGACCGGTGGTGTTTGGGCATTGGCCACGAGAAGGGAAGTCTGGTTTCTGGGAATTATCTTCATCATTGGATTGACGTACTTTCTGCACATCACCGAGAATTATTACTTGACATTTGATTATTCAAAACACCAGCCGACGAATCAGGTAGACTAAATTATCTCTGCATCATTCAGTCTGTTTGTGTTTGCCTGTGATTCTTTTTGTATCTGTCTCTGTTTGTGTGTCTCTGTCTGTGTGTGTCTGTTTCTGCCCGTCTGTTGTGTGCCTCTGTTTGTGTCTGTCTCTGTGTCTGTATATGATTGTTTAAGTTCTTATGTCTAAACCGGACTAAGCATCTGTCTGTTTTGACTGTCTTTATCTGTGCTTCACTGGTGGCTCTCCCTGCTTGTCTGTCTCTGCTTATGACTGCTTGCCTGTCTCTTTGTAAACTATCTTGTCCCAGTTTTGTAGCACCAATGCTATAATGCCATCCATTGTTTTCAGATTTTCATTATGCGGTTGTTTTTCCTCTTCACTTAGATTGAAATTACGGATGTATGTCTTTCAATCAATTGGCTGAATCCTCGTTATTGCACCATCACTGAAAGTGGTACGTTGACATTCGGCATACCTTTCAATCTGTCTTCAAGTTACCTAAAGGACCTTGGAATACCTCTAACAGACTTTGTTCCCATCAAAAGAGAAAACCTCGATGACTTTGTTTTTGCAACTGCTGCAAATAAAGACTATTTTTACGTTGCAATGGACGCCATTGGAAATGTTCAGAAATTTCTACCAAATTATACGATTTACTTTTATGATCTGGACTTCAATCGTTCAAAAGAGTACACCAGTAGGCCTAAGGTAAACGATGCGTAATACTTGTAATTTTTCCCATTACCGCAAGTACTTTTGGCAAGAGAAATAATGGCTACTCTTCAAGCTGTATGACTTCCTAGGGAATAATTACCCGACAAGAAGAATTTAAAGAAAAATAATTTTCATGAGTAGGGGGCCTTTTCTTCAACACCAGGTCACCCATTTTCTATTATGGCAATAGTATAAGTTCTTTAATGTGCGATGCATACATATAGAATCCATACATACACAAATACATACATACATACATGTACATACAAACATAGATCCGTACATACATACGTGCCCAAGATATTTTCAATGTGGAGTTCTGAATTGTGTTATAATCCTGCGTTTTTGAATAACTTGGGCTATGAGTTTTTCATTTCAGATAAAATCGCTATGTAACGTTATACACCGGAAGTTCAACTTCTCCAGATATCCCTCCCACGTCCAGTACCTAAAAAACTACGCATTTAAGCCACTAATAGTACATGTAAGTATTTACAACATTCATACTATAATTGTAATAGAATTTTGTTATCGTAATTGCAGCTCCATGCAGTGCCGCCTCTCCAAGAAAACTCCTCTCAGAACTGCCCCAGACCTGACACACATATATGTCCATCATGGTTTTAAACCTTTAGCAAAGAGACCAGTTAGCGGACAAGAAACTCATAGTGCAAATTGCACGGTAGTGTGTTTCAAAATGAGGGCGAACCACGGCGAAGCTACCATGCTGCTTGTTAGAAATATGGGATGAAAGAATTATCGCGGTATCCTGTGTGTGCGAGCGATGAGAACTGCGGATAGGTAAGGATTGCATTAACCCTAGGGCTACCAAGCTTTTTTTGTAACACGGACTACCAAGGGGGGGGTGGTTACCTCCCCCCTGGATTTCGTGTTTAGTTTTACATATCATAACTTGTAATGTAGCATTGGATTCAGCATTCATTTCTGCACAGAATGGCATATTTAGTTGTACATTATGTGAATACCTCGAAATTACATCACTTTTAACAACGGAACCCATTAATTAGCAATATTGTATATTATTGCGTACATTTTGTACTTTTTGGATAAACAAATATAAGATTATGTGTGTTTTGAAACTAATCTATGTATAAAAGATACACAAAATCATGCCTACACATGTTTATATAGTATAAATGTACATCCATACATATATATCCATACATGTATATCGGTTTACGTTGTAATGCGTATTCAGTGTATTCAGCCATTTTCACACAGATTACGCGTATTATTATTTATTTTGATCACTTCCGGTATTCAAAAGACAAAGATGTAGGTATGCAAATGAAGCCCTTCATTTCTAAAGAATGGTATCAATTTGTTTCTCTTCCAGGAAGACAAATGAATACGCTACAGACAAAAAACTAAGGGGGGGTAGTGCTTCCATTCAGCCATTTTTCACGCATATTACGTATTATAATTTATTTTGAGCACTTACGGTTGTCTCAGGTCAACTCAGTGACCATAGAAATGTAGCCCCACATTGCTCTATAGAATGGTATAATTTGTGTCTCTTAATATTAAATGACGGATAAGATATAGTCGAAAATCTAGCTGGTGGTATCCACCCCTCTGGTACCTCGGGTATATTGGGTATAACTTTTGAACGGTGTGAGATATCATCTCACATTTTACCTCAAAACGTGTGTAAATGAACCCCTACAGCTACCTACAAGGTCAAATTTTTATTCCATACGGAAAAAGTTTGAGATGAAAAAAACCTAGAGGGGGGGTGGCAACCACTCCCCCTTGGTAGCCCGAGGGTTAAAGTATACAACACCCTCAGATGGACTGGAGCGCAACTCGGCTAGTTTCAGTTTTCGATTTTACGCATAGGTCTATTCACAACGATACATAGTAGCTCACGTAACTGTAGTACACAAACTCGTAGATAAACTACTACAAGATGGTTCTGGAAGGGGGTTATCTCGGATGAGCGTATCGAGTCCACCTTTTATAATAACCATGAGCAGGATAACAGATAGTTAGATTAGTAGTTTCAATCCTTCAACTGCATGTAGTCTCTTGCAACTGTACTTTCCTCTGTATCTCTGCGTTTCTTACTGTTACTCGTACTCTACTCGCCCCCGCCCGGCCGCCCCCTCTCTGTCTGACTGTCTGTGTGTCCTGTCTGTATATATATATGTCTATATATATATATATATATATATAAAATATATATACATATAAATTTCTATTGGTCCAAGACATAGTTAAGATAACGTCATACCTTGCAAACATCTATTGGGCACAATAGGGGACCCAGAATGGACCGAAGTACCGCTGGTTAGGGTCACCTATGTGCACGAATGATTTATATATATTCAGTTCCCCACAGAGCTAAGTTGTGGAAACCAATTCACCAGGTGCGCTTCATCAAAAAAGGACCAGCTAGATATATGGAGTCAAGTCTCTTCTGGATAAAAATCAATGGCTCAGTTAGAAAGACAGACAGACGTTTACAGAGTTTCTGCTTCACTCCTTAGGAAGGTCTGTTTGTCTGTTTAGCTTCTTGTTTCAGGGTGAAAGCCAACAGTATTGTACGTATAAGGATCTAATGAAATTAGGAACAAAAAGTTGGATGTTCTTAAACAGAAAACGTGATTTTGTATTGAAAGATGTAATGTTTGGAAAGTCAAATGTTTTCGGCGATCTATATTTAAATTATCCATTCCAATGCTCTTTATTATGGGTTGTCATTGTTCTAAAAGTATCGTCAATAAAGAAACTGTCTAAGGAGCTTTCATACAGAAGCAGTTAATGACTACGTACTAGAGCTGATGATGTGCAGAAAGAACTCAAATGCATCTGTTGATAGGCCAATATGGGGTGCTATATAAAGTTTCTACGTAAATACACACATTCAAACATACGTTGGGTACTTCGAATTGCGCTTTTGAAGCACATGTTGCTAAATCATAGACAATACAAAGTATCCATGCATCAGTTGATTATCGGCGGCGTTTATAGCCGAAGGTCACATTTTGAAATAGGTGCTGTTAAAATCCAGCGGACCATTCTTGCTAATGACCTATCGAGTTTCATAAGCATTAAGCATGCATAAATATCCATTCTCTATATTTATTGAGGTTAACATATTAGCAATTCTACTTTAGGAGATGTTGTTTGAGGAAGAACTCAAATGCATCTTTCGACCGGCTGACCTAGGAATGTGGTGCTATATAAAGTTTCTACATTAATACATACATACAAACATACCTACTTCGAATTGCTCTTTTTAAACGTAGCCTAACTTGTTAAAATTATAAACAATACGAAGTATCCAAGTATCAGTCGATTATTGATAGCTCTTCTCATCAAATGTCACATTCTGAAGCAGGTGTTGTTAAAATCCAGCGGACAATGTTTACTAATGACCTATCGCGTTTCATAAGCATGCATAAATATCCAATATCCATATTTCTATACTTAAGGTTAACATATTAATAAATCTACTTCAGGAGATGTTGTCTGAGTTTCCTCGAGTCTTCTGGATCGATTCATCCATCCGTTTTAAGACGAATAATCTGAGTCTCACGCTGGACGAAGTATTTAGCAGCGGTGGAATTCTGACATTTGATCGATCGGGCCATTCCAATTTCGAAGCAACTCACGAAGGAATGTATCGATTCCTTCCTATTTCTGCCAAAGCTGCCACCTATACAGAACAGTACGGAGCCAACAGCATCTATATTCATCGAACGGAAGAGATATACACTCGCATCATATTCTGGTGGGTGTTGTGCGCCCTAAGAGAGGAATGCATGGCTCCCACTCGTCAGTTGTCCTGTAATTTCAAAAGGAATTACGTTTGGGCCAGATGTCATCGTTTTGACCAGTCAGCTCTTAACATCCTAATGGCCAATCATTTCCTCAACAATGTCTCTCGTTACATAAGTCGCCATGATCAGCTGTCTGTTAATCGTCGCTGGGCCCATCAAGAACTTCTGGTCGTTTGCCCGACTGGAATTAAGAAGAAATCGGCTGAATACTTTTGGTAGTACATGTAGAATACATACAGAAATCGCTAATTTAAGATATTTCTGGAGTTTAAAGAACAGTCAAACTATTATTAGGCCAATTAGATTTTTGTATTTGAGATACATATGATATGGTCCCTAAGGATTTCAAAAATTAGTGATAGTTATTAATTTTTTTACTTAATGTAACCCCTATATGATTTTTGCGATGGCAAATATTACGGATAACGATGCTTTTACTCTTATTATTATTATTATTAATTATTGTCAATGTTATTATTATTATTGATATTATTATTATTATTGTTGTTACCCCCATATAATCCTACTATCATAATGTAATTAATAATGCTTATAATTATAATAATAATTGGAAACAATAAAATTTAAGGTTATTATTTTTATTATATATTATTATTATTATCGCCTGGATGTGGTAATTTACGATATTTCTGGAGTTTCAAGAACTTCAAACTTTAATTTATATTAGGCCAAATGGTTTTTTCGTAATGAGATTCATATGGTCCTTAAGGATTATTAAAATTATGATTATAATTATTTTTTACTTAATATTATTATTATTTTTTGCGATTGCAAATATCATCCCTCAGGCTCTAAGATACTTAGTTGTGTTTTACGGGTTCTTATCCATCGTGTTGCATAAATTAGCTTCTTAAAGGCTATTATTATTTATTATTATTATTATTATTATTATTATTATTATTATTATTATTTTATTAGGTATCAATGATCCCTCAGGCGATCCAAACAATATACGGAGATGTTACTGATGGTGGTCTTGGAACGGCAACTCACTCGGCAGTGTCTTATTATGTACCTATTATTATTATTATTATTATTATTATTATTATTATTATTATTATTATTATTATTATTATTATTATTATTATTATTATTATTATTATTAGGCCCATATTGTACAGGCCCTACATAATTATAATCTATAATGATATCGTTGCAAAATATGGTGCTATTCAGATGTAATCGCATTTCCATTCCGTTCTAATATTAATTGCTACTAATTAATTATCGTAATCACATAATCTGCGTTTGTTTCACGTCGTCTTTTGTAACAACTGCGATCACTTTTATTTTCTAACAAACGTTACTTTCAATCTATACATGACTGCGTAGACAAACAGGCCGTTTATCTTGCGCTGATGGTGAAATGTACAGGATGGACTCGAATTTAGCTATAGAATTAAAAGTTAATGGCGAAGAGGAAATATTATTTAATGTGAAAAACCGTAGTCTCCCGTGTGAAGGCTGCGTTTGCGAGACAAAAGTCACTGGCACCTTATCAAAACTCAAATTCGCAAGAGCGAGATTTTGGAGCATGTCCCAAAATTTCAAAACACGTTCAAACAAGAGAGGCAGTTGAACGATTAGTCGGGTATAGGTCTATAAAGCAGGTAGAGAATATAGCTCTATTGGCATCACTCGCGCTTGATTTCTTTTGTTAAAATGTTGCAACAATCTTCATTAATTACCTGATTCCGTTGAGAAACCTTTTGTATCAATTTTTTTAGGGTTGAACCATATATTGACCCGTCTTTTAAGTTGTCATAAAACTGGACGAGCCAGCTTCTATAAATATAACTGAATTTTGAACTTATCCATTATGCACTTAAATGGCATCGACTGTAGTTAAGTTTCACTCTAATTATTTTCGTAGTTAAAATTTCACTACAATGTTAAGGTAGCAAGACAAACTGTTCTTCGTCGTTATCTGTACTGCTTTTATTGGTGGCCCTATTTAAGCGGGGCTCTGGTTCCTTTTGGGTCTACTATGTGTTTCGCAATACCCTGCTGACATTTCTTTTCAAACAGTATTTGGGTATATTTCACAACCGGAGGCAAATTAGATATATTTGCGTCTTCTCCTTTGGGCGGCTAACACAAAGTGTAATATTAAAATTTATAATCTTTTAATACATCATAGGGCATAAGTTAGTTATAAAAAATTATTTCTGTTATATTATTTAGATGATTAGTATGAGAAAAAAATTATAAAATTCCAATTTTAACTCGAAATTGCATTGCCCTTTCTAATGGTGCGTCAATTCAACGTTACGTCAGGGTAACAGTTGAAGCGCTGAACCGATATTTTATTATTTTTAGATCATTAACTTACATATATCCATTGCTCCATATGGTTTTTATTAACTTATTAACGAACTAAATAATAATTAAAAAACCTCTGTCTTCAAATATTGCTTATACGAATGGGTTTCTGCCATCTGTGGAATAAATTGAAAATTCAATTTTTTTAAATTGACTTCTTCGATAGCAGGGAACATTTCTGCATTGATTTCACCAACAAGAGATCAATATGGATGTTTATTTCTGTTGACAATTTGCGGAAATTTATCCGGTAATGTTATAGTATAAAAAAGATTTACAACCCCGTGACTATAATAATTGCATTTTGCGTATATATAATTTTTTCTTTCAAAAATAATATGGCCACTATAAACTGGCCACTATAAACTAACTATTTTTTATATCTTAACTCGTCCGGTAAGCGTGTAGACCTAATTATGAATATTTTACAACTCCGTTACTGCAACTCCGTTACATTATTTTTCTATTAAAATGAATTTATTTCATGGTACTTGTAGATAATTTTCGTCATAATAATTTAAGTTGCTGTGTTTAATTTAATGCACACTTAATACTAATTAATAACTAATTATAAACAGTGGCGGTATAGTGTACTGTGTTTTTATTAAGTAACGGAGTTGTAAATATTTAGGAATCAAAGTTGTATGTGTTTCAAATAGTAAAAAAGTAAAATGAAAAATTAGGCCAAATCTGTTAAATTTAAGCTCTGCTCAATATTAAGTAGGCCTATGCTTCAGCACTGCTAGTAAAATATTTGTGTAAGAAATTTTTTTCATGACTTTTGTTTTCTCTAATTATATTTCTGAATTTGCCAGCGGTTGTGAAATATACCCATTTACTTTTGTCGACATTTGGGGGATTCGGTAAACGAAGAATGATTGATTGCATGATGGCAAATAGATTTGCAGCTATTAGTAATATTTAGTAGGAAACCGACCACGACTACAGTGTTTCATATACACTGTCATCCAATCAGCTGACAATGTACATGAAATGTTGAAAAATGAGTACGGAAATGCAAAATAGCTCGCGTAGTGGGACATGCAGCACTACGCGAGCTAAGGAGTTTTGGATGCTTAGCAGCCTATCTCAGACCCACAAAGCAAATTAGCATAATCAAGGCGAGAGAAGACAAGGTCTGACAAGACATGGTCTGCTGCATATTCTTAGTCAGAGCCGACCTGATGTGACGTATTGCCTTGATGTGATAGAAACAAGATTTACAAAGGTTCATTGATTATATGCGGTCGGAATGCGAGCTATTGTCGAGGGTTATCCCAAGTGTTTTGACCGAATCTCATGGTGGCACAGCAGTGTATTTCTCTATCACTTCCACGTCACAGTCAATAGGTTTTACCTACCCGTTCAATAGAGTGTCGTTAGCCGTTTGTAGGAGCGCTATATAATTGACTCATCTGGCTTGGAACCAGCGCTGTATATACTTGCTATGCGAGGTCGATACTAGAAAGTGAAGGGAAAGAACACAGACGTTCCCGTAAAACGAACAAAATTGCCTCAGACGTGTCTGGGCTTATAGCAAAATCATTGAGACAGAACCATACATAAATAGACGAGAGGCACTCTTCCAGTTTTAGTTTACCCGATACCATGATACTGATCAGTATGCGACAGAGCAATAGGAGCGGAGTAGGCTATCATCCGCGTACTGTAACAGTTGTAATTAGACTCCAAAGTGCTTAGCTATACGATTGATTTTGGAAGTAAAGACTGCAAATAATAACGAGTTCAGATGTTGACGTAGACACCAGAAGTAGGACAGAAGCAACACTTGCTTATAAGGTACGAGTCACAGTGCAAATTGATGAATTGTCCATTAGACTATCATTCAGCGATGCCAGGTCATGAGTTCTTTACTTTCGTGGCAATTACTATTATGACAGCCTTTGTTGTCATATGATTTCGTTAAACTCTGAGTCGCAATACACCCCCTGCCACTCCTGTCTTTTTCAGCTGACTGATAGCAGCGTACACAGCGCCTTTTATGGGTTCGTTAGACGCTCTATACAAGTGTTCTATTACAGTACATTTTTACCAGCACTACCAACTTATCTCTGTCAGCTTAGTTTTTGTGCGCTTATATACAGTAGTTGGACAACATGTCGTAATAATTAATTGCATGAACACTTGGAAGAAATTTGTACGATCCAATCTGTTGGTTTTTCCCAAAATAGCTCTACTGAAGCAACGCTTTTATGGGTAACGCTGACACTTGCAACGCTCCAATTCTCGCTCCAAACTCTAAACTTTCTAAAGCAATGCTATATATTATCATGTTACTGCAGAGCTCTCTTTCAGGCGTCTCTTTCAACTTCAGTATTTGCGGTCTGATAAGTTCACTGAAAAGAAAATCATCATACCGTACTGAATACAATGAATAACGACCTTACTGCACAGTTTATACAAATACATGTAGCACCTTACTGCACAGTTTATACAAATACATGAAGTTGCGTTTGTGTCAGCTTTTGAATTTAATAAACGACTATTGTATTGTATTGTATGTAGGCACGCACACCAATAGGCTATTATTAGATTTATGAACCATAAGAACTGTTCAAAATAATTTCTGCCGACGCCAACAGCCTTTGTTGCATAGATGGTCCACATGTATGTATTGAAGGCAACCGTATTAGTTTCTTGTTTATACAGCGGATTCAATTGAACAACGAATTGTGAGATGAGATAAGATCGATGTAAACGGGACACTAGATTCAGTCAAACACTCGATATGAAGTATATTTTTTCCTGCCAAATACATTACCTAAGGGATCTCTGTTTTCTAGTGACTACCGTTTGGTAGTAGACTACCGTGACTACCGTTTGAGGTAAACACGTTTATCAGGTCATCTATCTACTGCATAGTTTGTGACTCGCTTGCATATTTAGTAGAACCTATTAAGAGGTTCTTCAACGATGTCGTTCCGGCATACAACAAAGACTTTTGTTGGTCTTTCGTTTGATTTTTTAACTGCATTTATGTATAGAATGCGTTTTGCTTGTAGCGTTGACTCAATCCAACGAGTCTAGAAATGTCAAGGACAAGCGATGTTTGGGCTTTGGCCAAGAAAAGGGAAGTCTGGGTTCTGGGAATTATCATCATCATTGGATTGACGTATTTCCTGTACAGCACCGAAATAAATTATTTGACATTTGATTATTCAAAAAACCAGCCGCCGAATCAGGTAGACTAAATTATCTCTGCATCTGTCTGTGTTTGCCTGTGATTCTGTTTTTATCTGTCTCTGTTTGTGTGTGTCTCTGTTTGTGTATCTGTCTCTGTCTGTGTCTCTGTCTATGAATGCGTCTGTCGTCTGTGTCCGTCTGTTTGTGACTGTCTTTATGTGTGCTTCATTGGTGGATCTCCCTGTTTGTCTGTCTCTGCTTATGACTGCTTGCCTCTGTCTCTGTTAGAGTCTTTGTAAGCTATCTTGTCCCAGTATTGTAAACCAATGCTATAATGCCATCCATTGTTTTCAGATTTACATTCTGTCATTGTTTTTCCTCTTCACTTAGATTGAAATTACGGAAGTATGTCTTTCAATCAACTGGCTGAATCCTCGTTATTGCACCATCACTGAAAGGGATACATTGACATTCGGCATACCTTTCAATCTGTCTTCAAGTTACCTAAAGGACCTTGGAATTCCTTTAACAGACTTTGTTCCCATCAGAAGAGAAAACCTCGATGACTTTGTTTTTGCAACTGCTGCAAATAAAGACTATTTTTACGTTGCAATGGACGCCATTGGAAATGTTCAGAAATTTCTACCAAATTATACGATTTACTTTTACGATCTGGACTTCAAGCGATCAGAAGAGCACATCAATAAGGTAAGTGATGCGTAATACTTGTCATTATCTCATTACCGCAAGTAATATTTTGGCAAGAGAAATATCTCTCATGCTTTATGATAGCCAAGACTCTCTGGGGAATAATTACCAGACAAGAAGAATTTTTAAAACATATCATTTTCATCAAAATTCTTCAACACTAGGTGAACCATTTTCAATTATGATAAAAAGTATGAGTTCCTAAATGTACGATGTCTGCATGACTTATTGCCCGTCTGTCGCGATTCTCCCATATCTCTACATTCATGTTTGAACAGCTACTGTACATTGGCTTTCTCTTACTGCACGCGTCCAGTTAAAGGTACTTGTCCTCATTTGCCGATCCTACCTAGGTCTTGCCCCGAAATACCTCTGTGACTCAATACGTCGGCCTACCTCTGCTGCTTCCCTTCGCCCGCTACGCTCTTCGGATCGTCTTGACCTTTTTGTTCCTCGTGTGAGAACGGCCATAGCCCAGTCCCGTGTCTTTGCCTGCATTGGCCCTTCGCTATGGAATCAACTTCCCCCTTTGTTCGAACCACCATACTATGTGGTGGTCCTGCTACATCTTTTCGTTACCTCAAAGCTTGTTTTTATTCTCGAAGACTTTCGTACTGGGAGCGCCTCTGATTGGTGTGCACTGCGAGAGTCGCTTTATAAATCTTTAACTACAATACAATACAATTTGCATATACAATTTTTACGTATAAGTAAGTATGTATATTTTTTATAAACCAATTGCATATCCGCACTTTGATACATGCGCACATATGTATGTCTACACCAGCATAGAAACATGCGTACATAACAAGATACATACATGTAGACAGTCATTGTAGGCCTATAATCCCTACATACATATAAACATTCATAATACAATCATAGATGTATACATACAGAGCGAGCCTACATATATTCATACATACATAGATACATACATACATAGAAACATACATACACGCATGCATATATACATATGTACATGCATTGCCACATGCATAAATACATAGACCTACATACATGCATGCATGCATGCGTATTACATACATGTATGTACACATACGTTTGTATGTACGTATACATATTAAAGATGCGTAGCCTGGTTTTTGTGTGCAGGCATATCCTATTATAGATTTATTATTTAATTCATTAATCTTGCGCGTGCATGTAAACAATTATTGTCGTGGTGAAAATGTGCTGCATTGCATGAAAACAGTGTGAGGGAAGAGAGAGAGAGAGAGAGAGAGAGAGAGAGAGAGAGAGAGAGAGAGAGAGAGAGAGAGAGAGAGAGAGAGAGAGAGAGAGAGAGAGAGAGAGAGAGAGAGAGAGAGAGAGAGAGAGAGAGAGAGAGAGAGAGAGAGAGAGAGAGAGAGAGAGAGAGAGAGAGAGAGAGAGAGAGAGAACAGACAGAGAGAAGACAGAGACCGAGTATATTATAATAGACAGATTTAGACAATTCAGAGACAGAGACAGACAGAGACAGAGACAGAGACAGAGACAGACACTCAGAGACAGAGACTCACTCACTCACACTCACTCACTCACTCACAGAGACAGAGACAGAGACAGAGACAGAGACAGAGACTCAGACAGAGACTCACAGAGACAGACACTCACTCACTCACTCACTCACTCAGACACTCACTCACAGACAGACAGAGACTCAGAGACAGAGAGAACTCACTCACTCTCACTCACTCAAGAGAGAGAGAGAGAGAGAGACTCAGAGACAGAGACTCACAGAGAGTGGCAGAGACTGTGAGACTCACACAGAACAATTGAAAGAAGTGAGATATTGCCCGACTCAGCCCGAGTAGGCTATATTATAATAGTGCAACAAATTTAGACAATTCAAATCTACCAACGAACGTCCTCTCAGTTCAACGTCAAAATATACACTCACTCACTCACTCACTCACTCACTCACTCACTCACTCACTCACTCACTCACTCACTCACTCACTCTCTGTCTGTTGGGCCAGAGCAAAGGCTACCGAAACAGCAATCTTCTTGAGATAGAAACACAGGCAAATTTCAGTAAATTTAATGTTCTATAAATGTTAGAGTCTAAATTTGTCTGGATGAATCTAGCCCAAGATAGTTTCAATACAGAGTTCTTAATTGTGTTATATCCCTATGTTTGTGTCAATAAGAATAAATTTGGGCCATGACTTGTCATTTCAGATTAGATCGCTGTGTAGCGTTATATACCGGAAGTTCAACTTCTCCAAGTATCCCTCCCACGTCCAGTACCTAAAAAACTACGCATTTAAGCCACTAATAGTACACGTAAGTATTTCGCCACAATGAAACTATTGTTATAGAAATGCGTTATGCCTAATCGCAATTGCACATGCACATCTATGCAATGGCTGTCCAAGAAAACTCCTCCCAAAGGCGTTCTATAAATAACACACAGACATATCCACGATTATATATAATGGTTTTGATCCTTATGGACAGAGAGCGGGTAAAGGGCAAGAAGCTCATATCGGAGGTTGCACAGTAGTGTGTTTGAGAGTGAGGGGTCTAGGACATTTCGCCCCCGGACATTTCCCCCCGGACGTTTTCCCCGGAGTTGGACTGATGAAAATAATTCTATACTTTAATAGAAGTTGGATTGATTAAAGAAATTGTTGTTCCTTAAATAGAAGCTGGATTGATTAAACAAATGTTATGCTTAAATAGATATTGGATTGACGAAATAATTATATTCTGAAATACAAGCTGGGTTTTATGAAAGAAATTCTATGTGCTTAAATAGAAATCGGATTGATGAAAGAACTTTATTGCTTAAATAGAAGTTGGATTGATGACAGTTATCATGGACAATGGTAGAGTTACCTAGAAGTTGCATTCGGGGGGATATCCGGGGAAATGTCAGGGGGGGGGGGAAATGTCCGGATACCGAGAGTGAGGGGCCAACCACAGCGAAGATACCATGCTGTATGAGAGAAATATGGGATGAACAATAACTATATATATATCACCCTGTGTTTGAGAGCGATGAGATCTGCGGCTATGTAAAAATGGCATTGAAATAATGCACAACACCCTAAGATAAGATGGAGGTCAACTGGACTGGTAGTTTCACATCCAGCGGCTAATATAGCTGGTTTCATCTTCATGCAGGCAATTATACTATTCTCTGTTTCTCTGCGTTTTTACTGTATTCGACTCTCTCTCTCTCTCTCTCTCTCTCTCTCTCTCTCTCTCTCTCTCTCTCTCTCTGCGTGTCTCTCTCTGTCTCTGTCTCTGTCTCTGTCTGTCTCTGTCTGTCTCTCTCTCTGTCTCTCTCTATCTCTCTCTATCTCTGTCTGTGTGTCTGTCTGTGTGTCTGTCTCTCCCTTGCCCACAAAAAGTGAAGCTGTGAAAACCAGTTCATCAAGTGGGCTGCATGAAACGCAAAATGTCAGCCAGACAGTGTCAAGTTCTATTCCGGATCAAAATCAGATGCTCAGTTAGATACATGTAGACGAACAGACGGTTGCAGCGTTTATGCTTAACTCCGAAGGAAGGTCTGTTTGTCTGTTCAGCTCCTTGTTGCTGAGTAAAAGCCAACAGTCTTGTACGGATGAGAATCTAATAAAATTGAGCACTGAACGTAGGATGGTTTTAACCAGAAAAGATGTTTTGGTAATGACAGAAATAATGTTTTGGAAAGATAAAATGTTTTGCAGATGTATATTTAAACAAGTCATTCGGTCCTGTTCAGTCCGTCATGCAAATCTTTCTCCATTACTGTCTGTTCTCAACCGTCCTTGTCAGTTTCGCCACTGAAAGTCCAGACCATTTAATGTTTTCCATCCAATTCATTTGTGTTCTTCCTCGTGTACGAGAGCCTGGTATTGTGCCTTGAACTATCTCCTTCTCCAAGCATCTCTCCTCTTTCCTCATGATGTATCCATAGTATGCCATCTTCATTTCCGTCACAGATTTGAGAATGTTCCGCTCTACACCAGCAGTTTCAAGTACCCATTCATTTGTTTTGTTAGCGGTCCATTGTATTCTTGAGGACAAAACTGTCTAATGAGCTTTCATAGGGAACCAGTTAATAACTATGTACTAGAGATGTTGTGTTGAAAAACTTGAAAGCATCTTTTGACATATAGGGCTTAATATGGGGTGCTATATAAAGTTTCTACGTAAATACACATATACAAACATTCTTAGCCAATTTCGAATTGCGCTTTTTAAGTTTTATATTATATTTTAAATCATAAACAATACGAAGTATCCATGTATCAGTGGAATATAAACTGTGCTTATAGCCAACGGGCACATTCTAATATAGGTGCTGTTAAAATCCGGGGACCAATGTTTGCTAATGAACTACCTCGTTTCACAAGGACGCATAAATATCCATTAGCTATATTTATTGAGGTTAACATATTAGTAATTCTATTTCAGGAGATGTTGTCCGAATTTCCTCGGGTCTTCTGGATCGATTCATCCATCCGTTTTAAGACGAATAATCTGAGTCTTACCCTGGACGAAGTATTTAGCAGCGGTGGAATTCTGACATTTGAACCAGGGAAGCATTCCAATTTCGCAGCTACTCACGAAGGAATGTATCGATTCCTTCCTATTTCTGCCCACGCTGCCGCCAATACAGAACAGTACGGAGCCAACAGCATCTATATTCATCGAACGAATGAGATATACACACGCATCATATTCTGGTGGGTGTTGTGCGCCCTAAGAGAGGAATGCATGGCTCCCACCAATGAGTTGTCTTGTAATTTCAAAGGGAAAGACGTTTGGGCTGGATGTCATCGTTTTGACCAGTCAGCTATCAACATCCTAATGGCCAACCATTTCCTCAACAATGTTTCTCGTTACACGAGTCGACGCGATCAGCTGTCTGTTAATCGTGGCGAGGCACACAAAGAACTTGTGGTCGTTTGTCCGACTGGAATTAAAAAGAAGTCAGCTGAATACTTTTTGTAGTATATAGATAGGCAAACGCTGCCGTCGTTTTTTGTCTGTGCTAGCTTACGATGGATGTCTTCATTAAGTTCAATTTGAAACCTACTAGGCGACAATTAGGTAAGAATTAGAAGGTTAAGAATGTAATATTGTAAATTAACACTAAAAGTTAAGTATTGCCAGGGACAAATCACTCAAACCACTGAAACAGATCCTAAAGCTTCTGCGACATTTGTCCCAGTCAGTGTTGTTCAGTAATTGAAATACATGTAATTGAATTACGTAATTGAATTACAAGTTCTGTAATTGTAATTGTAATTGAATTACATTTTAAGTCCAGTAATTGTAATTGTATTTCAATTACAATATTGCATGTAATTTGTAATTGAATGAAGTGTTAATTACTAATTACTTTCATAAAGTCAGCAAAGATTCCAGCCTGCCGGGTTGACCCGGCAGGCTGGCATTAATTGAAGAAACTGCTCTGTATTATGATTGCATGGCAACATAATAATTGTCAACATTATTCTGTCCTTACACCCCTCTTACAATCTTACAGCACACTTTGATAGACCCCAAGGACAAGTGTTGGCACAGCACCATTATTAGACTAACCATGCAGTCATGCACTCATTCTTAGCTGGCCTATACGTACTGCGGCTGCCTACTGTAACAGATAACAGAGCTTCCATCTTCAACTCCAGTTGAGCGTCTCTTTAGCGCTGCTGGACAAATTGACTCACTCACCCAGGTGCAATCAACTAAGTTCTAGAACAGACTATCATTTTGAAAACTTCTACTACTAAAAATCAAATAAACCCTAACTTGTTTTAAGGGATCATAATTGTAAATCGTATTTTGGATACCTGACAAACTTATAATACAATTATATGTATATATTACAATTTATAGGTCATTGGCCCATTTGATGTTTTAGTTTAACAATAGAGTAAATTAAAAATTATCGAACAAATTCTAAATCATGTGCCAATTTTAAAGGAATAATTGAAAAGTAATTGGTAATTGAATTACAATCAAAATGTAATTGTAATTCAATTACGTTCACAATTCAATTATAATTGCAATTACATGCTTGTAAATGTAATTGAATTACAATCAAAATGTAATTGTAATTCAATTACGTTCACAATCAAGTAATTGTAATTCAATTACATTTACAAGCATGTAATTGCAATTATAATTGAATTACATTTGCAATGTAATTGATACAACACTGGTCCCAGTAGTTGTGTGTTAAAACATGCACGGGAATCTGAGACAGACTAATAGTTATATTCCTGATAATAAGAAACCAAATTTAAACCCTGACTAAAATTAGGCCCATGTTTTGTCCATGATATAGCCTAAATTAATACTGTATAAAGGAATCGCTGCAAATGTGGAGTTATTCAGATGCAATAGCATTTCGATTCCGATCTAGTATTAATTGCTACAGTTGATTTATTGACCTACTTCACGTTGTCTTTTGTAACAACTACGATTAATTTTCGTTGCTTTCCATCTACAAATGATTGGTGCAACAAATAGGCCATTTACCTCGCGCCGATGGTGTAAAGCAGCGCGTCCCAAACTTTGAAGTGTCGCGGACCGGCAGGAATTAACTTTCAGTGTCACCGACCGACAAGAATTTTCCCACTGCAGGAGGACTGGTGCCAAATTTATTTAATTATTTCTCTTTTTCGATCATCTAGAATAAATTCCGTAAATATGTATTCAAATTGATTTAAATGCATTTTTAGCCAATAGCCAATTTTGTGACTCTATTGCCCTTTTAATTCTAACCTAATAAAATGTCTTTTGTTATGACTTTTAAAAATGAAATAGCTATTTCTTGATTCTGAGACAATTTGACCAGTTTCTTGACTCACTTTGTGGACCGGCAACTGAGGGCTCGTGGACCGGTGTCGGTCCGCGGACCACCACTTTTGGAAGCACTGGTGTAAAGCATAGGAAGGATATTAGGCCTAATTTTGATATCGAATCAAAAGTTTATGGCGAAAATGAATGATTGTAGCCTAATTATAGGCCTACGCTATAATAATTATGGAATGCGAAACGCCGCAGTCTCTCGTTGAAAAGCTGCGTATGCGAGACAAAATTTCACTGGTACCTAATGAAACTCAACATCTTAAGAGAGAGATTTTGGAGCATGTTCAAAAAAAGTTGTGTTTTAAAGGTGTATAAGGATGCCGTGTTTGAAGGCAATGTGAACAATGTTAGATGTATAGAGGATGAGCAAGAGGGACCAAGTATAGAACCTTGAGGGACATCAAAGTGGATATTGAAGTACCTAGAAGTGTTAGAACCAAGGCGCACAGAGTGTGTTGGGTTTGTCAAGAAATTAGCAATCCAGAGAAGAGCAGTGGCATTATGCCAAATTGAGATTCATGCACTTGAATGAGAATGGAATGGTCAACATAGTCAAAGGCAGAGCTGAAATATCCAGGATCAGAAGGGCAGTTATGAAACCAGAGTCAAGTGCCATGATTATAAACTTTAAGGACAGCAGTTTAAGCGGAGTGGAGGCGGCGGAAACCAGACTGAGCAAGAGGTACCAAGGAGTTGGATTCAACGTAGTTAGAAAGCTGACGGTGGACGGCGCCCTCAACAAGTTTGGAGATGAAGATAGGTTAGGGATTTTTCGGTAATTACCAGAATCGGAAGGGCCAAGGCCTGATTTTTTATGCGAGGACGAATAATGGCACGATTGTGGGAAGCAGGTACGGTAGCGGTGATAAGTGAGCAGTTTTTGAGTAGGATCAAAATGGGGGCAAAAATATGTCGAAGGGATTTAATTATCCAGACAGGGCAGGAATCAAGCTCGCATTGCTTGGAGGAGGATTCACTGACAAGCTTATCGGGGATAAAAGCTGGAGCGCTACTGAATAGCCTCGGCTGTGAGCGGCGCTATATAAATTACTAATTACATTACATTATCAACTTCAGGTAAAGTGACCTCGTTAAAAGCACATAGACCAGGAAAATTTAGGCTGTTAGAGTTCAAGACAGGTAAAGGGGCGTCTTTGGTGGAATGGCGAATAGCTTCAGTTTTGTTTACAAAGTGATCAAGAAGCTCATCAGGTGAGAGTGAGCTTTCAATAGAGAATTGCGGGGATAAAATAGACTTTAATGATTTCCAGAAAGCCTTAGGCCTAATTTAATTTAATTTAATTTAATTGGAACCAGAAGATGGTAAAATATATCCAGCGTAACACATAACAAATGAAGGAAACGTATTAGAGTCATTTTCTGCTATTAGATCAATTAGACATTTCTGTTGTCACAATGATTTTAAAAATAAAACTCGCCATAATTATTTCAAATCAATTATTACTATGAATGTACTATTGAGGAGATTATTGTTTCCATGGTTATTTTGGATATATGCTTTACTGTTTATTTTACCTGTTGCATTTGACTTTGAAAATTGTCCACTCCGTTACCGTCACTTTCACACAGGGTCGAACATAACATTATAGAAATACGACTACAAATTATAGTTTTTCAAAAACTTTATATGTTTCGTAAACAGCATTGAAACGCCTATGATTTAATAAGTTTGTCATTAAATGAAACAGTACTTATTGTGGCTAAATGAATTATTTTCAGCTGTCACCTGAAATAATGTCCACTCCGTTACCGTACATAAATCTTTGCACTACTACTTACTTACCAACATCTGGGTCTGTTGCAAATTAGTCAGACCATTTATGACGTCTGTGCTTGTGTATACTTCTTTTATATGCTTACTTTTCGAATATATGCGGTAATAATTTGGTTTGAAAGGTGTAATATACGCATGATACGTTTAATAGGTGTCCACTCCGTTACCAAGAATTAGTCTACATTGAAGATGCTCATGTAGTCAACAATTATAAGGTTTCATCTCCTAAATGAACAAAATTGATATGTTGAAAAATTTGGTCCGAAACGTGGGCGATAAAAAGTTTATTTCATGTTATGTTGAAATTGTCCACTCCGTTACCTGTCCACTCCGTGCAGTGATAGGCCACAACTTTAGGTATTGTAATAGGTTACAGCAACTTGCTGTAGTAACTTGCTGTGCTTTGATTAAAATTTGACAAATTTTTTATATATGTATCGAACTATCGATAATCAAAATCTAATTCCGATGGCTAATTTATTAGCTGCTTGCTGCCAAATCTAATTCTAATCGATTAACTAGAAGATTTTGTTAATTCTAATCGTTAAGCAAATTTCAGTTTCTAATTCTAATCTATTAGCAATTCTAGCTAATCGTAGCCTACCCATCTCTGATGTGCACGTGTACAGACACAGATGTGAACAGCATAAACATAAAGCTGTAAGAGTACTGAATATATGTTTTAATCTTTGCAATTGTTCAATTGGTAACAGAGATTAAACTGAAGGCCTATTCAACATGCCAAACGTTTAATTTCATGTTCAGGTAACGTAAGAAACAAAATTATCAGTAAAACAGGTTTGCAAGGAAGTAGGAACCAGAGTGACAGCAGTTAACTTTTGAAATATAAACAATGAAACTACATACGTGAACATGAAATTGATTGGTTTAAATGCATAAGTTTTCAATAATCGAACATGAGCTGGGTAGCGAGAGAAGTCGAACTTTCGGTATTTCACGTAGCATAACGAATTAATCTAAAATTTCAATCAGAACCAATTCGCGATCGTAACTTTTCTCAACAGTTCTGGGTAGCCAGGTATTCAGTAAATTAAGGTGAAGGTAAGGTAAGCCAAGATCAGAGGAGGTAGGCCTATGGTATGGTAACGTATTCGCTCCTTTGTTAGGCTACAAAGTTTTTCAACATTTATTCCTCAAAGATGCAATCATCGCAACAGATAATTTGGCTGAAATGAACATCATTCAACCCGCAAGCATAATTTTAATAGGTTAAATGGCTTAACAACAAAGAATAGGCGATTAGGAGATCTTACGATTAAACTAAAATTCACGTATCTAATTCAAAACTGACAACACTGCTCGTTCATAAATTCTATCATGAGTTCCATTTAGCCTACATCCCTCGCCGTCTCAATTCTAAACACCATCCATCTTAGCCGTCTGACTATCTGCCTGCCTGACCCCTTTGGAGGATGACCTGGAACCGACTTTGACCCTACCTGCCTATCGACCTTGTTTCGACTAAGCGCCTGTTAATAAGCTGGTTCCCGCGACTCCGCGTTTTTGGCGCTGTACAATTAGCAAAATTTTGAGATTAGGATAAAAAGGCAAATTATTTTACTTTCCAGTCGATATACCTTCTACGTGAATCATTGTATTTCAGGAGATGTTGTCTGAGTTTCCTCGAGTCTTCTGGATCGATTCATCTATTCGTTTTAAGACGAATAATCTGAGTCTCACGCTGGACGAAGTATTCAGCAGCGGTGGAATTCTGACATTTGATCGATCGGGCCATTCCAATTTCGAAACTACTCACAATGGAATGTATAAATTTCTTCCTATTTCTAAATCAGCGGCCGTTAATACCGGGCAGTACGGAGCCAACAGTATCTAAACAGTATCTACATTCATCGAACTGAAGAGATATACACACGCATCCTATTTTGGTGGGTGTTATGCGCCCTTAATGAGGAATGCATTGCTCCCACCCTTCAGATGTCCTGTGATTTCAAGGGGAATTACGTTTGGGCCAGATGTCATCGTTTTGACCAGTCAGCTCTTAACATCCTAATGGCCAACGATTTCCTCAACAATGTCTCTCGTTACACGTTATAATTATGATCTGCTGTCTGTTAATCGTCGCTGGGCCCATCAAGATCTTCTGGTCGTTTGCAAGAAATCGGCTGAATACGTTTTTTAGTAGATAAGCAAACCAAGCCGTCTCTTGGAAGTGGTAACATTTGTGGAGTTTGAAAACACCAAAGTTATTTTTAGGTTTTTTTCTTATATAGAGAGATGATCACTCAGGATTTGTTGCTTTTATCATCATTATAATTGTTGTTCTTATTATTATAATAATTATTAATTATTATTATTATATATTATTCATCTATTATTATTACTATTATTATTATTATTATTATTATTATTATTATTATTATTATTATTATTATTATTATTATTATTATTATTATTATTATTATTATTATTACTATTATTATTATCATCATCATCATCATCATCATCATCATCATCATCATCATCATCATCATCATCATCATCATCATCATCCTTAGGTCTACAACCATAATTATTAAACGCGTATAAAGTCACACAGAAATGGGAATTTGGGGCAAACTATAAGAATCTTGACAAAATGGGCAAAATTGAACCATAACTAAACAATAGGCCCAGATAATTATAGGCATCCACATTGAGCCTATAGCCTATAATAAAATTGCTGCAAATGTGGTGTCATTCAGATGTAATCGCATTTCCACTCCGTTCAAATATTAATTGCTGCAATTTAGGCCTACTAATCATTGTCAAGTCGGAGATTTTGGAGCGTGTTCAAAATCCGAGATTTCAAGGGTCAGTTGAACGATTAGTCGGATATAGGTCTGTAAATGAGGTAGAGAATTTAAGAATCACTCGTGATTGATTTCTTCTGCTAATATGTACGACAATCTTCATTACTTCAGAGGACGATGGTTATACTGGGGCGTTGGACGACGCAGAAGAAGTACTCCGTTTATGATGTGGATATGATGCCTATAGCCACACTGTTTTGCAAAGTAACGTATTAAACATTATATTGCGCCCTTCTTACACCTCCAAAAGCGCTGCCTATATCGCTATCTAACTGACCTTTTTACAAGTTTGACTTGAGATAAACAGGAAATTATTTGAAACAGTGCGAACATTAAAAAGAAGAATGTTCGAAACACGAGGATACCCACTGTGCTCTTTGTTCATACGTTTTTTTCACGAGGATACCCACTGTGTCATAAAAATGTGTTGAAGCGATGAACGTGTAAATCTCCACAGGCAGCAGAGCACAGGAGTCAGTAACCAGTCTGACTCAGAGCCAGAACACAACGCTCTTTGATGTATTCCGGGCAGTGCCGACCATCGCGGATCTTCTACGGCTAAGAAGGATCGTGAACCGAATCCGTTCTTCCATAGAAAGCCAGTACAGCGTATTTCACATACATGCTGATGTAAGTGAATAGGCTATTTGAAAATTCAAAGTAGAATAGAAATAAATTGTTTATGATATTTCTGCAAAGCATTGTATAGCTTGTCTGCAAGTATCATAGATATTAATAGCTGAGTTATATTATGATGTCAAACAATGAATATCAGTGACATTGTAAAATACTGTTTAGACGCCTTTAAATGGTGTCATTTGAACTCTATTAATTCTTTGTTTTTTAATTGTATTGTACATAATTTTGAATTGTCGTCAACGGCCTTTGATGTCATATGATGACGGTAAACTTGTGAATAAAAAAAAGGCTATTTGGGTATCTCGAACACTGTCATCATTTTGGCCAATATCGTCACCATCTTTTCCTGGACACATTCCCTTCATAGGCAGTCCTGTGTCTTCTCGGACTTCCATCTTATTATTACCATTAGCACATTTTTTTTTTTTTTATCGAGGACTTGTCAGATATTAATAATCGACGAAGACAAAATCGTTTTCATCCTGGAGTTAGGCCTATTGTTACTGTAGTTATTATTATTATTATTATTATTATTATTATTATTATTATTATTATTATTATTATTATTATTATTATATTATTATTATCTTGACCGTCGACGAAGCAAAATTTTCACCTTCAGTGAATTTGGCTTGCATAGAAGTTCTTACATTGTAGAATTAGATCAGATAGCCCTGGGACTATTATTACTCTGCCGTCACAATTGAGAAATAACGTTTTCAGAAATATTAAAAAATATTGCATATTATTAATAATTATTTTTTTATTTTTTTTTTATTTTTTATCGCATATTAAGAATTAAATGGACCTAGTTTTGCATTCAAAATTAACAACAGTTAAATTTTATATTAAATTTGAAAAATATCATTCTAACTATTATTATGTTTGACGCATTAAGTTATATAGTAATTATTAGGCCTATAGGCCTGTTCTGTGTTCAAACAGTTTTTCGTGAAACGGACATTTTCGATTACGTCAAATATAATATCCGCAATGAATTTAATTGGAATCGGAAGATGGCAAAATATTATTATGTCCAGCGTAAGACATCACAAAATAAGTAAGTAAGTAAGTGTGTTCTTTATTAAACGCTGGTAAACGCAAGGCGCTGTACATACAAAGTTATACCAAATTTTTTATAAATGAATTCTAATAGTGGGCAAAAGTTGCAACTTGGGTAGAGGAAGAAACACACAAAAAATTTTAAATTTCAAATGATATCTTCTGCCCTCTACCACCAATGCAATATTTCAAATTTTAATTTTTTTTCGGTAAAAATCGCATAGAAGCCATTATATTTCGTAACAACAGAGTACTGCTATTATACAATATTCTGTTTAATATTACGAAACCTTAGCTCAATTATGCACCATGCAGAGTGGAACAGATTGTAAAATGTAATTTATGCTGTAGGATAGAGGCCAAGAATTTTTATCCAAAAATATCTCGGTTCGCACATCATTCTGAATGACTGGATTTTTACCTTAGTGAATGTCGATAACTTTTGGAATTGTATTGTATCTATATATTTATGAAGTGCCTCTCGCAGTGCTCACCAATCAGAGACTCTCCCTGTGTAAATGACCCAGACAAAAGAAAGTGGTCTTAAGACAACGAATGGAGGCATTTGGACCACCAGTTCATGAGGGGGAATTTGTTAATGAAGCTGAATCAGGGAGCTGATTCCATAGGGAAGGGTCAATGAAGGCAAAAGCTTGGAAATAGGGCTATTAATCTGGCCGCAGCATTTAGAACCGACTGAAGAGGAGGAGAGACAGACTTTTGGGAGGCCAACAAGAGAGAGTGACAGTAATCAACTCGGAATCAAATGAAGGCATCAATAACAGAGGTTAAAACGGAGGAGAGGTGCGTCGGCTTGCTCTGAGCCGTCAGAGTTGCAAGTAGGAAGATGGCTTAAGATTAGCGATGCATTTAATAAAGGTAAGCGTGGTGTCGAGGACTACTATACACTAAGATCTCGATCGCTGGAGTGGAAAGCAGCGGACAGGAATCTCTCAGCAAGAAGAAGGTAGTCAAGCTCAAGAAGTTGCTGGGGAGTGCCAAACCATATGAGCTGCATCCAGAGGTGAAGGTCGAGAGAGACAGAGAGACAGACAGAAACAGAGAGACAGAGGCAGTGCAACTAGTAAGAGGAAGCTGAACAAAGGGGGCCGTGAACCGATTCCTGTATGTCATCTACATAGAGGTCACCCGTTGAAGAGTGTGTTTAGAAATATGGCAGGAAGGTCGGCCGTGTATAGGAAGTAAAGGCGAATGATGAGCCCTGAAACCTTGTTGTCATCAAATTTGACCATAAGTCCAGTTCACAAGACTTTAAGTTTGGGTTTTCTCAATTCGTAGGACCAAGTTTTTCTACTATAGACCGCCTTCTTCCGACGGTGGAGAGCACGAAATTGAGTGATCCAAGCAAGTCAATTAGCAGGATCCCTAGTCCAATGGATCGAGCCAAGGTAACCAGCGAGTCCTCACTCCCCGAAGCGGTAGCATGGTGTCGATGGGCTGGTTCATGGTGGAGGAATGGAGGACGTATAGAGCTGGTCAGCGTTTAAGGCATCAAGCGTCGATGGTGGGAGAGAGAGCTCACATCTACGAAGTGCGTCGCCGGGCATCCGACAGTCAAGGGATCCCCGACTATAGGACATGCGAATGGCATGGAGAGGCTGAGAATGGAGATGGGGCGACAAGAACTAGATGCACGCGTGATCTGAAAGAGTACCGTAAGTGAATTAAACACAATCCCTGGGAATATATAAAATTGCAGCACTTCATTGGATTCTGATTTGAACGTGTATTTCATGACTTTGCCACCGCTCGACATGACTCAGAATCATCCAGATCAAGATAAATTTGGCCTAGCTATTGCCAATTTTCTCTTCATTTTGACATTTTGACCTTGAATTATGTTAGCCTTCTAGTTATATGTCCCTCTGATGCAGCCCTTATTGGTCCGATCAAATAGGTAAAAGTGACCAAAATAGAATAATATTTAGCTGAGTTGTGGCCTTTTCCCTTGAGTTTGACCTTTTGACCTTGATTTTTTGTGTTTTACATAAGAATGCTTATTAATTTCAGAGGGCTTCTACTTTGACATTAATTAGTAGACCCTAACGGATCTTCATGCCAAATTTGGTGCTTTTATCCGTGGGTAACGATATTTTCACTAAGCCACCTCACTAACAATATTTAATTCAAGAAAAATTAATGCATTACATGGACGTTTCCCACAGACTTTATAGTGTAAACTTTCCTCGCCGGTAGAGGGCAGAAGACAAAAGGCAAAATCAAAAATATTTTGGGCACTACTTACTCTAACATACTGACAACTTTCCATCACTATTAGAAAACGTTTGCTGAAAATAACTTTTTTCCCTAGACTTTCACTCCACCCTACTGTACATACAAAGTTATGCCAAATAGGCCTAGTAGCAGAAAAGTTAGTAAAATAATAATTAAACTAAAAACACTGGCCTAGCTAGGCTAGCTGTACAACATCCTAACAAGGAAACCGCGCCTGATGAAGGAAGCAAATCTAGAAAGAACACGGTTATGCGAGCGTGGGCGCAGATCATGATTAGTAGGCCTATGTATATAGAACAGGGCGTAGTACTTGTAGTAGGTAATGGAGGATATGTCCAGGATTATTAAAGATATTTTTAAAAGGTGTTGGTCGACATTTTTTTCCAACAGTATGAAAAGATTTGGGTAGAAAGCCAAAGCGAACCAGCTTAACCAGAGCACTTAAAGAGTCACGTTCCTGTTTGCTGGCGAAGCCACACCATCCTTAATAATTATAATAATAATAATAATAATAATAATAAATAATAATAATAATAATAATAATATAATAATAATAATAATAATAATAATAATAATAATAATAATAATAACAACAATAATAATAATAATAATAATAATAATAATAATAATAATAATAATAATAATAATAATAATAATAATAATAATAATAATAATATCTCAGCAGCGACAGGCGACCAGCGTGAGACTAGTCATCTTCTACAACGCTTATCAGTCGCCCTACAAATTGGAAACGCTCTATCTGTTTTAGGCACCACAGATTGCAACAACAGTAGCCCAGGACTGATCGAAGGCTTCTAAATATTGAAAACAGTTACTTTTAATCAGTCTGTAAATAAGTTTGTTGGCTTTATGAAGAAATAAATTTGCTTCTATAATACATAATAATAATAATAATAATAATAATAATAATAATAATAATAATAATAGTATCTTTTCTTTAATTAAGCGCCTGACAAGCGCACTGCGCTGTACATTTACATGTTATGCAATTGAAACAATCTTAACTACTAACAGAACAGACAGCCTGCAATACACGGCGCTAATAGCAGCCTACAAAGCATATCCGCTCTACGCCAGTGTGTTATCCAATGCGCTATCGGGCCTATGACGATTAAAAATTCAGAGGAGTCCAAATTAAAGAAGACATAAATCAACAAAGTTGCAGCCATGCAAGGCGAGGCTCATTGTACTTTTGCTGCCACCTAGGGAGTGAAGGCAAGAGCTAAACCCAGGGGCCTTACGGGAATCCAAACGGGTCCGAGAAAACTTCAGGCAAAAGTGTTAGCCATTATACTATCCCCCTCCCCAATTTAGCATGCGGTTAACAGTGGTGGCCCGGACCACATCATAAAGCCTGACCCCGACAGCCCATGCGAGATCAGCATACGATGGGCGTGAAGTGATTGCTTGGCCCGTACACAAATTCTTTGGATATGGAAGGAGGGGATACCGAACTTTGCGGAAATCACAATGGTTAATACCCAATGTATTCAGGGTTATGACAATTTGTATACACGTAGGATTGGAGGGCCTTGTTCATGATTCGCATTTGGTCTGGTACAAATGATGTGGTCCGGGCCACCACTGTTAACCGCATGCTAAATTGGGGAGGGGGATAGTATAATGGCTAACACTTTTGCCTGAAGTTTTCTCGGACCCGTTTGGATTCCCGTAAGGCCCCTGGGTTTAGCTGTCCTGTCCTTAGTGCTAGGGGCTCTCGATCCCTCCGCTCATCTGAACAGGCACTCCTACTTGTCCCTTTTGCTCGAACCTCCACTATGCAGAATCGCGCTTTCTCGGTGGGGCCCCTCGACCTGGAATGGCCTTCCTCTGGAGCTTCGCGTTGTTCCTAGGACCTTCTCTCCCACGTTCTTTTCTCACCTTAAAACCGTTCTTTTTGGCCGTGCTGGAGTCGGGAGCGCCTCTGAGTAGTTTCCTTTAAGGGGCGCTATACAAATGTTCGGTATGAATGAATGAATGAATGAATAAATAATTTCTTTCAATTTAGAATGGTTAAGGTGGAGATTGCATTAGAAGCAAACCGCGATCTCGGTCCTTTCCTTGACAGTGACCTATCAATGAGGTCACACATCACAGGTCTTGTGAGGATCAACTTCGTAATCGTAATCGCAATCGTAATCTCCAAATTTCTAAAGCGCCACTCGAAAGCCAAGCGCAGGGCATCAGCTTATTCACGAGCGCTGAACCTATCAACTTCGCAATCCTAAGACAGCTGAGGTCTGTCTCTCGGTCTCTCACACAAGATGTGACTCCCCATCTTGTGCAAAGTTTTGTCCTGAGCCGAATTGATTGATGAAATTTCGTCTTTGTTGGCTTGCCACAGCGCAGTAGGCCTATCACTTGGCTCCAGGCGATCATAAAGGCTGCTTCTCTGGTCTTGCGTTTAAAAAAGTTCGACCACATTACAACCGCGATTGAAGGCGAGCTTCAATGGCTCAGAATAGGCGAGTGCATCAATTTCAAACTCTGAATCCTGGTGCGTAAATGCCTGAATAACTGCGCACCACACTATCTCGCAGACAACATCAGGCCACTATCAAATGATTCCAACAGGTCGCGACCGCGATCATCAAAGTCCGCTGATGTTTTCGTTCCTGCAACAAAAACTACATGTAAGGCGGGTGATCGGGCCTTTCGTGTCGCTGGCCCTCGTGCCTGGAACAGTCTTCCCGCAACTAGCCAGGAAATCAAAAGCTTTTATGTTTAAAACAACAGTCAAAACTATAGGCCCCTACTTGCTATAGCTATCAAGCTCTTTAATTTGTGCTGACAGTTGACATTGTGTAAAGCATCCTAGAAGTAGCTTGCTACTAACGATGCTTGCTACTAACGATGCTCTAGAAATGGTCGTAATTACAATTACAATTACGATTTATTGGCGGCCGGAGCGATGAGCTCTGCGTGACTTCACCACGAAATTTATGTGGTTTTCATTTATGCTAATTTTCTGAATGTGGCAAGTAAATTACTTACTTACCGACAGTACCTACTTAATCTTTGGTCATTGGTTACGTCCAACGACTTCATATATATTACGTCCTAGCAACGACCTCTTATATATAACGTCTTAGTCATTGGTTACGTCATCAGTTTTGAATAAGGAATGAGAGTACTTCTGTATTTTAATCTCGATTTCTAACTGTTAAAATTGAATCGTCAATTCATTTATAAGTAGGTCTAAATATTTTTATTAGCGTATACCAAAGATTGACTTCGTGTAGCTTATTATAGGTTAATAAAAATTGTGAAGTTGTGATGTTATTTGCCTATAGGTAACTATGGGTCAACCCGAATCCCCGAAACAGCCGTACTGAATTTTATTTGTTTCGGAAGATGATGAAATACAGCCAAAGTAACACATCACAAAATTTAAAATGTCATGTAGTCTGAACAACCAGTTATGTTAAATCTACTCACTTGACAAGTACTACTTTCTCTTACATTATGTTTTTGCTCAATTTTAAGTAGGGTTGCCAGACGTCCGGCAAAAGGAGGACATGCCCTCCTTTTTGGCCTCGTGTCCTTTGTCGGGCAGGCAAAGCTAATAACCTGGGGAATTTCCGGCTTTTTGTATGTTTGTTGTATTGGGTTATTGGCTATTATTTCATGACAGTTTTAATGAATTTACAAGCGTTCCTCTCGGGCCCTACCAAGCTAACAGTCCAATTTACTTAGGCCTAGGCCTATTTGTTTTGCTAAATGATGTAATATATATATGTTCGTAAGGACAGTTAGCATCACATACGCTTGCGCAGAGAGCTCTATTTCTTCCAGACATTTCTAGTCCATGATGGCATGATCTGAGTAATGTTCAAAACAGTGTGTCTATGGACTGTCTGAGAATCTATGGTCAAAGTTCTAATTTTTGGTTACTTAGGAGACACCTGACTCCGGAGTCCGGAGCGAGACATTAGATGCGTCCTCCATTGTCCTCCTTTCCGGCTATCTGTGTCCTCCTTAGGCTATTCATGTATCTGGCAACCCTAATTTTAAGGACAAAATGCAGTACAGCAGTGTTTATTGCAAGTGTCCTGTCAAGTTCCTATGTATCTATATGTCAACCAAAACATCATCTGCAAAGTCCATTTTAGAAAAATATAGCACGATAGCGCATTGGATAACACAATGGCATAGAGAGCGAGAGTACCGAGATCGAGAACCGTAGGCGGATATACTTTGTAGGCTGCTATTAGCGCCATGTATTGCAGGCTGTCTGTTCTGTTAGTAGCTAAGATTTATGTCTTCTGTCATTTGTGTTCTTGTGAATTGTTTCAATTGCATAACTGTACACTGTAACCGGTTGCGGTTTGTCAACAGGATTGTTTCAATAAAGAATACTATTATTATTAAAATAGCCAAAAACATAGGCATAGTATCTTGTAGGCGATATCATTTGCTACCAGTTAATGTCAGACGAACCTTATACTATACACTAATTTTTCCTTACTTGGCCTTTTTCAGCATAATCTAGGCTTCAAACTACAACCATTGATTGAATAGAATTAAAATTTTTCAAAAAATAATTATTTATCCGCATAATAGCTGGTCTCCCCTTTAACTTACACACTGACCCACTATTTAGGTACTTTGGAATTTTAAAACTATCATAAATTTAACAAAAACAAATTAATGAATTTATGCATCGCTAATTGTTCACTTGTTTTTAATTCTTTACAAACTGTGCATTCTAATTGCACTTTACATTATGGATTGTTGAATGCCACAAGGGAAGGCCCTGAAGGGATCAAAGATCCCGCTAAGTAGGGACACCTCTATATAATTTCAACAGAATATGTGGCGACCGAAAGATGCTTTACTTAGTAGGCTATAACAGTTGTTGACTTGATTAACATAAACAATCTTAACTGACCTTAACTAATTTAAACTAAATATCGAAAGTAAAAGGAATGAGTGGGAAGTGCAGTTAAACACATGGAAATAAAAGATTAATAAATCAAAACATTAATAATTACCTTCAACTAAATAAATGCGAAGCTTATTCTTAAACAGTGTAAGTGAGGGAGATTTTCTGATTTCTTGAGGAATTTTATTCCAGGTAGTGGCGCCAATAGATTTTATTGGGAACTGACGAGTGTTTGAGCGGGCAAAGACACTTCTATAATTTACGGAGTTTCTTGTTAAGTGGGAGTGAACCTCTGAGGCAAGATTAAAGAATCCCTTGTATACTGGAGGTAGTAGGCCTCGGTCGTACTTGTACATAAATTCACCGATTTGGAACAGCCTCAGCTGCTCTAATTTTAATACTTTAAAGTTAAAAAATAGAATGAATTTGTGCATCGCTAAATTCACTATGTTTTTAATTCTTTACAAACTGTGTATTCTAATTTCTTTACATTTGCATCCGACATTCATTTATACAATACTAGAAACCTTTCTTTAATTAGAAATGCATTTGCTCGCACAAATTCCCATAAATTTTATATCAGTGTGGTGGGTCCTGCTATCTGGAATGATCTACCACAAGTGGAACAAGATGTTCGAATTATTTCCAATTTTAATTTAACTTATTAAAAAAATTTCACCTATGGCCTATTATGAAGGCAGAGATAAAATAAGGTTCCTACTTTCTTACCTTGTTACTCTCCCCTTTACCTACACTTCCACTCTCCTTACTTACCTTTGCTGATCAAGAGAAATTGCTTATTATCTGCACCCTCAGTTAGGTATAATAATGTTGGTTTATGCATTATACCATATATAGGCCTAACATTTATACTGCCTAGAATTGGGCCAAGACTTTTCTGTAGTAACACGTGTTCGGAAATGTATGTGGGATATAGTGCATCTCGACATCGATTTTTATTCATATCCTTTAGTTAAGTCAGACTGTTATTGTATATATATGGTGGCCTGACAAAATGTCATGCGACAAAATGTCACTGGCAAAATGTCACCTGTGCAAAATGTGACGGACAAAAACACAAAATGTCATAAGTATTAATCAGTAAATAAGCAATAATTTTAATAATTGATAATTTCAAAATGAAAATCTACTAAAAAGGCAAATAGTAGTGTCAAGTGATTGTAGCAAAACCATCTCGACGGTAAAAACCTGGAATAAAATTTATATATTCAAAAGCAATAGGCTATCAGCTTACTTATAATACTACTACAACGCTGAATTATAGTGTATGTCAAGCGATTATATGTGTATGTAAATTATCGAAATGTTCATACAACATTTAAGTAACATATTCAGAACTCTTGCAATGTCCCCCAAATAGGCAATGGGGTCTCTGTTACTGTAGTCTGTAACAATAGTGTGGCGAGCTTCACTGATTCTCACATACGCCTTCTTCTTTCCAAGTTCCAGTTGGCGACGCAGGAGAGAGTTCCATACTGTGCTGTTCTTGCTGCAGCTTACGCGCAAGTTTGGTTGTTGTTGGATGGGCAAAGCCAACAACGTTGTTGAACAGTTGAAGGCATTGTGCCAACCTTCAACGGCGTTGTTGCTTCGAGACAAATGTTCAAGTACAAGCGCGTATTGGTTCCAAAGTGTGATGCCAAATTTTGGTTGTCCTCGCCGACCTCTTTTAATCCTGGTCTACTGCACATATTTCACTTTTTGTTTGCTTTTGCTTTGATTGTTTTTGCTTGCATATTACCCTGTGTGGGTCCTTCTTTGATATCCATTGGCTAATTTCATGCCATTGTGCCATTGTGTCCATGACATTCTGTCCATGACATTTTGTCCATGACATTTTGTCCAGGACATTCTGTCCATGACTTTTTCCATGACATTTTGTCCTTGAGATTTTGTCAATGACATTTTGTCCGTGACATTTTGTCAGGTGACATTTTGTCGTTATGACATTCTGTCCATGACATTTTGTCCATGACGTTTTGTCCAGGACATTCTGTCCATGACTTTTTCCATGACATTTTGTCCTTGAGATTTTGTCAATGACATTTTGTCCGTGACATTTTGTCAGGTGACATTTTGTCGTTATGACATTTTGTCCGTGCCATTTTGTCGGTGACATTTTGTTGTCGCATGACATTTTGTCATGGAACTGTATATACTGATGTGTATCAAGGACTGTAACATCATAGCCATCCACTCAACATAGTTGGTAATTAAGGAGCCCTAATTATTGAGACCTAGGTCCCTTCAGGTCCTCCTTTTGTCCCTAACAAAGAAGTTTTCTGTTTTTTAAAATGCAATTTGCATTTTTGATGTTCTCTTTTGTTGAACCAATAAATATATTGATTGATTGATTGATTATTTTCACATTGCATATACAGCCTTTAAGATAATGCTACATTGTAGAATAATTTATATAGTACATAATGTTGCACTGTGTAACTATGTTCCACTGTATACTTCACCACTACACTGTTTGTAAATTTGTGTATAATTTGCTTCGGTAAATTCTATTCATTACGGCTAATAATTGGGCCAAGACTTTTCTGTAGTAACACGTGTTCGCAAAATGTGGGGCATTGTGGGTTGTAGTGCATCTGGACATGGATTCGTGTTCATATCCATTTTCATTAAATGTAGTGTTCGTTTATCTTTTAATAGGTTGGTTGGTACTCACTACAAGGTATCTGTTACAATGAGAGTGAACAACAGAGTAAAGGTCCTCATGCTCGCAGCATTAATCGGCCTTTGCCTGGTCTACATTTTCTGGGGTTCTCGAATGCAATGGTTGGCAAAATCAGCGTTGACTCACGTAAGTATAGAGACAGTCAGTCTTTGTATTGCTCTTTCTATCTTTCTCTGTCCGTCTCCGCCTGTCTCTCTCTTTGTAGTAGGGATGAGCCGAATGGCACTTTTTACCAATTTCCGAATCCGGATAGTTGGCCTGCTATTTTCGCCGAATCCGGATCCGAACCGAATAGTTGGTAAATAGTTGGTGGTAAACATTTTTCTTTGCATATACATACATTATACATACATATATATAAATTATATATATACATAATTATAATATAATTAAAGTTACACCTGTCCGCCATTTTGTTGACACGTCAAGTAACAATTTTATTATTTACACGGACTTTCAATTATAATTAAAGATTACCGTAGAAGGTCGCCAAAAACAGGTTACTATTTCTGTATTAATGAAAAAAGAAAGTGTTTTTGGTCAAAAGTATTACTTCTTTTGTTATTCGGATATTAAGGCCTGGGATCACCGAATCCGGATAACACCGAAAAGTGCAAAATCCGGCCCGAACCGAATACCGAACGGATATTCGGTTCATCCCTACTTTGTAGTACGGTCTATGCATGACCTCTGTTTGTGGTCTGCTTATGTCTTTACAATATATTTTTAATGTAGACCTATGAATTCCTTCACGACACAGAGCAGCATTAAAGCGTCTGATGACAATCCATATTGGTTCTTCTATTTCAACCCTTGATGAGGAGCAGTGATCAGAGGAGCGTGATGTGGGATTTTCATATCTTTTGGCTCTAACGCTAGCGCAACAGCTTTCGAACAACTCGTATTTCTAGGGTCTATATGGAACTGGATTGTCATGGGTTGAGACTGGGGAGGGTTGAACCTGACCCCAACTAATTTATTTTTCAACCACTCCAGTTAAATTCCCCAAAATTACCCTGGTGGTTTAAGTTAAACCTCTTCAGCACAGTTTCAGTGGTTCAATGTATCTTACTTACTAAATTAATTGAAACTGTTGCATTCTTTTCTCAGTTTTCATGCTTGCCACTTTAAAGTTTGTTTAGCCATAATTTTTTTGCTAGACCTATAAATTTTCTGAAAAACTCGAGTGTTTTCCAATAAGTATTCTTTATTGTTCTATTGTTTTCACACACCTAGCTAGCATCAAGTACACTCACACCCACTACAATTTAGTACGTATACTGGCTTTAGGTACGTAACAAATTCTGGTCGATACATCCGGACATGTAAGAATTTATCACCGCCCCAACCCCCACCCTATTAAAATTTGACAATTCAAATGCTGCGTATATATGCGAAGCATCTACAATATTTCTTATCATTAATAAGTGTAAAAGAATGCTATCTTCTTTAAGTTTCTAGCATTCAATGTTTTCGTTCCTGTCTTTCGAAAGTCTGGATTACGGTGTTTAAGCTCTTCTTAAATCAATCAGTCATTTAAGCTCTTCTTAAATCAATCAGTCAACTTTATTGTTCACCTCAGTAAATCAATTACACAGTAATGCATATAAAGACGAGTTACAATCCAGCAACAATGGGTTAACCCAAAGGAACCTCAGTTCCGCTAACAGGGCCCTAATGCGACCATATGTCAAACGATCAGTACAGCATCGTAGTTATTTAATTGCTTATTTATTTTTTAAATTTTAATGTCTTCATTTCTTAAGCATAAATGTTATTGACGTAGTTGTAATACATGCAGATCTCACGTGACCATCGTTATTCTGCAGCGAACGCAACACTTAACCGATTATATATTGAACACATCACTCTATACAATAAGACAATATGACAAGTTCTACACGGATTGTTGCAACCTGAGGTAATCTCTAATTCAGTGTGGACATAGATACATCTTCAACCTGATTTTGAACTGATGCAGCGTAGGGGGGTAAGTTAGTACACTCGGCAGTGAATTCCAAAACATCGGTCCAAAGATGCGAGTACTGTATTGCCTGATATTCGTGCGCATGCGATGTTGATACTTATTTGAGGGACGGGTTAGGTGATCATTCACCTGAGAATTTGTATAGAACCATCTGTCAAAACTTTCGGATACTAGGCGCTTATGAAGCCTGTACATAAATATGCATTACTGTGTCTGCAATTTGTTTATACTTTCAAATGGCAGTATTCCCAAGTTAAGATATAGATTCTTAGTGCGCGCTCTTATGGGCGCATTGCAAATGACTCTCATGGCGCGTTTCTGAAGAGTTGTCAGACAATCCAAGCGAGTGGGATAGGTGGATGCCCAAATGAGGTTACAGTAGAACCGATAAAGATAATATTAGTGAGTAGTATAAGTGTACGAGTAATTCTCTTCTCATTGGTCTTCCTAAGGTTCGTCTTTTACCTCTTCAGTCGGTCCTAAATGTTGCCGCCAGATTAATAGCACGCCTACCACGGTACTCTCACATTTCTTCTTTCATGTTTGAACAACTGCACTGGCTTCCTCTCTCTGCTCGCAATAAATTCAAAATCCTCGTTTTATTCTTCAAGGCACAAAGGGGTCTTGACCCAAAATATTTAGCTGATGTATTACTCCGGCCTCTTTCAGCCTCCTCCCATCGACCACTACGCTCATCAAACAGACTTGAGCTTCTAGTTCCTCATACTAGAACAGCTATGGCTCAGTCCCGGTCCTTTACCTCATTTGGTCCCTCTTTTTGGAATGCGCTGTCTCCATCTACTCGCTCTCGAATTCTAGCTAGTAACCTCTCTTCCACCTTTGCTTTTCTCAAAACCTGTCTCTTCTCTTTGGCCTTGCACACTGGGAGCGCCTCTGAAGGGTTCACCCTATGAGAGGCGCTTTATAAATGTTTGAATACAATACGAGTGTATGTCGTGGCAGAAGACACCATTTGCGAGAGATTATGCCAATGTTTTAGCCATCGTTTTTGATATTTTAGTTATGTGTACTTTCCATGTTAGAAACTTATCTATGTGTACCCCCGGAAATTTGGATGAAGCCACTCTTGTTATGCTCTGTTTATCTATGTTAATATAAAATTTATAATCATATATTTGAGAGCTTTTATTCCCTTCGAGCAGAACAGGATATAGCTTGTTTTATCGACGTTTAGGAAAAGCTTGTTAGCTTTGAACCAGTTAGTCACCTTTTCCAACTCAGTATTTAGCTTGTTGACTAGTTCAGCTAGTGATTTACTGGACATAAATACATTAGTGTCGTTCGGAAAACATTATGAACTGGGGATGAAGTATGCGAGATGTCATTTACACATATTATCAGGAATCGAAATGGACCTAGTATGGAGCCTTGGGGAACGCCACATTTGACGTTTAACATGATCGAAGCTTGTCCATTATATAAAAAGTATTGTTTTCTGCCCTTTAGGTAATCTCTGATCCGATCTAGGCAAATGCCTCTTATCACATAGTGGTTCAATTTCGAGATTAAAATTTCATGGTTGACTGTGTCAAATGCCTTTGAAAGATGAAGGAAGACACATAGGCCTACGGAAAAATGGCTACTGTCTCTAGCTTCCGAGATTTTGTCATACATTTCCATGATTGCCATAAAAGTAGAGTGACCCTTTCGAAACACATTCTGACCTTTGTATAAAATATTATTCGCTGTTATATATGTCACCATTCTCCCATATAGAATTTTTTCAAAAATTTCTTAAAAGCATCGCAAAATCGAAATTGGTCTACTATGACCAAGTTGCTTCTTGTCGCCATTCATTTTTCAAAAATAGGGATTACTTTAGCTATTTTTATCAGGGACTATGCCTTAGGTGATAGAGCAATTTATTATCTGCGCCGAGGCTATACCGTATACCGAGATGGCTTCAATTGAAAGTTAGCAATTTTGGGGTTGATCTCATCGGGACCTTCACTGTACGTTGTATGGAGCTCTTTAGCTAGCAGTAGTATCTCAGGCGGTGACGTTAATTCAATGCTTATAGAGGAGACCGTTGAGTTTTTTAGGAATTTCGTATACGAGGTAACGGTTGGAGTTATCTTCTCAGCTAATTTTGGTCTAACATTTATGACGAATTAATTAAATCTAATGGCTATAATGTGTTTGTCATTACTTTCAGCATCATCAATAAGAAAACTGTCAGGCATGGTTGCATGCCCAGTGCCATTGAGAACTGTTTTGATTACCCTCCAAGTTTTGCTTAGGTCTTATTAAGCATTCTAGAATTTTCCTCGCATAATATTGCCTTTGTGCTTCTTTGAAGATTGTTTTAAATTTATTTCTATGTGCTCCAAATTTCATTCTATTCACGGTCGATGGGATTTTAATGTATCTTTTGTATAAACGTGATTTTCTTTTGCACGATTTCGTGGTCATCCAAGGCTGCTTGATTACATTGTATCATTTAGGCGAGTGGTATTTTTTATGAAATATTTTTCGTATAATAACTTGTAGTTATCAATAAATACTGCATTTGCTGAGTTGCTATCTCGCCGCTCGCATGTTTTATAGACGTCTGACCGGTCCGTCTCTTTTAATAGGTTGTTGAATGAGTTTATAATCGAATCATTGACAGTTCTTTTCACATAAACAGGGGTTCCTTTCAAAAGCGGCATTGATTTTTTGATTACCACGTAAATAGATCAGATAAGTTTTCAGTTATTATGGCAGTGTCTAAGTGGTCGGTAGGTACATTAGTGAAAATGTTGTCAATCAATGTAGCAGTGTCCTTTGTAATTCTCGTTGGTCTGAAGATGGGGGTCTACTGCATAAGGCAGAAAAACAAAAGGCAGAAAATCAAAAGGCAGAAAAATAATAAGGCAGAAAAGTCAAAAGGCAGAAAAATCAAAAGGCAGAAAAATCAAAAGGCAGAAAATCAAACGGCAGTTATTTGCAATAAACAAACAATAATCTGACCGCAGAAAATGAAAAGGCAGAAACTGAAAAGGCGGAAAATAAGAAGGCATTGATTGAGATTTGAAACAATGGACACCACCCCACTTTTGTAAATGGATGCCTGGATGCCTTGAACCGACTGCTTTGAAGTAATTTGTATGAAATCAACAATCAAAATACAGGGTCTGTTACTTGCAATACATAAACAGTAATCGTACCAGACTTTGTCAAAACAGATGCGGTTTACCATCGAACATCGAAAATTATAACATTACAGGCCGATTTTTGTATGTTTTGAAATAGTTGGTGAATCAGGACATTTATAACGCTAATGGCGCTTTATATTTTTTGTGTTCTAACACTACGAATGAAATATGCAACATCTTCATGATTTTCTGCCTTTTGATTTTCTGCCTTTTGATTCTTCTGCCTTTTGACTTTTCTGCCTTATTATTTTTCTGCCTTTTGATTTTCTGCCTCTTGATTTTCTGCCTTTTGATTTTCTGCCTTTTGATTTTCTGCCTTATGCACTATGCAGTGCTCCCGAAGATGGTTGGTACAAAGCGAAATGAAGTGTAAGCAGGTTGAAGAATGCACGCGTCGGGGCATGCGAGTCAACTTTAAGCAGGTCTATGTTGTAGTCACCTAATAAAATATATCATCTTTAGAGGGAGTTAATTTAGACAGTAGTGTGCCCAGTTCTAAGTTAAACTGAGTGAGGTCATTTCGTGGGGGTCTATATATGACACCTATTGTGTAATCCTTTCCTGTTGAATGCTTTAACTTAACAAATAGACCTTCATTGTGTCTAAATCTCCGTTTCAGGCTTTGACTCTTCACACTGCTCTTGCAGGAATCAAATTCTATTCGTTTTCTGTCACGCCAGATGAGGTCGGGTCAGAGGTTAATCGACTCTCAATCACTTCTCAAATACCCAAATGTTGCTACGACATGTAATGCCATAAAGTTAAGCGTTAATCGCGTTTGGTGATTTGACATTCTCAAGTTGTCATACTGTTATTAGATGGATTAACATAGCCTACTAGTTGTTTAGTTTGAAAAGAGTTCACGTTTGCTAATGTTTGTAACATAAGTGCTGAAATTATACCTATTTTTATTAACTATAATGTATTTATTTAATCAAACAGCTTGATATACTGAAACTCTGTGTTGATATCGACTGGTCAAATCCTCGTTATTGCGCTCTAGCTGAAAACGACACAGTGACTTTCGGCAAACCGTTTAATTTGTCTTCAAGTCTTCTTAGGAACCTTGGGATTCCTCTAAGAGACTTCGTTCCCACCAGAAGAGAAAGTCTTGATGATTTTGTCTTTGCCACTGCTGCAAATGAACTCTATTTTCATGTTGCAATGGACGCCATTGGAAATATTCAGAAACTCGGACTTAATCATACGATCTACTTTTACGATCTCGACCTCAATCGATCAGTAGAACATATCGCGCAGGTAAATGTTTATATGTACTTGCTAATTTATGAAAACTTATCTGGATTAATATATAATATATACCGACAAAAATGCATCAATTTATAGTCTCGAAGTCAACGCTATTATATGTGTACTTCGTACATAGTGCATGTAGTGACAGATTTTGAAATGCCTTTTGTCTATGTGTCCGGAGTTCGAAACCCTATGTTTTATGTTCAAAGCTTTTCGCTTATGTTGACTTTATACCAGCGGCCTTTTAATTTTGTTTCTCATTGATTTCTAATTGCGTAAATTCAAATTTCACTATTTCAGGTTCTTTATGAGACATTTTAAGACATTTGCACTTATAGAAATTAGAATATCGAAATAAAGCAATAAAGTACAAACTTAAAACTGCTCTTTTCAATATCTGCTAATACCAGAGAAACAGCGTTTCTAAAGTTCCGGTTTGTTTAGTTATCCGTTCGGCACAGGAGAATTTTATAGCGCGATACTGTCAGAAATTCAGAACTAAAGACAGT
This sequence comes from Aporrectodea caliginosa, assembly GCA_020284085.1. Taxonomy (NCBI): domain Eukaryota; kingdom Metazoa; phylum Annelida; class Clitellata; order Crassiclitellata; family Lumbricidae; genus Aporrectodea; species Aporrectodea caliginosa. The sequence goes on from JACEVL010001855.1 coordinate 456,295, forward strand.
TTGCGCTAGAACTATGGAGACCGCTTCTACAAGAGAATAAGGCTTTCGCTTCGAGACAGTTTCCAAAAGTCAAGAAATGACCCCGACACCGAGACAGCGGGGTCCGAGACCGAGACATCAAAAAACGTACCTCGAGACGTCTCGAGACCGAGACAGTTTCTGGAGACAATCAAGTCTGAACTTTGTAGCCTAACAAAGGAGCGAATACGTTACCATACCATAAGCCTACCTCCTCTGACCTTAGCTTGACTTACCTTCACCTTAACTTACTGAATACCTGGCTGCCCAGAACTGTTGAGAAAAGAGACGATCACGAATTGGTTCTGACTGAAATTTTAGATTAATTCGCTATGCTACGTGAAATACCGAAAGTTCGACTTCTCTCGCTACCCAGCTCATGTTCGATTATTGAAAACTTATGTATTTAAACCAATCATCGTTCACGTATGTATTTTCTATTTTTCACTTTCAAAAGTTAGCTGCTGTCACTCTGGTTCCTTGCAAACCTGTTTTAATGATAATTTTATTTCTTACATTATCTGAACCGGAAATTAAACGTTTGATATATTGAATAGGCCTACAGTGTAATCTCCTTCACCGATTGAACAGTGGCAAAAGATTACAGCATTATCAATTCTCTTACAGCTCTGCTCATGCTGTACACTTTATTTTGTGCCCTACACTACAGTAGCTACACGTGCACATCATACGATTTTGACGAATGCGATTCGGAGATCTTACTTACGATTAAACTAAAATCCAAGTCTTTCACTTAGAACTGACAACACTGCTCTTTCACAAATTCTATTCTGATTCGTCCTTTTCCCTCTACCTCCATCGCCGTTTCAATTTAAAAAAAAACAGCTATCTCAGCCGTCTGACTGTCTGCCTGCCTGATCCCGAAGTTGGATCTATGTCTTGGAACCGATTTTGACCCTACCTGCCAATCGATTATGTTTTGACTAAGCGCCTGTTAATAAGCTGGTTCGCGCGACTCCGCTTTTTAGGCGCTGTAGAATTCTCGAAATTACGATTAAGATAAAAAAAATAGGCATTAACATCATTTTACTTCTATTCAGTCGACTTACCTTCTACGTGAATCGTTGTATTTCAGGAGATGTTGTCTGAGTTTCCTCGAGTCTTCTGGATCGATTCATCTATTCGTTTTAAAACGCAAAATCTCAGTCTTACGCTGGACGAAGTATTTAGCAGCGGTGGAATTCTGACATTTGAACCAGGGAACCATTCCAATTTCGCAGCAACTCACGAAGAAATGTATCGATTCCTTCCTATTTCTGCCAAAGCTGCCGCCAACACCATGCAGTACGCAGCCAACAGCATCTATATGCATCGAACGGAAGAGATATACACACGCATCATATTCTGGTGGGTGTTGTGCGCCCTGAGAGAGGAATGCATGGCTCCCACCCATGAGTTGTCTTGTAATTTCAAGGGGAAAGACGTGTGGGCTGGATGTCATCGTTTTGACCAGTCAGCTCTTAACATCCTAATGGCCAACCATTTCCTCAACAATGTATCTCGTTACACGAGTCGCCGTGATCAGCTGTCTGTTGTTCGTCGCGTGGCCCACGAAGAACTTCTGGTCGTTTGCCCGACAGGAATAACCGTCAAATCAGCCATGTATTTTTCTAATGATTCACTCATTCATTAAATGATTTTACATAGCGCCCCTAGAAGACAATCTAAATTAGCCTAATATGCCGCTAGCGCAATCTTACTAACGATAATTTTATGTATTCTTCTAGCGTTGAGTATTGGAATAATGAATGCACAATCGAGTTATGTTGCAGCAAAAACAACAGAACAGTCTCACTGGCGAATCTTAGCTTTTTACCTTTCGGTTAATTGTTTTGCTTCTTAATTACATTCATCGTCCATGACATTTAACCTCTGACTTCTTTTTATGCATGTAGGCTTATGAATGTGTCAGGACACTTCATGTGACTCGTTTTTAGACACGTCACAAGAGCTCTTGCTCTTTGAGTGGCGCTATCTAAATAAATGTTAAGTTACAGTACTTTACTGTGCATTGTTCTGCTAGCTGCTGTAATTCTAGTTCTTAATTACATTTAACATCAATGACAATTAACCTCTGCTTCTTTATGTAGGTAGGCCTATGTATTTTGTCAGGACACTTTGCATTCATTCATTCATTCAGAGGACTTATATAGCGCCCCTCCAAGTTAACCTACTCAGAGGCGCTCCCAGTCCAACTCCGGCGATAAAGATCAGTTTTCAGATTGACTCGATCGTATTTAAACACAGCACATGAGCTCTTCTTCTTTGAGTGCCGCTATGTAAATGTTAAGTTACAATTTAATGCACTTAGTACATTTGAAGAGGCACGGACTATGAACAGTGACGCACTTGGATGAGTATATAACTTATCTTGGTATCTAGCGAAGAATTCTTAGATCAGTGGTTCTCAAACATTTTAGTGTTGCAACCCCTTGACAACATTTCCAAAGTTGTGGGCACCCAAGCAATAAAATTGATTGGATTACTCCCCTTCATCGTATTGTTTCTGCCATTATGATGCATTTCACTTCTCACCATATAATAATCCGCATTATGCATAGGCTAATAGCATAATCAATCGTTGATCAATAAAACCATTAGTCGCTGTAGTGTAGTAGTTAGTGTAGTAATCGTAATTATATAAATGTTAAATATTAAGATACTACCCTGACAACTTGTTTGAAATTTATGACGGTTCCAGCCGACCCCTGGCAAATCGTAAGGTGACACATGACATTTGTGGGGTCGCGACCCACAGGTTGAGAACCGCTGTTCTAGACGTTTATCTAGCGGGAACTAGATACCAATCGGCCAAGTATTTTGCTATGATTTTAACTTCGACGTTGTGTAGGCCCTATTGCGTGTAGGCCCTATTGCGTGTAGGCCACTGTTTGATTTTGATGCAATTTTAATTAGCAGGATTTTCCTGTTGTTCATATTTTAGCTATTTTCCCCCGATCATTCGCACCTTTTCTTCACGTTTGGTATATGGTGATTTTACTGCAGAAGGCCTATCATTCAGCCATTCATTACGATAATTTGTATGGCCCCTCTACCAAGGAACTACTCAGAACTGCTCCCAACCCCAGCGCTGCCAAATAAGACCACTTTAAGATGAGAAAGGAATGCCTGAGAAGGGTAGGCCATTCCAAATCTAGGGCCAACCTCAGAGAAGGCACGGCTCTGCCTGGTGGAGGTGAGAGCAAAGGGAACAGAGAGGAGACTGCTCAGGCGAACGGAGGAAGGGCGAGCCCCGAGCACTAAGGGTTAGATATAGGCCTATAGCTCGCCAAGGTAGGCAGAAGCGAGGACTAGCAGGCAGCGCCAGACTAGGGCAGCTATCCTATAGGCCTACTCGTGTAAACGATATGGCAGATTTTCAACGGAGATGTTCTCTGACAGACAGGCCTACTGTACATACGGCGCCTAAATAACGCGTCCCGACAGAAGTGTCAACGACAAGTGGGACATCCACAGTTGATTGAATCAGTTATCCGATGTAGTTTATGCAGCTGTTGTATGTATGTTTGTATGTATGTGGGTATGCATCAAGGTACTTAATATAGCGCCATTTAGGCACCTCACAAAAGCGCTGCACGCATGGCTATCTGACTGATCTGTAAAATTGTAGGGTCTAGCTAAAGGAACATCAGTCTTAGGCAGTGGCGTAGCAATGGGTTGTGCAGGTTGTGCAAAGCACAAGGGCCCACGGCGGCACAAGGGCCCCCAGCGGTCAGACCGTTAGAGGGTTTCCTTTCAGAATGTAAATGTAATCAGATCAACTTAACCAAGCCGAGTTAGCTACATTGGTAAGAGCAACATGTGAACCATCATTTTCAAAACTGAAGCTCATCAAAAACTATTTACGAAGTACCATGTCAGAAGACGGCTGAGCGACCTGGCAATATTGTCAATAGAAAATGAACATGCCAAACAGCTTGACTTCAAAAGTGGTGGATATTTTTACCCAAGAGAAAGGGCGCAAACGAACGTTTTAACTTTTAGGATTCTTGTTCTTAGACTAAGCTTACCATAGACTTGACACTTGTGACCTGTCCAATTGATTCTGACCTTATTTATGTTTTACGCAATTAATAGCGCTTTTTTCCAGGGTTTTGTTGTTTGAAATCGAAGGTGGGGTTCAAGGGGGAGGGGCCCACCACCGAAGGGCCCCCAAAACCTTGCTACGCCACTGGTCTTAGGCGAGTTGGCCGATCAATTAAGTCTTAAACCCACTGGTTTATTATGAAAAAGGTTTTTTTACATGAAAAGTTTTAAAATAGACTAGAGAACATTCACTAGAAATGCTAACAATTTGCGAATTGGGGAAATGTGAAAATTTTGAATTTTTGTGCGAGCAGATTGACCGACATTTGACGGGTTTGTTTACATTCGATGAATACCGGAAATACGAATTTCGTGGTCGAAAACGCAGTGAAACTAATTATTTTGGTTAAATTTGGATAATACTTATATTATCTGAGCTGTGTACATCGATAGTTTAGACGGAAATGAAACTAACTGTACAAGTGTTACAGTACTGTGTGTTCTGGTGGTCATTGCACCATGCATCCTAGATATCCCTAGATATGACACAGGTTACCGGTAAATGCGTCCATATGGCCGCGTAAACTGCCTTTGGAGAGTATGTTCGTGAATGTTATAATAATTATATCTAAATATTATACAGGTAACATGGTTAAAATTCATTCGATAGCACAGAGTTTTTGGACGCATTTACTCTTTGATATGGACACTGGGATGCATAGATGTATTTCACCCATGCCCAATAAATATCATGTTGGGTCATTCTTGCATAATTGTCTTCATCATCATCATCATCATCATCATTATCATCAGGCATGCCTGGTCAACTGGTAACCATAAATGAAAGGGTGTTAAAATTCTTTCCATTGAATTTTATTTCTGTTTCAGTTCACTTTGAAGCAAATGCAGGATTGATATTACAGGAATTAACTTTCTTTTTTAAGAAAAAGAACCACTATGAATTCTTGCAATGTGTGTCGGCAAGAAGGGAATGATGTGAAATATTGGTTTGAAAGGATTGCAGTCTTTAATCCAACCATCACACAAAAAAGTTCAAGATTAGACTTGTAAATCTAGTGTCTGTCATTCAGAGGAAGCTTTCCACAATGACTTTTGGCTACTCAACGATTCTGGAAAAAGACATTAGCTCAAACATGTCGTGATTGAAGGTCGCCTGTCGTATGTTTACCGAGTGGTGATGTCGACCTTCTTCTCACTGGTTCTTTTAATTGCACCTTTTGGTAAAGCTGCCTAACTTTCTAAAGAAGACTCACGACGAACTTTGTTTGATTTATATAAGAATTTAATTAAACCACAAAGGCGTACATTAACTTCACGAAACTTCTAAGTAGCGACCCTAGTTCGATCTTACTACAGACTATCTCACTTCCTGCCTCGCACGGCCTCCTCCCCAGATCGTTCCTTCGTCAGTCTCTGAATCTGACGGACTCTACTTCCCCGGATGTCGCTTCTCTCGATCGCTCTGCCCAGCCCTCAGCAACCTCTCCTCCAAGTCCAAAGTAAAAGTAACTCCTCTCAGTCCTATACTCTCTTTAAGTATCACTTTGCAGCGTCCAGTGTTCTGCCCTCCCCACGTCCCATTAACGTCAGCTCGTGTCACTTTGCAGCGTCCAGTGTTTTGCCCTCCCCGCGCCTTATTAACGTCAGCTCGTGTCACTTTAACCGCTCGCCTGCCGAGCCGCTTCACCGTCGGTGGCATGCACCCCCCGGCGTCTCCCCCGTCTCTCGTTCGCCTGCTGCCGGAGTGGTGTCTTGTTACGCCTCGTCCGAGCGGTGTCGTTGTTGCTGACCCAGCGGGGACTGGCTTTCGTCCGTCATGGTTCCACCTCGACCGACGACGACGACATTATCACGATGATGATGTCCTCTCGTCGTTGTCGTCGACTTCCTCACGCGACAAAACAACATAACCATTTCATAAGAAAAGAACTGGAACTGACTGAAAACAATTCACTGATAAGAATACAAGCAGGCTTTTTACATACAAATATTACTTTTATATTGGTGACTTCAAAGTACAGGCGTGTAAATCATTTCTCTGTCAACTCTTAATATTTCAAAGAAGCACATATGGAGTTATTATTGAACAAGAAATGAAAAGATAACTGATGAACATCGAGAAGCAGTTAGAGAGCATGTTAATAGTTTCAATCGTATAGAGTGACATCATTGTTGAGCTAAAACAGGAATTCATTTATGTTTTACAGTTTTGTTTTGAGGTTTAGCAATTAAATGCATTAAAAACCTTGCTATGACATTAATATTGTTGAAGTAAAATGTTAACATAATGCAGACTGATAACAGTAATATCTGCCCTGCTACCAACATAAACAACTACAGTGAAACTACAACACTGTTTCCGACTAGACAAAGGTTTCCCAACACAGAAAACTATTTCTACTGTTTATTATAAGCGGCATTCACCTATGTATCCAATGTCAACAAGCATTTGCTTAGTACTCTAGTATGGCGGATTACCTTATATGGCAAACCCTCTATTGTTCATCTAAATTAAAAGATAATTTGCAAGCATTCTCGCACTGTCCTCCACATTTGCAATGTATACTGCAAGGCAGTCGTTTTTTGGCACAGTTGCATGTTGCACAACGATTTTCTGACTTGCAGCAACTGCAACGAATCTCATGAAGGAGATAATCTGGTGCAGCTGGTTTGTCTGTTATCACAGGCTGCCACTCATCAGCTGAGAAACAAAAGCCATAATCTTCTTTTGGCAAAACAGTTGAAAGGGCCAACCATGTGGATGTTTGGTGGTGGACTCGAAGACTGTGAAAATAAGCTGAACGTGAAGTGGGTGGCAGTCTCTCGAGTGGTACGTATTTGGTGGACAACATGTTTAAAAATCTAAGTTCATCCAGACTTTTAACGGAGGAATTTGCACCATACAGTGCCAGAATGAATGATTCTCCAATTTTTCCAATTTCCTCTTTTGATGCCTGATTACTGCCAAAAATGACAACCTGTTCCTGTAGATCAATCGATTTTTCAAAGATTTTCATTGCTTTTGTTTTCCCCATTCCAAAGAATGCTGATGTGGTGTCACATCCAGACATGGAGTGCAGAAAAGGAAGACTTCTACACACAGAAGTGCTAAGAATTTGTTGTGCTTTTGAAATGTCTATTGAACATGTTTTAGTCTGCATGAAAACAAATTGGTTTGGTTTAACATGGTGTAGAAGCAAAACAAAAATATCCGTGTCTTCGGATACCACGACCATTTCCTCTGATTCCGATAACTGAAGAGCAGTCCTGACAATAACAACGTCAGCATCACCTTCATCTCCAGCATGTATGACCTTGATGCCACTGTCAACTAAGAAACTGGAAAGTAAATTAATATAGCTTTGTTTGTTTTTCTTATTTGCTAAAAGCAAGCTTTGTTACTTGGAATCGGATAGTCTATTTGGACAATGACTTCTGGAGTTGGAGCATTATGCAGTCGCCTTCTCTTCTGCAAATGTATACTGTTGTTGCATATTCTTGCGTTCCCGCAGCCAATTACAAAGTCTTTCAAAAGCGGTGTTATTGTCCAGATTTAAATTTCTATAGTTCACACTGGATCCACAACATTTGATGTTTAATTTATTTGTGAATAGCTTCAAACAGTTATGATGATAAATTGCATCAGCTGCTGATAGGTCTTGGGCCATCATGATTCTTCCTTTAACCTCCACCGCTAGATTATCGACACGCAGACTACATGCTTCCATCAAAGTTTGTTGTACGACACTCTTTCCCCCATAAACGAGTTCAACTTTTGAAACTGCAGATACTCGGTCTGGATGACGTTTCATCTCCCCATAATCAATCCATTTTCCACAAATCAGACAATGACTTTCGAAGTTGAATATTTCAGATGAACTTCTTCTTGAACAAGTGGTGGTTGGAGCTTCATATCTGGATTGCAAATCTGTTTTCTTAATATATAAATAATGCTTTCGACAATTATCATGCAGGAAAAAATCACCTTTCATTTTCTCATGAAGTCCATCTCCTCTTTTGTGTGACGCTTCGATTAGAGACTGTAATCCTTTACCACCAAGTTTCTTCATGTCGTTCCCTTCTCGCCGACACACAATGCAAAAATTCATAGTGTTTCTTTTTTTTAAATATGAAGAATGTTAATCCTGAATTATTTACAGTTGTTTCAAAGTAAACTGAAACAGAAATACAACTCAATGAAAATACTTTTAACACCCATTTGGTTTATGGTCACCAGTTGACCAGCTTTAACTGATGATGAAGATGACGTTGAAGATAATGATGAAAGCATGTCCCAACTTGAAATTTATAGGGGCATGGGTCACATGATGGGTGAACTGCATCCATGCATCCGTGGGTCCTTGTTATTCAAAGAGTAAATGCATCCGTGAACTGGGTGAACTGCATCCATGCATCCGTGGGTCCTTGTTATTCAAAGAGTAAATGCATCCGTGGGTCCTTGTTATTCAAAGAGTAAATGCGTCCAAAACACCTTCGTCCTATTGCATTAATTTTAACCTGTTTGCTGTATAATATTTAAATATATTACAACATTACCGAGCATACTCTTCAAAAGCAATTAACCGTTGATTTGGACGCAGAAAAATCGTATATACCGGTTTCCTTCGAACGTAAACAAACCGTCAGCTGACTGTCGTCAGTTCAAAAATAAAGTCTAAATTCGAAAATGTCTAGTTTCATTTTCGTCTAAATAATCAGTAAACACAGCTTAGATAATAAATCTCATCGAAATTTAACCAAAATGATTAGTTTAGCTGCGTTTTCCAGCAGAAAAAATCGTATTTACCGGTTTCCTTCGAACGTAAACAAACCCGTCAGCTGATTGTCGTCTGCTCACACAAAATTCAAAATTTTAACTATTTCCCCAATTCGCAAATTGTTAGCATTTCTAGTGAATATTCTCTAGTCTATTTAAAAACTTTTCATGTAAAAAACCTTTTTCATAATAAACCATTGGGTTGATATTCAATTTCAAGGATTTTAAACTGGCCTATAAGTAAATTACTTACTTGCTGAATACATTGCTACGTCATCAGTTTCAGTAAGGAATGACGTCAGTACTTCTGTGCTTCATGCAAACAGTAAATATCTCACGTTTAAATTGAATTAAATCGTGAATTCATTATTTTATGAGTAGGTTTAAATGTTCTATTAGCGTATGCCAAAAAAATGTCATTTGTGTAGCCTATAATTTTTAAAGTTGTGATGTTATTTGCCTTTAGACAACTACAGGGTTAACAAAATAATATGATATAAAAAAATAGATAACTACGCTTTCACTTAAGTAGCCTAAACATTTGCAAAGTTGGTCGCATTCGTCGAAGCTCAGATTTCGAATTGGAATCAAGATTTAGAGACTGTGGTTGTTAAAATATTTAGAGAGATTAACACATTTGATACAGCTAGATTACAGGTGCCAAAAAGCCATCTGAGATTACTTTGTCATCACTGATGCCAATATATAGGCCTATAGCCTACTATAAGTAGGAAAATCGGCAAATACATTCCTAGAAACCTTGTTATTAAAGTGCATTCATAATAACAATTAATTTTTTAATCATTATATTCATTACGGCTAAGAATTAAGCGTAGACTTTTATGTAGTAGGCTAACACGTGTTCGAAAAAGTATTTGGGCTGTAGTGTAGGCCTATCTGGACATCGATTCGTGTTCATATCCTATAGAATTAAACGTAGTGGTTATATTTTATCTTTTAATAGGATAGTACTCGCTTCAAGGCATCTGTTACAATGAGAGTGAAGAACAGAGTAAACGTCTGCATACTGGCAGCATTTGTCGGCCTTAGCCTGGTTTACATTTTCGACGGTTCTCGAAAGCAGCTGTTGACAGAATTACAGATCACTCACGTGAGTATAGAGACTTTGTAACCTATTGCTTTGTATTGCTCTGTCTTTCTTTCTCTTTTTGTTGCCGCATGTCCGACTCTGTGTAGCACGGTATATTTGTTACATCTGTTTGTCGTCTGCTAATGTGTTTGTTTTAACAATGCATTTTTAATGTATGAATTTCCTCACAACACAGAGCAACGTTAGAGCGTCTGGTGAGAATCCACTCTGCATCTCCTATTTAAAGCCTTGGCGAGGAGCAGTTATCGGAGGAATGCGTTCTGGGATTTTCCGATCTTTCAGCTCTAGCGCAAGTGAAACAGCTTTCAAACAACTCGTATTTCTTGGGTCTATATAGGAATTGAATTTTCGGGGGTTGGGACAGGGGAGGGTTGAACCTGAATCCACCGAAATTTATTTTTCAACCCCTCCAGTTATATTCCCAAAAATAACCTTGTTGGTTTAAGTTAAACCTCTCCAGCACAGCTTTCAGTGGTTCAATGTATCTTACTTGCTAAATTAATTAAAACTATATTGTATTCATTTCTTAGTTTTCATTCGGACGACTTTAAAGTTTGTATAGCCAGAATTTTTTTCTAGACCTATAAATTTTCTGAAAAAGCAAGAGTTTTTCCATCAGTATATAACTATATATTCTTTATTGTTCGATTGTTTTCACGCAGCTAGCATCAAATACACTCACCCCACTACGATTCAGTACGTAGCCTATACTGGCTTTAGGTACGTAAGAAATTCTGGTCGATACATCCGGACACGTACGAATTGGTCGCCCCTTTTCAAAACTGTCAATTCAAAACCAGAGTCCATATACACGAAGCTTTTTCAATATTTCTTATCTTTATAATGCATTAAAGATTCCATCTCCCTTAAGTTTCTAACGTTTCAATGTTTTCGTTCCTGTCTTTCGAAAGTCTGGCTTACAGCGTTTCAACTCTTCTGAAATTGTGTATAAGTCTCCATTCAGGCGTTTTCCTGCAATTTGTCACACCTTTGACTCTTCACACTGCTCTTGCGGGAATCAAATTCTATTTATTCGTTTACTATAATAACGCCAGATGAGGTCGGGTCAGAGGTTAATCGACTCTCAATCACTTATCAAATATTCAAATATTGCTGCGACATGTTGTACTATAATTTTAAGCGTTAAGCGTCATTGTCAATTTGTTATACTGTTATTAGATGGATTAACAAACAAGTCGTTGTTTAATATGAAAACATTTCACTTCTGCTAATGTTTTTAACATAAATGCTGATATTATGCCTAGTTTATTAACTATAATGTCTTTATTTATTCCAAACAGCTTGATATACTGAAACTCCGTGTTAATATCGACTGGTCAAATCCTCGTTATTGCGCTCCAACTGAAAATGACACAGTGACTTTCGGCAAACCGTTTAATTTGTCTTCAAGTCTTCTTAAGAACCTTGGGATTCCGCTAAGAGACTTCGTTCCCACCAGAAGAGAAAGTCTTGATGATTTTGTCTTTGCCACTGCTGCAAGTCAGCACTATATCCATGTTGCAATGGACGCCATTGGAAATATTCAGAAACTCCTACCAAATCATACGATCTACTTTTACGATCTCGACCTCAAGCGATCAGTAGAGCATATCGCGAAGGTAAATGCAATTAGTTTTCATGTAACTCTGCTTTGTAAATCAAATTAATCGTAAGACTTTATTTCATTTATATGTATTTTGCTTATTGATGAAAACTTATAAAAAATTATGTACTAGTCTATGCATAATCGACTCTCTGGGGCGCAGTGGTGTAGGGGTATGTTCGGTGCCTTGCAGCCGAAGGGTTGCGGGTTCGAATCCACCTCAAGCCGCCGCGTAGGGACCCTGGGCAAATCCTTTTCGCAATTGCTCATGCGCTTCGGCGTGAAACTCCGATTCAGTGTCCGCGCTGTAGTCGGGAGCGCCTCTGAGTAGAAATCTTGGAAGGGCGCTATAACAAGTGACCTTAATAAATAAATAAATAAATAAAAATTGCATCAGTTTATATTCATGAAGTCAACGCTATTATACAATGTACTTCGTACATAGTGCATGCAAGTAGTGACAGATATTGACTTGACTTTTAAACAATGTGTTCGGAGTTCGAAACCCCATACCTCATGCGCAGTAGGCCTATTAATTTGTTGTGAAAACTTTATTTCATTTATATGTATTTTGCTTATTGATAAAAACTTTAAAAAATCATGCACTAGTCTATGCATAAAAATTGCATCAGTTTATATTCATGAAGTCAACGCTATTATATGTGTGCTTCGTACATAGTGCATGCAAGTAGTGACAGATTTTGACTTGCCTTTGCCTATGTGTTTGGAGTTCGAAACCCCATGCCTCATGCGCAGTAGGCCTATTAATTTGTTGTGAAACCATTTAACCTATTAAAATAATGTCTGCGGGTTGAATGATGTTCATGTCCTCCAAAATAGCTGTGGCGCTGATTGCACTTTTGAGGTCTAAATGTTGACAAACTTTGTAGCCTAACAAAGGAGCGAATACGTTACCATACCAGGGGCCTCCATCCTATGGGGGAATGAAGCAGAAATCTTCATAGCCTTTCCAGGGGGGGGGAAACATTTTTTACATTAAACTTCTGCTCGGTTTTTAATATTTCAGAAATTAATGCATTATTTATTTGAAACATGTTTTTCAAATGATTCATTTATGAAATTGAAGACTAATCGGTCGGAGAAGAGCACAATAATTTTATTAATTTTAAAACAAAGAAAAACATGTTTCATCTGTCGACAGGACAGTGGATTGAAGGCAGTTACAGTATGTTAAGCCATTACGTGTGATATCGCAACTTTCAGGCTATCCCACGCTCACCAGCTTGTATAAAATCATGGTCTCCCTTGCAGTGACCAGCTGGGGTTTCGAACTCCAGATAACGTATATAACTGGATCATCGCCTTTCTCTACAAGCGACAGAACTAAATTTATGGGCGTCACCTCGAGCGCTATCGAAATCAACGCCAGTATTGTACAAGGATCTGGGCTGGGTCCTGTTGACTTTATAGTGGCAATATCCAAACTAAAAACACGACACTCTACAAACAAAATTATAAAGTACGCGGATGACAGCTACCTCTTTATTCCATCAACAAATAGCGAATTGATAACGTCCGAAATCGATCATGTCACCAAATGGGCTGATTCTTGCAATTTAAAACTGAATCATTCTAAGATCCAAGAGATGATAGTTCGTCGACCAATGAGAGGGTTGGGTGTTGATCTTCCAAAAGTTACACCGGGCCTCGCCAGGGTAAAGCACATGAAGATCCTAGGTGTCACTTTGTCAGAACAATTCAACTTCGACACGCATGTTAACAACATTGTCATTAAGGCTAGGCAGTCAATGTATGCCCTCCGCGTTCTAAGAGCACATGGGTTAAAGGGCCAATCTCTGTGTGATGTAACAAATGCTACCACAGTGTCGCGGATGCTCTATGCGGCCCCGGCGTGGTGGGGCTTTGTGGGGGTAGAGGACGCACTCGTCTTCATTGCAACTATACGGCGACTGGTCGGTCTAATTATCTACCGGAATCCTACCAAAGTTTCGAACAACTTTGCAGAAAAGCATGTACTCTAACCTCTTTTCTACCATCATCAGCAACCCTGCAGATGTATTACATCAACTACTGCCTCCCGTGAAAACTGTTTCATACTCGCTACGTCCCAGAACCCACAATAGAATAATACCCAAGGCAAACAATCTATCTCGTAAAACATTTGTCACACGGATGCTTTATACTTAATTTTTTTTTATATTTGATGATCTTTGTACACCAAAATGCGGTTAGCAGTTGGTTTTCAATAAAGGATATACTTAATTACTTACTTTACAGTTGAGCGAGTAATGAGTTGCATCCGCATTGTGAAAAATCGACTGAGATCAACCATGGTTGACTGGTTTGCACCTCTGACAGTATTAGCCTGTGAACGAGACGCTACTCATCTCTAAAACTCTCGAATTCTAGCTAGTAACCTCTCTTCCACCTTTGCATTTCTCAAAACCTTTTTATTCTCTTTGGCCTTGCGCACTGGGAGCGCCTCTGAATGGTTCACCCTATGAGAGGCGCTTTATAACTGTTTGAATACAATACAAAAAAAATAAAACTGGACAAAATTATTGATCGCTTGGCTACCCACTCTGCTACTCTGAAAAAGCCAGTGGCGTCACTAGGGTTGGTGTCACCCAGTGCAGTAATTCATGGTGTCACCCCAAGGACCTCCTCCACTTGGGTTAAGGTTACTGTTAATTTAAAAATGAAAAATTTGTGATGAAACTCTACTAAAAAAAATTTTACACAGTCGTTTTGGTGTCACCCACTCTGAAGGTGTCACCCGGTGCTGCCCCTACCCCTCGCCCCCCCCAGTGATGCCACTGGAAGAAGCGCCTATTGTAATGTTAGTAGGTCTACTTATGTTAGTACTGCCTCTGTCTGTGTAGGCCTACAAGCCTTCATATTTTATAATGCATAATGCTGCTTGATTATTATTGAACTAAAAGTTACAGAATCCAACAGTAAAATTTTGATAATCGAAATCTTCTCTTTTGTCGAGAGTCGACCAATCGTCTGGGGCCGTAGTCGTGGGCGGAGGGGGGGCAATCTGATGACAAGAGTCTGAATGCTTCATAGGCATAAGGGGGATGGACGCCCTTGCCATACCATAGGCCTACATCCGCTTACCTTAGCTTACTTTACGTTCACCTTAACTTACTTAATACCTGGCTGACCAGAACTGTTGAGAAAAGGGACGATCACGAATTGGTTCTGATTGAAATTTTAGATTAATTTGTTATGCTACGTGAAATACCGAAAGTTCGACTTCTCTCGCTACCCAGCTCATGTTCGAATTTTGAAAACTTATGCATTTAAACCAATCATTGTTCATGTATGTACTTTTTTATTTTTCACTTTCAACAGTTAACTGCTGTCACTCTGGTTCGTTGCAAACCTGTTTTTACGATAATTTTGTTTCTTACGTGTCCTGAAACGGACATTAATAGTCAGATATGTTTAATCTCTTGTACCGATTGAAAAATGACAAAATATTAAAACATCGTCAGGTTCATGTTCATGCTGTACACATATGTGTCTGTACATGTGCACATCAGAGATGAGTACGATTCGCTGGAATTGCTAATCGATTAGCAAAAATAGAAACTGAAATTTGCTTATCGATTAGAATTAGAATTAACCAAATCTTCTAGTTAATCGATTAGAATTAGATTTGGCAGCAAGCAGCTAATAAATGTGCCATTGGAATTAGATTTCGATAATCGATCGTTCGATATATATTTGCTTCATGAATTTGTCAAATTGTAATTAAAGCACAGCAAGTTACTACAGCAAGTTGCTGTAGCCTATTACAATACCTAAAGTTGTGTCCCATCACTGCACACTATTCGGGTTTTGACGAATGCGATTAGTAGATCTTACGATTAAACTAAAATCCACGTCTTTCACTCAAAACTGACAACACTGCTCTTTCACAAATTCTATCCTGAGTTCTCTTCTCTTTACATCCCTCGCCGTCTCAATTCTAAACACCATCCATCTTAGCCGTCTGCCTGTCTGCCTGCCTGACCCCTTTGGAGGATGACCTGGAACCGATTTTGACCCTACCTGCCTATCGACTTTGTTTCGACTGAGCGCCTGTGAATAAGCTGGTTCCCGCGACTCCTCTGTTTAGGCGCTGTAGAAGTCTCGAAATTACGATTACGATACAAAAAATAGACATTAACATCATTTTATTTCTATTCAGTCGACTTACCTTCTACGTGAATCGTTGTATTTCAGGAGATGTTGTCTGAGTTTCCTCGAGTCTTCTGGATCGATACATCCATCCGTTTTAAGACGAATAATCTGAGTCTTACGTTGGACGAAGTATTTAGCAGCGGTGGAATTCTGACCTTTGACTTTGGTTACCATTCCAATTTTGAAGCAACTCACAAGGGAATGTATAAATTTCTTCCTATTTCTAAATCAGCGGCCGTTAATACCGGGCAGTACGGAGCCAACAGCATCTACATTCATCGAACTGAAGAAATATACAATCGCATCATATTCTGGTGGGTGTTATGCGCCCTTAATGAAGAATGCATTGCTCCCACCCGTCAGTTGTCTTGTAATTTCAAGGGGATAGACGTGTGGGCTGGATGTCATCGTTTTGACCAGTCAGCTCTTAACATCCTAATGGCCAACCATTTCCTCAACAATGTCTCTCGTTACACGAGTCGCCGTGATCAGCTGTCTGTTAATCGTAGCGTGGCACACCAGGAACTTCTGGTCGTTTGCACGACTGTATTTACAATAAAATCAGCCATATATTTTTCTAATTAATTATTCACTCATTCATTAAATGATTTGTATATAGCGACTATAGAAGACAATCTAAATTAGCCTAATATGCCGCTAACGTATGCTTACTTACTATTGTATTCTTACTTACTATTGTATTCTTCTCGCGTTGTGAATTGGAATATTGCACAATCGAGTTATGTTGCAACAAAAATAACAGAACAGTTTCACTGGCGACTCCTTTATCTTACAAATTTACTGTGCATTGTTTTGGTAGCTGCTGTGATTCTAGTTCTTAATTACATTTAACATCAGTGACATTTAACCTCTGACCTTCTTTTTTGCATGAAGGCTTATGAATGTGTCAGAACACTTAATGTGACTCGTTTTTAGACACGTCACAAGAGCTCTTGCTCTTGAGTGGCGCTATCTAAATAAATGTTAAGTTAAAATTACATGCACTTTATACATTTCAAGAGGCACGGACGATGAACAGTGGCGCACTTGTATGGGTATCTAATAGGTTAACGATGAAATTTTTTAATTGTTAACTTTAAACAAATTAACGATTGATTAATAGTTAACTTGTGATTTACTGTATACCCCAAAAGGTATTTACAAATGCAAAGTTAACATTATTCACTGTTTATCTTTTAATAGAATTATTAATATTTAATTAGTTATTGCTAGTTAGTAGTTTCTACTTACTTAGTAGCCTAGTTATTAGTTCATATTGGTAGACTTGTTTACGTTTTTCAGCTTAAATGCCTTCTTTCAACCAATTATATAAACAAACCATCATGATAAAATGCTATTGGTTCAAGTGAGCAACGTGTTTTGTTGACAATAGCGCCTCTGAGTAGGCCTAGTTATCTTGAAGGGGCGCTATATAAATTCCATATATAGATAGATAGATAGATAGATAGATAGATAGATAGATAGATATAGATAGATAGATAGATAGATAGATAGATAGATAGATAGATAGATAGATAGATAGATAGATAGATAGATGATAGATAGATGATAGATAGATAGATAGATAGATAGATAGATAGATAGATAGATAGATAGATAGATAGATAGATAGATAGATAGATAGATAGATAGATAGACAATATAACAAGCTGTCAAGCGGTCCTCGATTAATCGTTAAAAATAAATTTAATCGTTAAAATTAATAAACGATTAATTTTTAATCGATTAATCGTTAAGTTCCGCAGCCCTAGTATCTTACCAAGAATTACTAGATGTTTATCCAACGGGCAGTAGAATAAAATCGGTCAAGTATTTTGCATGATTTCTTCTACGGTGTCGTTGTGTACATTGTACAACGTGTACTGTTGGACTTTTCATTCAATTTTAGTTAACAGGATTTTCCTGTTGTTCATATTTTATCTGTTTTCCCAGGAACTATCGCACGTATTGCATTTCTTTCCACGTAGCTTTTGTAGATGGTGATTATACTGCAGTAGGCCTGTGATGTAAACGATAAGACGGATTTTCAACGAAGATGTTCTCTGAAAGATTCTGTACATTATATAGCACCGAAATTGCATCCCGACAGAAGTACCAATAACAAGCGGAATACCCACAACTGATTGAATCAGTTATAGCCGATGCAATTTTTGCAGCTGTTGTATGCATGTTTGTGTGTATTCATGTATATAGGCCTATGTATGTATCAAGATAATTAAGATCGCGCCAATTTAGCACCCACAACTACTCTACCGACTCTGAGTAGTTCCGTTGAATATGCGCTATATAAATGCTCGCAGTCAATAAAGAAAAAGCAAACATGCTTTTACTACTTGTTTTACAACATTTTAGTTTTTACTTTAGTTTTTACTTTAAAGTTTAACGTCGGGTTGGGTGCTTGGTTCGGGTCATGCGAGCGGCGGCACGCCTTATTGGCCGCATCGCAAGATTCGGCCATGTCGGTGATTACATGCGGGATGTCTTGCATTGGCTCCCTTTCCCGCAGCGGATCGCTTACCGGATCTCTGCCTTGGTTTGGCGCTGCCTCGCGGGTGTGGCCCCTGTTTACTTACAGGAGCTCTGCTGCTCCACCCTGAGCGTCCAGCGCCGTGGTTCTCTCCGCTCCTCTAAGCAGGCTGAGCTTCTTGTTCCCCGGTCACGGACAACTATTATGCAGCGCCGTGCCTTTTCTGTTGCTGGCCCTGCAATCTGGAATGAGCTCCCCGTGGATCTACGCCTAATGCATAGAGCCCTTGCGGCCACATTCTTCTCTAACCTGAAGACTGTTCTCTTTAGCCGGGGTTGAGTCGGGAGCGCTTCTGAGTAGGTAACCTTGAAGGGGCGCTATATAAATCTCTGAAATGAATGAATGAATGAATGTTTAAACTGAGTTTTTTGTCAAGAATTGTTTCAGCGCATTTCTAGAAATAATTGGGCGCAGTGACAATCGCGTTAACTGCGTTAAAAAATGTAATCGCGTTAATTAATTAACGCATTAATCGCGTTAATAATAATAATAATAATAATAATAATAATAATAATAATAATAATAATATCTTTTCTTTAATAAGCGCCTGACAAACGCACTGCGCTGTACATTTACATGTTATGCAATTGAAATAACGCGTTAAATGCCCAGCCCTAGTTGTAATATCTCGAAAGATAAGAAAGTTATTAGTGTTTAACTATTTTCAGGCTTAACGACATGCCGCGAACCAGGGCAAATGGTAAAAAGTTAATAAATTCTACAAATATTGGCATAATCTGACAATTAATATATAATTTTATTCTGTTTTAAGAGCTCTTTCCAACGGTAGGTATTAACCTACAATTTTCTCGAAAAAGCGCTATTTTCGTTACTTTGCCCCGCTGGTGAGGGTGGACGACATTAATTTTTTTTTTAAATTTGGATAGTTTTTTACCCCATGCCATTAGGCCATTAGGCAACTTTTCGTTGCCATTACTTTTTGAATATCGAATTTTGTTTTTTCTTCACCCTACTCCGCATGATCGATTCGTTGGAAAAATTAAATCGAACATGATTGTGACAGTTGCCGCCTTTCATGACCTCTCAATTCTTTGTGTATAGGCTAGGCTACTGTGTTCGGGTCAACAAAGTTTAGGGAGTGATTAACCGTTTCATGTGTCATGCCAGGAAGTTATGGTGAGGTTAGGCGTCGTGAGGGTGGGTTAGGGTCAGGATTAGGGTTAGTGTCGTCAGTAGAAAACAATGTCATGGTACCTTCCGTGCAGCGTGCCATAAGATAGGTAAAACGCCAGTACACTTAGGGGCCGTACATAAATGACGTCACGCACCTAGGGGAGGAGGAGGTCGGACATTTGTGACGCTGTGTCACATGGGGTGGGGAGGGATTGAGAAGTGTGACGTCACGTCAGGTCTATGTAATTAAATTTAACAATTAAACAAATTATTTAAAAATAACAGCACTAATTTTGAGTGTTAAATTTCATTACTTTTTTTAATTATTATTTTTTAATACCTGACTTTCTCCTTTAAAAGGCCTTTAACATCAGAGTGCTGTGCCACATAAAATAGTAATAGCCTACCTATTACAATGTGATTTGAAACAGGTTTTATTATCTAATGGAAATTTGATTTTGGGGGTGTCAAAGCTTTGTGACATCATTTTTCAGGGGTGTCACTTTTTGTGACGAAGTGTGACAAGGGGAGGGGTTACAAAATCGACCAAAACAGCGTGACGTCATTTGTGGACGGCCCCTTACGCACCCCGATACTATAGACCTACTAAATGTCTGCCAGAGGAAAAGTTCAACAGCATATGGCAGAGAATGAGACTACGTTTGCGACAGTTAGATTTCGAGCGATTGGTGTAGGCCTATATTGGATATCTACCAAATATTACGTTTTATGATAATAAGGCAAGGTAGATACAAAAATTAAATCGGGTAAATTTGCCAACAAGTACCTAAATTACTTACGTACCTACTTAATGTGTGGTTACGTCATGAGTTTTGAAAAGGTATGACGTCAGTACTTCTGCTGTTTTAATGTAAACACTGTAGGCTAAAATTTAATGTCTAACTTTTAAATTGAATCGTGAATTCATTTATTATATAAGTAGCTTTAAATGTTCTCTTAACGTTTTGCAAAGATCGAATTTGTGTTGCCTATAACAGTACTGTGAAGTTGTTTGCCTTTTGGTAACTACGCTTTCACTTAAGTAGCGTAAACACTGCAAAGTTGGTCGCACTTCGTCGAAGCTCTGATTTGAAATTGGAATCCAGATCTAGAGACTACTTGTTAAGATATTTAAATATAGGCTATTAACACATTTAATACAGCTAGATAACAGGCTGGTGCCTGGGGCTGCCAACCGTCAGTGGCGTAACGAGGGGGGCAGGGGGCGGCCGCCCCCGGGCGCAGGACGGGGGGGGCGCAAAATCGGGTTTTTGACAATGGTTTTGTGAAAGAAATTGGGCCATGAATAGAAAAAATGCATGTAATTATACAACATTCTTGTATATGGGGGGGCGCAAAATGACAAAATGAGGGGTGCTTGTGACGATTTGAACAATTTTCTGTTCGAAAAAGACATTAAAAAAAAAAAAGGTCATCAGAAATTTTGGCGGAAGTAAGAAAAATTTTTGTCCAGAAAATTCTTGCCCCGTGGGCGCCGGACCCCTAGTTACGCCACTGCCAACCGTCCCGAATTAACCGGGACAGTCCCGGAATCGACCCTGTGCGTCCCGTGTCCCGGATTGATCCCAAATTATCCCGGAATTTGGTGTAGATAACTAGATATCCAATTCACCAATTTGTTGTTCTTATTTTCTCAAACTAAACTCGACAAGTCGTGCGATGTAAGTAAGTAGGCCTATATTAAGTAAGTATATTCTTTATTGAACCAGTTGTAATCCGCATTCCGGTGTACATAGCCTACATCATAGGCCTATAAGAAACAATCAATAGTCAATATGAATAAAACATTCTAGCTATAAAAGTTTTTTTTCATATTATGGTTAGCTAAAAGGTAAAACACGGTCATGTGACCGGGGTCGAAGGGAATAGGCCAACGGCTTTTTGGAGAGAGAAACCTATGGAGAACATGGCCCAGGTTTCCCAGGACCGCCGAAAACAAGCAGGTGTCGGCTTTAAGGCTTAGTTGTTCAAAGGTTGTGCTATCACTTAAACTTAAAGTTTCAGTGAGCATATCCCCCAGTACCTTCATGCTATGTACTCTGGTAACTCCCGGGGTGGTCGCAGGGGCTGAAACCCTTCCCCCCTCTCCTCCCGATCCCTCCTACAATCATATGTATGTTGCGTTCTGCGCTCTATTAGCCTGAATTGACGCTGCTGGCTCAACATCGGACATTGGTTGGACCGCGATGGGTTGAAGTCTTCGAAACTTTAGAAACCAATATTGTATCCTACATATTATAGGCTACTATCAGTTACCATTTCCAATGCTTTTTGCGAGAGAATGTTCAGCTGCAGCATTATGAACGACCTGTTGTCTGACAATCGCAATTGCCTGAGCAGTGAGCACCGACCTTATTAAAAGAGAACTGTTGACGAAAATAAATGTTAACATAACATGTGCTGAGTTTTGCGACTTTGTACGCAGTGACCTGAAACTGCTTAAAACGGCATCAGTGGGGCGCGTTGGTGTAGGGGTATGTTCGGTGCCTTGCAGCCGGAGGGTTGCAGGTTCGAATCCAACCTCAAGCCGCCGCGTATAGGGACCTTGAGCAAGTCCTTCGCGCACAATTGCTCTGCAATATAATTGCTTCAATTGCTTCTGCGCCGCAAAAACAGCCAATAGGCCTATAACTATTCTGTTTGACACATTAGGCTACTTTTATTAGTGCTGAAATGTCCTTTGCAAAACAGACATTCTCGAGCATGTCAAAGAGCAGTAATGAATTTTATTTGTATGGGAAGATGATGAAATACAATCAACGTAACGCATCCCAAAATTTTAAAGTCACGTAGGCCTATAGTCTGGACAGCCAGTTAGGCTATACCAAATCTACCAAGTCAACATGTGCTACTTTCTATTTCATTATGTTTTTACTCAATTTTAAGGGCAAATGCAGCAATGTAGTATTTATTTTCGTAAATAATTTCACATTGCATAGGCTATACAGCCTTTAAGATAATGCTACACTGTAGCATAATTTTATTTAGCAAAATTATGTTAACCTGTAACACTGTGTAGCTTATGTTCTACTCTATAGGCCTACTACACCGCTACGCTGTTTATAAATTTGTGTATAATGTGCTCTGGTCAATTATATTCATTACGACTCTGGGAACAGTAAATTGATTTGATTTGACTAAAAATTGTTCCAAGACTTTCTATAGTAATTAGTAATACGTGTTCGAAAAAGTATCTCGGCTGGACATCAATTCTTGTTCATATCTTTAAGCATTAAATTTAGTGGTGATATTTTATCTTTAACAGGCTGGAACTCACTTCAAGGTATCTGTTACAGTAAGAATGAACAACAGATTAAAGGTCTGCATACTGGCAGCATTAGTCAGCCTTTGCCTGGTTTACATTTTCGGCGGTTCTCAAATGCAGTGGGTGGCATTATCACAGTTCATTCACGTAAGTATAAAGACAGTCAGTCTTTGTGTTGCTCTTTCTATCTTTCTCTGTCCGTCTCCGCCTGTCTGTCTCTGTGTAGTACGATCTATCCGTTACATCTGTTTGTCGTCTGCTTATGTGCTTGTCTTAACAATGCATTTTTAATGTATGAATTTACTCACAACGCAGAGCAACGTTAGAGAGTTTGGCAGGAATTCATAATTATTGGTCCTTCTATTTCAAGACGTGATGAAGAGCAGTCAGGAACGTGATCTGGGATTTTCAGATCTTTAGGCTGTAGTAGCGCAAACTCAGAAGCTTTCGAACAACTCGTATATCTTGGGTCTATAATGGGATTAAATTGTCGGGGGATTGGGACTCTGGAGGTATCAACCCCACCCGAAATTTATTTTTAACCCTCCAGTTAACTTCCCAAGATTACCTTGGCGGTTAAAGTTAAACCTCTTTCTGTGGTTCAATGTATGTATCTTACTTGCTTAATTAATGGAAACAATTGCTTTACTTTTCTCAGTAGTCATCATTCATACCACTTCAAAATTTGCTTAGCCATATAACTTTTTGCTAGAGCTATAAATATTCTAAAAAAACTGAAGTGTTTTTCAATAAGTATTCTTTGTTGTTCGATTGTTTTCACGCAGCTAGCATTGAGTACACTAATCTCGACTACAATTTAACACGTATACTGGCTTTAGAAATTTTATTAAAGTAAGAAATTCTGGTCGAGAAATCCAGATATGTAAGAATTTTTCACCCTCCCCCCCAGTTAAAATTTGATAATTCAAAACCTGCGGCTATCTAAGCTATACGAAGCATCTACAATAGTTCTTAAGTTTAATATGCGTAAAAGAATCCTATCTCCCTTAAGTTTCTAACGTTTCAATGTTTTCGTTCCTGTCTTTCGAAAGTCTGGGCTACAGCTTTTCAACTCTTCTGAAATTATGTCTGAGTATCCGTTTCAGGCTTTTTCCTGCAACTTGTCGCAGCTTTGACTCTTCACACTGCTCTTGCAGGAGTCAAATTCTATTAGTTCGTTTACTATAATAACGCCAGATGAGGTCGGGTCAGAGGTTAATCGACTCTCAATCACTTATCAAATATCCAAATATTGCTGCGACATGTTGTACTATAATTTTAAGCGTTAAGCGTCATTGTCAATTTGTTATACTGTTATTAGATGGATTAACAAACAAGTCGTTGTTTAATATGAAAACATTTCACTTCTGCTAATGTTTTTAACATAAATGCTGATATTATGCCTAGTTTATTAACTATAATGTCTTTATTTATTCCAAACAGCTTGATATACTAAAACTCTGTGTTAATATCGACTGGTCAAATCCTCGTTATTGCTCTCCAGCCGAAAACGACTCGTTTACTTTTGGCAAACCGTTTAATTTGTATTCGAGTCTTCTTATGAACCTTGGGATTCCTCTAAGAGACTTCGTTCCCATCAGAAGAGAAAGTCTTGATGATTTTGTCTTTGTAACTGCTGCAAGTCAACACGTTTTTCATGTTGCAATGGACGCCATTGGAAATATTCAGAAACTCCTACCAAATCATACGATCTACTTTTACGATCTCGACCTCAAGCGATCTTCAGTAGAGCATATCGCGAAGATAAATGCAATTATTTTTCATGCAACTCTGCGTCGATTATCAATTAATCGTAAGATTTTAGTTCATTTATAAGTATTTTGCTTATTTATGAAAACAGGAAAAATTATGCGATAGTATATACATAAAAATGCATCCATTTATATTCACGAAGTCTACGCTATGTGTACTTCGTACATAGCGCATGTAGTGACAGATTTTGAAATGCCTTTGCCTATGTGCGGACTGCGGAGTTCGAAACCCCTTGCCTCATGCAATGTAGGCCTATCAGAGTTAGAATTTGTTGTGCCATTTATCCTTTGAATGTTATGTCTACGGGTTGAATGGTGTCATGTCAGCCAAAATTATATCTGTGGCGATGATTGCACCTTTGAGGTCTAAATGTTGAAAAAACTGTGTAGCCTACCTAACAAAGGAGCGAATACGTTACCGTACCATAGGCCTACCTCCTCTGACCTAGGCTTACCTTGTCTTCACCTTAACTTACTTAATACCTGGCTGCCCAGAACTGTTGAGAAAAGTTACGATCGCGAATTGGTTTTGATTGAAATTTTAGATTAATTCGTTATGCTACGTGAAATACCGAAAGTTCGACTTCTCTCGCTACCCATCTCATGTTCGATTATTGAGAACTTATGCATTTAAACCAATCATTGTACACGTATGTACGTTTTTATTTTTCACTTTCAAAAGTTAGTTGCTGTCACTCTGGAGCCTTGCAAACCTGTTTCGTGATAGTTTTGTTTCTTACGTTACCTGAATTGAAAGTTAGATGTGTTGAAATGGCCTTCAGTTTAATCTCTTTTACCGATTGAAAATGGCAAAAGATTGACACATAGTCAATATTCTTACAGCTTTATGTTCATGCTGTATAATAATCTGTCTATTCACATGCGCATCAGAGATTTGTACGATTGACTAGAATTGCTATTCGATTAGAATTAGAATTAGCAACGTCTTCTAGTTAATCGATTAGAATTAGATAAGGCAGCAGCTAATCAATTAGCAATGAGAATAAGATTTCGATAATCGATAGTTCGATACATGTATTTCTTCATGAATTTCTCAATTTAATCAAAGTACAGCAAGTTACTACAGCAAGTTGCATTGCAATACCTTAAGTTGTTGTCTATCGCTGCACATTTTGTGCCCCTACACTACTGTATATACACGTGCACATCATACGATTTTGACGAATGCCATTAGGAGATCTTACGATTAAACTAAAATCCACGTCTTTCACTCAAAACTGACAACACTGCTCTTTCACAAATTCTATCCTGAGTTCTCTACCCCTTACATCCCTCGCCATCTCAATTTTAAACACCATCCATCTTAGCCGTGTGACTGTTTGCCTGCCTGACCCCTTTGGAGGATGACCTGGAACCGATTTTGACCCTACCTGCCTATCGACTTTGTTTCGACTGAGCGCCTGTGAATAAGCTGGTTCCCGCGACTCCTCTGTTTAGGCGCTGTAGAAGTCTCGAAATTACGATTACGATACAAAAAATAGACATTAACATCATTTTATTTCTATTCAGTCGACTTACCTTCTACGTAAATCATTGTATTTCAGGAGATATTGTCTGAGTTTCCTCGAGTCTTCTGGATCGATTCATCTGTTCGTTTTAAGACGCAAAATATCAGTCTTACGTTGGACGAAGTATTTAGCAGCGGTGGAATTCTGACATTTGATCGATCGGGCCATTCCAATTTCGCAGGAACTCACGAAGGAATGTATCGATTCCTTCCTATTTCTGCCAAAGCTGCCGCCAATACCCAGCAGTATGGAGCCAACAGCATCTATATGCATCGAACGGAAGAGATATACACTCGCATCATATTCTGGTGGGTGTTGTGCGCCTTAAGAGAGGAATGCATTTCTCCCACCCGTCAGTTGTCTTGTGATTTCAAGGGGAAAGACGTTTGGGCTGGATGTCATCGTTTTGACCAGTCAGCTATCAACATCCTAATGGCCAACCATTTCCTCAACAATGTATCTCGTTACACAAGTCACCATGATCAGCTGTCTGTTAATCGTGGCGTGGCCCATCAAGAACTTGTGGTCGTTTGCCCGACTGGGATTAAAAAGAAATCAGCTGAATACTTTTTGTAGTATATATGCAAATGCAGCCGTCGTTTGAGTGTGCTAACGTACGATATTTGTGGAATTTGAGAACAGCAAAACCACTATTCGGCCTATTAGTTTCATTTTACCTGAGATAGGCCTACATAGGATCGTTCAGGATTTACAAATTTAGGTGTAATTATCTTATATTTCGACCTGAGGAACATGATCTCAGGATTGCAAATATTACGGATATCTGTTTTTGTTGTTGCTACCATAATCATTATTATGATTAATATTATTATTGTTATATTATTACTACGAACATTTTTACTCGCGCAAAGTCACAGAAATGCGAATCTGACTGCATATTTTAATGGATTTGGAGCATATTATATTGAAGTCTTATAGTTAAGATGTAGTTCAGGTGAATGTTAGTTTTTCTAATAAACACTGGTACAGTAGGGTGGGTGTATGGATAGTTCTTTAAAATCGTTGTTTTCTATAGTCCACACCAGTGCACTATACTGAATGAGTGCACGGACAGATCCTTATTATCGTTGTTATCTAAAATAATGCAGTATCCGCCTTTAACTCGCTTCATTTGTTATAAATAGGCTCCTTCTCAGCGGGACGATAGCATTATTTTGATGAAAAATATGAAGCATGTCTTATTATTATTATTTTATTTGGAAATGTGTCATTCCACGCCATGCTACTGCTTGTTTCTTTTTCTTTTTTGATCAATAAAATGAACTGAAATTGAATTGAAATTGAATTGACTGCTGGGACAAAGTCTGCAGCAACTAGGGGGTCGGAGGAGCGTCGTAGGTTTATACCCAGCGGAGTCTGGATCGGAACCCCAACCGACAACGCATTTTAGAGCATTTGCTGCCAAATGGAGTCCGTTTTAGCCACTTTATTTTACCAATTAATTGGCTTTTCATTATTATACATATCCCTATTTAAGTCATACATAGAAGTCTGAAATATGATATAATTAGTTCAAACATGCCACCAAAATAATTGATGTAAATGAGTCAGTGACAGACTGAGTGACTGTTACGCAGTGGAGGAGCTGCAGCTACGACGAACAATGATAACTTCAGCCAGCAAGACCAACTTCATTTTTTCCAATGTAAACGGTTGATATTTCGATACGCCAAACTCAAAATTAAACAACAATTCTAGTAACCGTTTATTCGGCGGTCCACCAGTGTGATTCTCGTTAACGATAACGGTAACGAAAATGCTAAGAAATAAAATGACTTCGTTAACGATAACTAAAACTATGACTAAAGAAATCATTAACTAGGCTATAACTATTACTATGACGAAAATAACACTAACAAAAGTTCATCGTCATTTTCGTTAATACAAAAAAAAAAAGTGCAATATCGACTAACATGAGGACGTGAAAATGCGCGACAGCTAATAGCCTATGTTCGCCCTGGAGTTTGGATTTGTGAATTAACCCAGTAGTACTGGCGCATTTGATTAAATTTAGCTATTTTGTAAACGTTTCTATAGCGAGTGCGATCCAGGTTGACTATAGGGCAAATTCGCAAACTTAGTAGTCATAGTAATCTTGTAGTCAAAATGTCTCTAAAGATCCCTCCTTCTCCCTCCCTCCCTCTCCCTCTCTGTATTGTACTAAATATAACTGCGTAATCTTTGTATAACTGCAGCTAGCATCACAGAACACTGACAAATCGTGTATTGGAAATATAGCATTTCTCCCTTTAGAGACAGTGTCCAGTTTTACAGCTGCCACGTTGACACAATGTTATTAAATGCAAGACAATCCAAGATTATTATAAGGTGAAAAAAGTGAATTTAAGAGGAAAATGTTGAGAAATGGCTACAGCTCAGCCAAATGTTGTTTCATTTTGGTTATTTTGTGTCATGGTCATTTTTCCTTGATTTTGACCTTGGGTTAATTTTAAGGTTAAAGGCCAAAATCAATAGAGAACTGCCCTAACTCAGAATCATCCAGATACGGCAAAATTTGGTCGAGCTATTGCCAGTTTTCGCTTAATTTTGACCTTTTGACCTTGAAATGACCTTGAATTATGTTAGCCTCCTAGTTATGTCATATCTGATGTAGCTCTTATCGGTCCGATCAAATAGAATACTATTTAGCTGAGCTTTGGCCTTTTCCCTTGATTTTGACCGTTTGACCTTGGTTTTTGGTGTTTTACATAAAAGTGCTTATTAATTTCAGATGGCTCCTACTTTAACATTAATTAGTAGACCATGACGGATCTTCATACCAAATTTGGTGCTTTTATCCGCCCGGTAACGATAACCATGAAATACAGCACGGAGCCACCGGACTAATTAGAGAAGAAAGGAGAAGCGGCAGCTGTACAGATAATCATAATAACTTCCCGTAATATAGACAAATTGTAATAATAATAATATTTGAATAAGATAAGACAATAGATACAGTTTACAGATGAATAATAAATTCTAATTGGTTTTTCAGATACTGCTCATTGCCTTAATTGCCCCTCATTATGTAACAGCGAGATAATTTCTGGAGTTTGAATATTACGGCGACACATCGACCTACATGATTGTAGCCTATACGTTGTGTGGCGCGGTGGTATAGGGGTATGTTCGGTGCCTTGCAGCCGGAGGGTTGCGGGTTCGAATCCACCTCAAGCCACCGCGTAGGGACCCTGGGCAAGTCCTTCACTCGCAATTGCTCATGCGCTTTGGCGTGAAACTCCGATTCAGTGTCCGCGCTGTAGTCGGGAGCGCCTCTGAGTAGAAATCTTGAAGGGGCGCTATAAGAAGTGCTCATACATACATACATACATACATACATACATACATACATGCATACGTACGTCGATTTATTTCGATGAAGTGAACGCAACTACTTTGAAATGTGTAGTTTTTTTAGACAGACAACAAACAACCAGGTTTTAATCGTATTAAATGAATAAAGTTGTACAGCTTGTAAACAACCTAAAAATGCTTTGTTACACAAAAGCAATTTCTCAGATCAGACGACCTTATAAAAATAACTGCGGCGATCTTTCATCCTACATCATTTCACTTAGTTCTGATATTTTCGCCGATTCAAAAACAAACTAAATGCATACACTTTTAGGTCTAACAGCTATTAGCTTAAATATGGGACGGACCTTCAACGTTAAAAGAATGGTTGCTGACCAGCGATTTGCTGCGCACTCGGGTAAGAAATCATACAGTGGAAACATTACGACGAGGCTGCAGTGAGGCAACCATTTGCATTCACTGAAAGTCAACGTTGTCTCAAACACCAGCCAAACAGTAGGCATATAAGACGTCTTTTGTGAAGTGCCATTAACATTTAGTGCTACGATTGGATACAGAAGAAGGCAGACGCCTGAATTAAACGAATTTAACTGATAAATGAAAAACAAACTCATAATCTTATATCTGATCTAACTTGGAGCAGTTTACGCGAGTGGATTCTCCTCTGCCAGCATTTCCGTAACAAAAGAAACCAACAAACTCAACCATAA
This sequence comes from Aporrectodea caliginosa, assembly GCA_020284085.1. Lineage (NCBI taxonomy): Eukaryota > Metazoa > Annelida > Clitellata > Crassiclitellata > Lumbricidae > Aporrectodea > Aporrectodea caliginosa. The sequence goes on from JACEVL010001855.1 coordinate 486,384, forward strand.
GTAGCCATACTGTCAATGGTTAGGCTACTGTTTACCTACAGCATTTCGACTGTGTTATTTTTCACTAAACGAATATACATCATACACCCTTAGGCACTATATGGAACCCATATGGGCTCTATACGGGTTCCATATGGTCTCCTTATGGGCATATTGACAGGGAGATCTAGACCATTAATTTCTTTCTACCTTCTTCCTACTCCCTCTCTTCTTCCTACTTCTGCATCTTACATTGCTTCTTTAACCCTCAATAATGTTGCCTCTCATTAGAAATTCTGATTGCTTTCGCTCCTTTAATTCTGGTCCTCTCTCTCTCTCTCTCTCTCTCTCTCTCTCTCTCTCTCTCTCTCTCTCTCTCTCTCTCTCTCTCTCTTCTCTTCTCTCTCTCTCTCTCTCTCTCTCTCTCTCTCTCTCTCTCTCTTTTCTCCCTTTAACCCCAACCATCTTCTATTCCTTTTCCGCATCCTCTCATCATCCTCAGCAACTCGTTTCTCTTCGTCCTCATCTGCGCTGCACTTATCGACAAACGCTCTGTTCCACGTACGTCGTACAGACATCGCACAACACTTCGCAGCAGAATCGAAACTTGCAGCGACATCTCTCGACGACCCGAGTCTCCTTGACCTCGTAACCTCTTCCGCAGCATAGCATCTCACAATCGTCGTCACTTTCTCCGGATGTTCGATTGCAGTTTCTGCCCCGCGTCCCCGTAAATCCAAACTTCTGATTCTGTTCGCAGAAGTTCGGCGACTGACTACAGTAGACGAGACTGTCTCTATCGACGGGTCTCGCCGTCTGTCCTCCCACAAGACTTGGTCGCCCGGTGGCCCCGTCCCTCGTCTCCGGCCAGGAACCAGCACCGTTCCCTTCGGTCTTGACGAGGAGACGCTTCGACCCGATCCGCTTTTGCTGGACTCTCTTTGCCGCATCGAACTTGGCCTTGAGAGCGTTTCCTATTCGACGGAAACTCGGGGCCGACTTCCAACATGTCTTCACTTCACAGGATCCGGAAACGCCGTGACACTTGCAGTTGATAATTCGATGCATATCCAGCATCTGAAACGAAACAGTCATCAGATATGAGCTTCCTCGGGTCATCTCTCCTATTCATAGATTGAACCAAAATTTCATTCAGTTTAGTTCTATTTTGTGTACGGTTTGTATATACCGTAATTCAGTTCGATTACGGATGGGAGTGTTCCTGAATGTTTCGCCTACCATCGTATCTATTGTAACGGATGATCATAATTAAGTCTCGGGTCTCGCGTCACCTTTCTGTGTTCGCCTCTGCATCCCAAATAATCGTTTAGTATCGTAACCTGTGATAGTGTGTATTTGAAATCAATAGAAGTTGAAATAAAATTTGAGTGAAATTTGTAATGAAACTGGAGGCACATCGTAATATGATGTATGATTGGTTGAATTGCCGGCTAGTTGATTCATTCGTTCATTTCTTTTTCCAGTTTTTCTTTTGTTCTTTTCTTCCTTCCTTCATTACTCCGTTCGTTCGTTCGTTCCTTCTTCTTCTTCCCCATTACGTTCATTCTTGTTGCTTTCATTTATTGGGCGGTCACTGTTTAACGACGCTGCGTCATACGAAAGATGATCAGCGTCGCCCTCCTCCTTTCTCTAGGCTTGGAACTGGCACGACCGCAGTACATGCGGCGACGGAGTTCCCGTCGTTTAGTCTTAATTGTGAAAATTTATATGGTGCCCTAAGTATACTCAGAAACACTCCTATCGTGGCCCCGCTGAAAGAGAACAATGTGCAGATACTAGTATATCCAGGCGTGGAATAATTATCTGTGGCCAGACAGAGATCCAAACTGAGAGGATGTCAACTTCATAGAGGCTGAAAACGATGTATTTAATATTACCCTGTTTAACTCTTTAATGAGTCTTTTTCAAGTGTGACTATTATCTTTGTAATCGTAATTGAAATTGCAAATTTCTATAGCGCCACTTCGTAATAGACTCCTCCTGGTTCTACCTTTCGTCCGACGTCGTTGTTGTGTAGGTTGAGCAGAGCGTTGGTCAGGCGCTGTTCGTCGTCTTTCGATCGACTTCCCGTTTCTCTGGCGTCGATGAAGTTCTTGGCGAAGGCCACTCCATAGGCCGTGTTGTCGGAGCACCCGGCCCACTGGAACCCATCGGAGGCCATCGTGCCCTTCAGGGACCGATCGCAGTCGCATCTGCTCAGCTCTCCGGAACTGCACCTGAGGGCGATCGCCAGAGCGACACCCGCCGACGAGATGGCATGGATGAACGCAGATTCCTTCGTACCTGAATAAAAGTAAGTAAGTAAGTAAGTAAGTACATGTAAGTAAGTAAGTACATGTAAGTAAGTAAAACCAAGTAAGAATGTTCTTTATGAATATGAACCAATTGCTAATCGAACTTTGGTGTGCAGACATCGAGTAAACAGAGTTAAAAAGTATGTTACATGCTAACAATAAATGTTTTGATGAATTAGTCTGTCGTCTGGGAGAGGTAGTAGGTTTTGGGCACGAGGGGGGAAGGAAATGAACAAGAGATGCCAAGGTGAACTGAAACGACGACGACGACGACGACGACGACGACGACGACGACGACGACGACAACAACAACAACAACAACAACAACAACAACAACAATAATAATAATAATAATAATAATAATAATAATAACAATAATAATAATAATAATAATAATAATAATCGTTTATTCAATTCAAATTGACAAACAGCAGTATGATTACATGAAATAGTAGGAAGACATGATAACAAGTTGTACAGGAGTCGATTGATAACTGTATGGCAGTCTGTTAGTTGCCGATCCGTCCTAATGCTGCTCATTTGCCATCTCCCCTAAGGAGTGGAAGGCTGAGTCAACCTTATGGGGCTAGCGGAAAGTTAAATATTTATATAGCGCCGCTAGAGGCAAGTGCAAAAACGACTTTGTACCTGTACTAGTAATTCTGAAATATCTACAGCGCTACTTAAAACTAAAGACAGCGTGCAGAGTGTTATTGAGCTCAGCTTCAAATCAGATGTATTGTCCAGAAGTACCGTGAAAAGTTTGTAGACATACAGATGATACATCATCATCATCATCAGGATCCATGGGCCGAAGGCCCGTAGGTGTCCAACGCGGGCATCAGATCCATGGGCCGAGGCCTGTTGGAATCCAATGCTTGCATTGGATTTCATACGTATTTTATCTTTACGAACGGAGTATCTGCACCCATCCGTTCGACCTTCGCACTTCTCCGTTAAAGTAGAGTAACAAGGCTCAGACTGGCTCATCAAATCCACTCATAGGGGTATCAAGAGGCGGCGATGCCGACCTAGTAACTGTGATAGTAGTTCTAAAATTTCTACGGCGCTACTAAATAACTAAGAGCAGGGCACCATGCAACGTATTAATAGGCGCAGTCAGATGAGTTGTCCAGAAGTACCGTGAAAAGTCTATAGACATACAAGATCCAGTAGTCGATTTCTTTGGCACAAATCCTATACCTAAGAGCCTCTGATTGGTGCGCACTGCGAGAGGCGCCATATAAATTGATAGATACAATACAATGCAATTTCAATTTTTTTTCTAGGTACAAATTCTCTCTACCTGAGTTGGCAATTCTTCCGAAGACGTTGGTCGAATCATTTGCGACTGGACAGTTCCACCTGTTGTTCTGGAACTGATGCTGGCATTCTTTGATCGTCATGACGGCTCCCTCCCTCACGGCGTCCATTGTTTCCGTTGTATTGTGACAGATGCGCTTCTGTCTCCGGTTCAACCCAGACAGACGATCGCAGTCTTCAGACTGCAGCGCCATCGAGTCAGACTTGGAAACTGTCGCAATAGATCTGCCAATCAAACGACCGATCATTAGACCAATAGACCATCTATGCACAATGTCATAATATGTAGGACCAATAGGACCCACTCTATGTGCGTTGCCCTTGCGTTACTAGCTCTCTCACCTTCCCAGTTCCGTAGACGCCTTAAGACTTTCCTTGACTTTCTCTGACGCAGGCACTGAAGCAGGTCGAGAGCGCTGCAGATTTTGTAGCGGTGCTATATAAATGTTCAATTACAATTACAATTACAATAGGAATTTCCGATCGAAAAATAGAGCAAACGTCCCAGGATATATATCATTACTAGGCCTACAGACCTTAAAGAACTTGTTTTGCTGCGTGTTATATTAAAGGTCGTGGATACAGTCACGCCCGACGTGATCCTAATACCTGGGACTAGAATCACGCACACCACGCTATTGGCCAATGCACGTCATATGATTTTGTGCACGTGCAAGGAGCCGACCGATAAACTCTCCAGAATGCGGTGGAAGATTGTTCACCATGTTTTCTAATGACGAAACTAACCCTAACCCTGACCCTAACCGAACCTCACGACGCCTAACCTGACTCTAACCCGCCCTCACTACGCATAATCTCACCCTAACCGACCCTCTAGAAGTCTAGATGTCCGCCATTTCAAATTCCATGGGGAGTAAGCAAGTTCACATGACATGCTTTGGCCAATAACGCGACGGGCGTGAATGTACATGTAGTACTGGGGTTCCGCTAACGCCCGGGGCGTGAACGGATCCACTACGTATATTAAATGGTTCCCGTTGTATCAGTAGGGAAGAGCTTAGATATCGCTATAATGACTTCTGTCCACTTTAATCCAATTAAGGGGTTGACCATAACATTCATTCGACATCTAATTTTCTCCAGGATATTTTCTGGTGTTACGTTGTTGAGCACTTTCTTTGTGACTCTGAACTCGTCGGCATCTTGAACGGTAACTTTAGTTGCATAAATGATCTTTACGAACATTTTCGCAGTCTGTGCGTTTGATTTTATGTTTGTTCAGATTAAATTTTGTGCATGTAGCCTAAGCTTATGTTTTGTTTCTGCCTTTTTGGGCGTACTAAAATACTGATAACAAGAAGTTATAATACATCTGATTAGTCATACACAGACTTTTGCATTTCTAAGCATTTGTGGGACGATTTCGTTAAAATATCTGCGTAAAAATTAGATGCCACAAGAACTGCTCTGTTCTGCGCAGACGTAGGCCTATATTCACATTTTTAAATGCTGTAAATGTTGCCAATGTGATTGCAAATTACGCAAAATATTGTGGCCACAGGCACTTTTATTGATTATGAACTATTTACTTATAATATTATTGTCAGTTTATGGTTTTGTTGTTGTTGTTATATTATCGCTACAGCTGCTCCTATTTTTTTTATTATCGCTACAATTGTTCTTTTTCACTTTGTTATCGCTAATATTGCTATTATTTCTTTTTATTATCGCTATAATTATTATTGTTGCTCATATTTTTATTTAATATCACTACTATTACTCTTATTCCTTTTTATTATCGCTACTGTTGCTCTTATTTCTCTTTAATATTGTTTTTTTAAATTTAATTTTAATAACACTACTGTCATCGGCAGTTAAATAAAGTTTAAATTCCATGAAAATAAACATAAATTCAGAGCTAAAACTCTCCACTTAGGAGAGTGTTATCTGGCTTGTTAAACTATGTCCATATATAAGTTTAACAAGCCGGATAACAAAATCGAGAGAAACAGGAAACAATACGTTTCTAATCAAGAGAGAAACAGGAAACAAAAGGTTCTAATCACGGAGTAGAAAACGAAAAGTAGCAATTACAAAACGATAAAGCAAACAAATCAATGTATCTGCATGAGCATACATTGAAATCCTGTGCTAATCTTAATGAGCATAATAGGGCCTACACTACATGTAAGTAGGCCTATATACGTGTGCATCCAATGTTAAACAAATGCATCAAGTGGAAAATTTCACGGACCATTGAGCAGATCGTATGCACCGACCTCATCCCATCAAAGACAATAAATCCGACTCTGCCATCATCAGTATTCCATTAGAAATGTTGAGGACCTAATTAATATTCAATCAGACATGCCGACGACCACCGACTGCAGCTGATGGACATCGAAAGAGGCGCCACCGTATACAGATGATAATCAGGATGTTCTTCGTTCGAAAATTAGCATGATCAATGAACCGCAAGAGACCTGATTGTATATGTCTGTGTATATATGTACATTTCAAATTGTCTACATATAATCATATATATATATATGTATATATATATATTATATAGACTATATGAATATATTAATATAATGCAATAGAAATAATAATTGCATATAGTTTATCCGACATAGATATACCACATCACTGCATTATGCTTTATAGATTATGGATGTAATAATTATAGGCCTACTGTTGGTATACAGTGTATAGGGCCCTGTCTGGACAGCGTGGCGCCCAATGGAGCGAGACACCGCAGAATTAAAGGAAAGGATGTCTTATTAACACCACTGTAATATAACGACGAAGAATCTTTCGATGGCGTCGAACAATTATAATTGTGCTCCAGAGACCTGCCCAACGTTAATAATTTTATTTACACATATCACATTGAAGTCACTTTTACGTATATATGCAACATGTTCAATATATTTGCAATATACATAAAGCACATTTATGTATAGAAGTTTGTAAATAAAACCCTAGGAATATATTCTGGTAGGCCTACTGTTGGTATACAGTGTAGTGCCCTGTCTGGACAGCGTGGCGCCCAATGGAGCGAGACTCCACAGAATGAAAGGAAACGATGTCTGGCATAACAGTCCATGAATAAACCGCATTATTGGTTGCTGATGCTGAACGAATCCACGTGCATGCCATCCACTTCTCCATTGATGCGATGAGCTGGAAAACCTTTTTATGGTAATCACTGTGCTAGCACGCTCACATGGAACCCATATAGGACCGATATTTCCACATGGGACCCATATAGAGCCCATATGGGCTCACCTAAGGCCCATGAAAGTGCAGGAAGCGATTAACGAAATGGGCTACAGTGGTAATTGTAACGCTACATTTTTTAGCCTATCCTTAAAACCAACTCTTTAGAGGCGCCAAGCAAGAGGCCAGCGGGTAAGCAAAGGCTATCACGACAAACAGGTACAGAAAAACATCATACAGAGGTCATGGTTGGTAGGCAATCGCCTCAGTATGTGTTGAAGACTCTCATTTTTTGGAACAGTCTTTCCTTTGAGGCGTAGCCATTATCACCACAAGAGCACACTTTCCTTATACGTGTACCATTGTGCGCCTCCCTCCCCGCGATCAGGGTAGGGCCGAACCACTCACATACACAATGACCAACCCAGAGATAGATACATGAAGGTGAACCGGTCTCGGCAGCTTCTCATTCTACCTCTCCCTGTCCACTACTGGTAAAGAAGATAAACAAATAAGATGCAGCGATTATACTATATACTCCATAAGAAATGTTAATAGACCTACTCGTAGTTATTTCTTCCCTAGTCGTGTTGTTAATAATCTCCATAATTTGTGACTGAAGTCAAATCACTAGATGCATTCAAAAATAGGAATTCGCGGAATCTGTTTTGATAGATAATTGAAGTGAAGAACCAACATCTAAAAACCATCATTGTACACGGTGATTCAATAAAAAAGTAAGCCAAACTTTGTATTTCATATAAGTACTTCTAACATGAAAAAAGTATTAAATTTTTTGTGAAGAAACTCTCAGTAGTATGGTTTAATGATTTAATTAAAGAAGATGTTCAAAATGTCCTCCTTCTGCTTGCACGTAAGCCTGGAGGCGCTGGCGCCATTGGGCAACGTTTTCTTCAGTGCGCGATGACCTTCGTCTGCCACTGCCAATGACGCGGTCGACTGACCCTGTTTCGCTAATTTTTCGAAGCAATAATCTAATCCGCTTCTGGTCCAGTGTTTTTCTAGAGACTCTTGTAGAAATTGACGTCTGCTGTAATAATTCTTGGATTCCCTCAAACCTTTTATCATGTGTAAATCTTCCTTACTAAAAGGCTTTTTCTCGGAAATTGCTAGTTTCTTGTTTATGTTTTTAATTTATTATCGTCTGCTTTTTTTTGAGTAGGAAATAAAAACCGGAAGTCATTAAAATGAAAAAGTATATATGTGCATGTTTTTATTTTTAAAATATTATTAATAAAATATAGTTCAAGCTTTAATATTTGTTTATAAAGTTTGGCTTACTTTTTATTGAATCACCGTGTATATCTTGTAACCTTAATCGTAATCTCCAAACTTTTAAAGCGTCACTTGAAAGCCAAGCGCAGGGCACCAGCTTATTCACGAGCGTTACGCCGAGTCAGAGGGGTTATCTAAACGGTAGTCAGAAGGAGTTCCAAGTCCGGCAACAAGAGGTTAGTTTAGGAGGGCGACGCTAATGGTCTTTGTTACCACACAGTGGTCGTTAAACAGTAAACAAAAAAGAGGTTAGTTTTTATAGTTCTGTAGTTCTCACTCGTATTTTTGTCGTAGGGTCAAGAAATATGTGATCAGTTAATGCAAAAATTGTTTGTTTCATAATAAGGCTTACTTGATTCTCATTTGTCTTAGGATTTTCATCGTGTGGTAGCATTCTCTTAGTTTCATCATTTCATTGCTCTAGTATAATGGTCACTGTACTTAGCATTTACACCCTGAGTAGCCTTTCCATGGCATGAGTTAGGAGGTTATTCATCCTCCACGTCCTTTGAAATGTAAGCCTGGTAGTGGCGTTTACTTCCTTTTCTACCTCATAACTGTATTGTGTAATATTTCAAAATATCAATCAATAAAACTCAAGGTTTCATTAATTCATTTAAGGTCTTGATTGATTAATGTTTTCATTGATTGGTGTTGTTGATTGTCTACGTTGTCTTCAAATAAGCGTCGTTCCTTATCTACGGAAATTTCACACTTCTAGTGGGACATCGCTTAATAGGACAACTGAGGCATGAAGATGATTGCGGGTTGACAGACGTTAAGAGTGTTACTGTATCTGCAGGTGTATGGACAGCTGGACGTGCATTCGAATGGTAAGTGTACACTTGAACGGTCAGAAAGCCATACAGAGCGTAGATAACGTGCCGCCGAATAGGCCACAGAGCCTCGAGTTTATACATTTCTTGTCGTACACAGTATGTCGTACATGTATGTGTACAATCTGTACATGGTACACGTGGGGTAAACAGACTACTGACAGGGTCGTGTATCTTGTGAAAAAGATTCTTTGCTCAGCAAACTATTTTCAAGTGTGCAAGTACAGTGTTCAGTCGCAATTTTACGAGTGTTGGAACGGTTTTTGGTGATGATGACAACACTCAGGATAACGGTAATTACTTCGTCGCTACAGATATAATTTTTTCGAAACTAGACCAATTTAGTTTAGTGCTAATGAAAGACGAAATTACTCAAGTGTGGTTCAAACACGGAGTCTTAGACCAAGAAGAACCAGATTTAGACCTAAAACAGATCTCAGCCACCATTATCTGCCGCATGCTTCTCTATCACCACTGAGAGGCTTTAGCGCTTCTGAAAGGCTTTTGCTGTGAGACGCGCTTTATAAATAGCCAAATACATTACAATACAATACACTGAGGATTTCGATTCCACATTAAGGTCTCACCTCTTCCAGAATTCCTACCCTAATCCATCCATTTCTCCGCTTTCCAGACTTTCTCTTCCTAAACGAAACTCGCCTAAGCAGCTCCTCTAGTTAGTCTCTCTGGCATACAGCCTTGGATCTCCGCTTCCTATTTCTTGGACAACTCCTTCTGACACGACATAGCGCTCGTGAATAAGCTGGAGCCCTGCACCTAGCTATTAAACAGAGCTTCAGAAATTTTAATTTACAATTACGATTAATATGGCAATTAAGGTAAAGTCTACTCACAGCCAAGGCACAGATGACACCGTTAACACTTCAAAGGCTAATGCAGTAGCGAGAATCCTGAGGATATTTAAATTGGTCATCGCTGCTGTTAGATCCAATTCGGCTGCAGTGCTCTGCTATTCCGTTTCGTCTTCTGGCTTCATCTTTGAATGTAAACGACGGAGTCTTGCGATGTTTCTGACTACTGGACGTCAACGAACGAAAGGGTCCTAATGCGAGGGGTGACAGGCAAACAGAACGACGGGGTTATCTGATCAACTTTATGGTAGTAGAGTCAGTCTGCAATCGATGGTCGTCTGCTTAATTGGAGACAATTCAGAGATCAATCGATGTAGAGCGAGACGAGGTGTAACTATCCCTACACGTGCACCACATCCCCCGTCACCATTTCCAATGCAAGCTGCTCTGAATAACAATGAAGACGCCTCATGAATTTAGCCAATCAACGACCTCCCGCCGGCTGTGTAGACGCCCCCTCCACAGGACTCCGCGATGCTTTCTCAACCGCAAGCGACTACCAGGTATAAGTGGAAGTTGCCACTGTTCCAACTTCCAATGTACGGTCTTTAAGGGTCTGCAACACCTGAAATCGCCTGTTGACTTGATACGAACGGTAGCACACCTTTCTGTTTCAAAGGTGTTGGTAAATGTTTACCTGTGCCAAGTACGTGAGATAATTAGCAGAATGCTCCATGCACCTTAGCTCGTAGGCTATATCGGAACTTAAATTGATATCTTTCAGCGCGAAACCGAGTCTTAAACGGATAACGAACTACTGATTAAAGTTAAAAATGAAAAGGAAAAATATTTCTCATGGTATACCTGTTAACCGTTTATTGTGATGTAACAGTAACGTCAGCCAACATTTATGTTGCGCTACCGTGAGAATATAATTTGGGAACTTCTATAGCGCCTTAATGATAATGCATAAGGCATCTAGCGATGGTCGCTTTAAAAAACCGTTGGCCTATTCTAAAAGTATAATCCAAGACCAGTCGAAAAAGCCTCAGATTGAATCATGAGCTGAAAGATGGGCTGATGCGTGAGTTTCAATATAACACATTGGTCAACCTACAAAATAGGCCTTAAATATAACACATGCCTAAGTAAATATTTGCCAGAAGCGAGTCCCAAAGGTTTGGAGGATATTTCTTCAGCTTAAACTTCTGACTTCAAGTGACTTGCGTTGATAATCATATTATACCGAAGCCGAACGAATGAAATGCTGAGTTGTCTCTAATCTGTTGCTGTTTAACGACACTGTGTCATAACAAAGATGATTAGCGTCGCCCTCCTCCTTTATCCATGCCTGGGACTGGCACTGAGTTGTCTCGATCTCCTGCATGCAGTATATACCTTAACGTCATTGCATTGTCATCGCATTTCCTAGTGTCGTATTCACAGTGTCAAGCTGTTTTCTGGAGTCGAAGAGGACCCCTGCCGAGCGTAACTACATGCCAAATGAAGAATAAAGGCACTACATCATTAGTGTCATTTTATACAGAGGATGGTGGTTAAAATGAAATCATATTACACTTAGAGAAGTCCGTGAATTCAATGTGTGTCGTCCAATACCCATACAAGAAAGCAGTACGCAAACCAGAATGAAAGCAATATTTTGCGCAAAAGCCAAAGGTCGATTTTGAAATTAGAACCTAGAATTTGGTCGCTTGTATTAAGACCGATAAAGACGTCTGCATTTTAGACAAACATCAAAGACTGTGACAGAATGTGAGTTGAAACTTTGAATTACAGGTTGGTTTATATGGAAGGCGCTGAGCTATAAGTATACGAGCCCGCAGGCAGGTCCAGGCAAATTACGGCTTGCAAGTGATAGGAATCGGCTCTATATTGAGACGATTGCCTTCTCTTTGTATCGATCGCTTGGTGAAGAGCCACCAGTTTAGATTATTTCTTTTGATCCTAGCAGAGCTCTTTATAGCCGAATATAATGGGAGGTACGCTGCCATTCATGAAGCTCCTATTGTCAACGACCACAAATTTATTTGCACTTGGTCACACCTCGTCATAAATAATCCTGGGTGATATTTATACTATTTGCGCGAGTTTAAAGGGATAGTGTAAAGTTGACCCTACAAAAATAAAACTATAATTATCTGTAAGATGCCCATTGTAAAAGCGCATTAAGTATAAATTTTACTGGCGGTTATAACATTTATTCATTGCGTTTATTAGTTTAGTATAATATTCATTATTCATATTGTATGTAACTACTAGATTAATCCAACTCTTAAGCATGCTGCGCTTCTGTTGCTTACAGCATTCGGTAGCTGGTTACGCCATTGGTTGATGCCTTGTATGTTAATGCTTCCTTCAGTTGTTCAAGTTCCAAACAATTCGCTCAACCCGCTCTTCTTGCGCCCTAACACTTCTCCGCCTTTTCGTCACCTCATAGTTAAAATTTGAAAAGCGCTTCATGGACATCGCTGTTCCTCCTCTCTGGAACAAACTCCCGCCAGTATTACGACAAATATCTGATCCCTCCTACGAACTCACCAAAGCCACATCTATTGCTATTTCTCCAGATGTCGTTCGTTCATTGAAAATTGAAACACTGCTTTTTCATAAATCCTTTCCTGATTCCTCCTCTTCCCCTCACCTCCCCACCGTTTCAACTCTATACACCATCCACTTTAGCCCTCTGAACGCTTTGTATCTTGATCTGGAACCGATTTCACACCCACCTCGCCTATCGGTTTTGTTTTGACTAAGCGCCTTTGAATAAGCTGGTTCCCGCGACTTCACTATGTAGGCCCTGTAGAAATCTCGAGATTACGATTACGATTACGATTGTATATCTTTACGGTTATGCGCTGCAGAAGTTACACAGTTAGATAATATCATCTGCGACTCTGCATGATTCAAACGCATTTTTGGTCACTTAAATGCATTAAATAGGCTAGCTAAACAATAAATCTCTCTGCTGGCGGGGATCAAGCCGCTGCTGTATACGAATACCATGCAAGCCTAGCCATCGTTTCTACAGCACTCAGAAGGTGGCGTCCATGAATTGGTGTTGCAATAGATGTGCAACTGGTTCATTCTCATTAGAGGTCTGCGGGTAGAGCATTTTTGCTACCCGACCCGTACCCGTAACACAGGACCGTTACCCGTACCCGTACCCGACCCGTACTCGAAATTACTACCCAACCCGACCCGTACCCGCGGGTATACCCGTACCCGTACTGTACCCGCCACGTAATTAATAGGACTTCCCATAAGTCCAGTCCATATATAGGCTACCGGCCTACCAGTCCAATGGTCTTACAAAGCATGTGGTAGTAATAATAGATCTAATAGTCTGACGATCATGGTGATGATCACAGTAATAGTAATAGTAGTAGTAGTATAATAATAATAGTTTGAATAGTTTGTTTCTCTGAGGGAAAGGGGTGACAGACTTGGTGTTTCAACTATTCCTAGCCTCAACTACTGTAACTGCATCAACCTGTTTTAAAGAAAACACGGCTGCTGAACTGCGACCTCTGACCCCGATTGTCGGGCCTGAAACTCGGATGAGATTATATGTAAAACACTACGATTGGATTGAGGTAATTGAAACAAGCCATTTTGTAACTTTAAATTGAGCATCTGTAAATGAATGTCAAGCTCACTAAGGCGCACAGACATAGGTCAAAACAAGGATATGGTACTTAGACTGGATACCGCCACTATGATAAGTCTTTGAAGGTGCAAGACTCACAATTACATGTAACGCCAAAACTTCAGTTCGGTACGGGTAAAACCGGGTATACCCGTACCCGTAATGCTCCTACCCGTACCCGACCCGACCCGTAAAATGTCTACCCGACTCCGTACCCGACCCGCGGGTACGGGTCGGGTACGGGTAAACCCGCGGGTACGGGTATACCCGCAGACCCCTAATTCTCATGCCGCACACTGGCCTGAAACTGAAATTTGAGAAAGAAAATCTGGTATTTTAATATTTGTGGTAGCTTCTCTTAAGTTTTATCTAGGTCCTATTGAGTTCAGTTGAATTTATTTTAATATGCGAGATACGAACAGTGGGGGTAGCATCAGCCCGCTAGACCGAAGCTGAGGACCGCAGCTGCTAACCATGTACACGGCCTAATGCAGTCTGTTGACGATATATGCACCTACATCTTGTAAGCACTAAACTGAGTTAAAGAGATGCGCGACCGTGCAGTGGTTAGCGTGCTATCATTGAATCAGTCGAGACGCTGGGGTTCAAATTCAGTCCAGTGCAAAAGTTTATTTCAAGGTTTCTGCTCCACGTGCGCCCCATAGCCACCTCAGCTAAGCTATATAGTGACTATACACCGACCGTACACAGTTATTGGGAAGGTCAGGCGGCTAGAAAGTTAGTCCACTCGCTCTTATTTGCCGAGGCTAAGACAACTGAAGTCGCTAACGCTTCATACCCTTGTCTGCCTCTCAGACTAGCTTAATGGACTGCTCTTCAGCTTCTTCTTTTAAACTGGGTTAAAGTGAGAGGCACCAATATATAATACAGGATATGCCGCTGAGAATCGGGACTCACAAACTGTTGCTGCGTCCTAAAGGTGCGGAGTCATCTTGCTAGACAACCAGATCCATTAGGATACTTCACTCATGACTACAGACTTATTGAAAATTTACGCTGCGTCTTTGTCTGAGTGTGGCCTATTAATGAAAAGAAAACAATAATACAGGTTTTCTGTTTAATACAAAAATCGACAAATTACGGGTAACTGAACACACTCAACCTTGGCGTTTAATCAGAAACTGCAACTAGTAAGCAATTTACAAGGTTCTATCAATTGTCTCAAAGCAGCTGCTTATATATATTCAGTCACACGTTTACACTTAAATACGCATTGTCAATCAATCAATCAATCAATCAATCAGCTAAAAATAGTAAATATACATGTACCATATAGGCCTACCATATGTTTCAGCATTTTCAGTGGTATGCTTACGAATTTGGACCAACGGACAGTCTTTGGTTCAGCTATTTCTCGCTGGAGTCAAATGTACAGGTCTGGTAACTCGCAAAGTAATCTTACGGTAAATTGCATAGCATTCAGTCAGACGCCTCTGCCATGAAAAGGTTATTTCTAAATTCGGCGTTTCTCTGGCAGAGCTTAATTGGTGAAATGTTGGAAGATTTTGTTTTGGTAAACCTTGTACTGCTTACACTTATTTCATGGATACCTATAAAGACGTGTACGATCACAGACAGCTTCTCGGTTATAACTAATAGGGGCCTACTAGAAGGGGTTATCTTAATGTAAAGCAATCATGGATGACCAGTGCACTACTCAAATCCTGCAAAAAGACAAGACTTTACTCCATCTATTTGAAAAATCCCACTGATTCTAAGAAAATCATTTTCGTTAAATATCGAAATAAGCTCAGACAAATTAGAAGACATGCTGAGAAAATTAACTAGGCCTATGCAAAGATTCCAGAAACGCGAAAAATGATCTAGAGATACTTGGAAACCATTAGACTATTGTTAAATAATAACGATAGTTCGCCTACCCCTGCCATAATTCATATAAAAGGAATATTTGATTTTTAGAAATTCTTCTCAAAAATCATGTCTAACAGATCGATGGATAATTTTTTCAAATCATTCTAGTATTATCGCCTAATCAGTATGGCTTTCAAAAGCAACATTTTAAATGTAGGCTATGGTAGGCTTACTTTTGGAAAAACAAAGTAAAATTTTAGACTTCATGGATAACCGAGAACTTTCTCTAGTAGTGTTTTGATTCAACAAAAGCCACACAGTGAATCACGAAATCTTATAAGAAAAACTTGAGCACTGTGGTATAACTAAAGTATGGTTTTCCGAGTTTCTCAACAACAGATCGCAGCATGTTTATTTTAAAGGTCATTTATCCATCAGTAAATATTTCAATTGTGGAGTACGACAGGGATCAAATCTGGAGCCAGTAGGCTACTATTTCCAGTGGTAACTACATGTACGTCTAAAAAATTTTATTTCACTGTATATTGTTTGATGATCGGATCCGTATGACCTATAATATAAATTGATAGATACAATACAATACAATACCTTTTTGGATTGACCGTTCGACTTTTGCATCGTTTATTGGAAATATTTGAGTTCGTACTGGCTGATGTTATTCTGATATCATGGTGTTAATGCTATGTCAGTAAATGTCAACTGTCATGTCATTGAAGTCGAGTAACAATCATACTATAGGTGGACCTTGTGGGTGAGAACGTTCTTGTCTCACTGAATTCTGGACTATGGCAGACACTGCCACCAACTAAACACGCTAAGCATGCTATATCACCCGCTAAATGCGCCACTGCGGCACATGATGAACATCATAAGCTTTTACAGCGCATGCCAGTGCACTAGTGCAGCTTGGTAGCTTCTATAAAAATCAACAATTATTTTAACTGTAACTGCTATACGATTAAGTGTTTCATGCACAACGCCTATTATAATTGTTCATATGTATCACATGCACGGCATACGGAACGTCCCAAGTCATACTATTTACCCATTATAGACATTTACCCATTGAGGGTAAAACGAAGACATGCTAAGGTTGTAGACGTCGACTTTTGTCTCACCTTACATTTCCATCAATGTTTTTTTTGGGGGGCATACTGATTTGCTGATGGAGTGAATGTTCGTGCAATGTTAATATGGTGATATATTGATATCGAGTGAACGAGCGAAGAACAGAGGAGAGACACTGTACAATTGGTTGCTGCGTGGCGACATCTGGAGACTGGAGTTTGAAATCTTCGTCTCCTCTTTCATAGATCATTGTTTCTCTTTCTCAGAGTAAAGCGACTCTATCGTTGAAGCATAGAGCTGAGCAACGACATGTCTTTTCAACTTCATTGTTGGTCCTAGCGGAAACAGATTAGAAAATTGGATGACAACAATAAATACATTTTCTGCTTGAAAAAGTGTTAGCCCTGTATTTAAGCAAACGCAGAATAAACATAAGCCAATGTAAGCAACAGACAATGTAACCATGATCTTAAAGAGGCAAAGAAATAAAGCCGAGAAAACAAGGAGGGAGACAAGGACGAGGTACAAGGTAGACTGAGGAACGGAGTGTGAGCGAGAGACAAAAACAAAAGCTAATTCGAAAAGACACAGTTTCAAAGTTTATGTCCGTGACAGAGAGAGAGGCAAACTAGCTCTTGCGTGATGAAGATACTATGATGAAAGGTACTGTTATGAAGATACTATAATGAAGTTACTATAATTATCATTATGGAATGAACATTCCACGATGAGCATACCACACATGGCACCTCAGATCGTGTCTTACCTAACTCTCCGCTTGGAATGGAGAAATCTCGTGGCAGAATTATCCATTTCTGTATCGTCTGAGCCCTGGACACAGCCTTCTGATTGGCCCGGTCGATGCCGGCCTGGATCGCATCGAATATCGGGTCGGGTTCACCGGACTTGACCTTTGTGATGACCTCTGAGACGGATGCCAGCTGACTGCCAAGTGCCCGACACCATGGAATGACCGTCGGACACAGACGATCCTTTGGCTCAAAAGTCGTCGAATCTACTTCCGTCTGTAATACCAACGATAGCATTAATCAGCAACCTATCAATGAAGAGCCTCGAGTGGAGTAGGTTTCCCTGTGAGGAAGAGGCATGGTTGAGGAAGGGACAATTATGGTGCTGCTGTATACACACACGCTTAGCCGAACCGGAGCGCCCTTGCGAGTTACTTAAAAGGGCGCTATACCAGTACTTTTATAGCATACCGGTACCTATATACAATACATACATGCATACATTGTACCAGTGTCTAAAATACTCAGAACTCTCAACTTCTCACTCTTCCTCAAACTGTCAAATTGTAACCTACTTTAGCTGGTAAGCAAAGTTTCGCGTGTTAGAATTGAAATCGTGTGTACATAATTTATGTATATACATGTATAGTTGACTTGAGCTAATCTCTCAAACACTGGTATCACACAATGCACACTCCGAACAAGTCAACCACACACTTAATGCAAGAAAACACACTGTTTTAAAACCCTGAGTTGCATTCATATGATGATTAGATTAAGCCCCAATGACGTTGATTACGAGACACAACTGGGCTTTTAAACGTTGAATAGACACAAGTAAACGTCCCTCAAAAATTAAGAGGACTCTTGTACACTCCTATAGATAATGATACGATTCAAGTAGATTTTCTGCGATGATACGACTCAGGTGGTCTACAAAAGGATTAATTCTGGGCTCCTATATGATCAAGACTTTAAGAAGTTTTTTCCTCTTATGATTAAGAGACGTAGGACCCTTTATACCAATAGATACAGAGAGATAATTAATTGAATTGCCGCCACCGTCTTTGTCAAATCATATGGCTGTTCCGTCAAGGCTTGGCTTGGATCGAGGAGATATCTTGGACCCGAGCAGGAGCTATATATATATATAGATCATAGATGATGTATTCAATTACTCTAATGATTACGACGTTGACGAACATCATTAATATAATATTTAGGATTTCAAATGAACAATGACAATAATTAAGATGATGATGACGACAGGCAGAATGTGCAACAACGACCGTGACCTTTAGTGTGACGAGGATGGAGAGGAACCTTCGTTTGTCGCCGACGACCATACAGTTGCTGAGGCAGGAAGACAGCGCTTCTCTAACCGCATCTTCAATTGGAACTGGAGCCACGTTCTCACCTCCGGCCGTTATGATCAACTCTGATTTCAAGAAACAACAGACAACAGTCATTCACACGGTAAAGACACAACAACAGATACAACGACAACAACAGCAACAATAATGGCAACAACAACA